>JANFOE010000127.1:260000-608519 GCA_025667525.1 Glebionis coronaria | reverse complement strand
TATATATATATATATATATATATATATATATATATATATATATATATATATATATATATATATATATATATATATATATATATATATATATATATATATATATATACACACATATATATATATATATATATATGTGTGTATATATATATATATATATATATATATATATATATATATATATATATATATATATATATATATATATATATATATATATATATATATATATATATATATATATATATATATATATATATATATATATATATATATATATATATATATATATATATATATATATATATATATATATATATATATATATATATATATATATATATATATATATATATATATACTAGTTGCAAAACCCGCCCGATGGGCGGGTATGACTTGTGATTGTCGTTTACGTTTCTTATTTAGGTAAATATTTGTTTGTATTTTTTTTAAATATAGTATAAGTTATCCATTGTTTTTAGTATATTGGGAGATGGTTTTGTTGTTGTGTTTAATTCCCGATTAGAATGTATGACTTGCGAACATAATTGGCTACGACGAACGTAAATCATTTATGACTTCCAAATAAATTTTTAGCGTTATATAATCAAATCGCAATCTACCAGAAGACTTTTTGATAAGGAAATCGAAAATCTTGATACATGGTCCCCGACTTGAAGTTGAATCAAAACACATCGAAATGGTATCAATCATACTTAATAATAGAAGGATTTGTCATATATATATGTAAAATTGTCCCTCCTAAAAAGGTTATTCTAGAATAAATGGGCAATAGTTAGGAGAGATGCGCCAGCGATGCGGCGAGCAGAAGCAAGGTTATTAGATACTTTATTCATTAAGTAATAAGAAAATTATAAATTTTAAGAAAAGTAGATAGACAAGAGAACATTTAAAAACAACGTATAAAATTAACTCTTGATGATTGTTGTTGTATAGTTGCATGATTCACTCAAAATGACGCATTCATAAAAGTTAAATGTATATAATAGTCGAATAAAAGTTAAAATTGTATAATTATGCCCCATGACTCTGTTTATGTGTTTTTTTTTTGGGGCAATTTCATATATCACCCTAATTTTAAAATCAATTTCAAAAATATTCAAACATGCTTAAAAATCATTGTATATCATGCATTAAATAGTTTCACTTTAGGTATATATAAAATTAATATTAAAAATAGGGTGATATATGAAATTAATCCTTTTTTCTTTTCTCACATTTAAATTCAATAACTAAATATACTCGAGAAACATTCTTGGTTTAAATGGCACAATGTGTGCACATTCGATTTATAATCATTGTTTCGATCTTGTAATTTAATTGAACTATAATGAGTCCTGAACTACTACTTGTATACGCTTTGAAAGTTAAATACATCATCCACAAAAAATGGAAAACCATGATTTTTGAAATTTATAAGCTTGCTTTCATCTTGAAATACAATCAAATTTCATATGTTATGATCAACATAGAAAGAAAAAGGCTTAAAATGAGTAGTGACGAAAAGAGTAACCTTTTCGAAGTACGATAAATGTTTTATGATTATAATGTAAAAAAATGTAAAATTACAACGATGTGATCATATTTGCTTTAATTGAAGATCAAATAAGCATACAATTGTGACATATATTAATATTTAATAGTGTAAATGTTGTCAAATACCATGTAGCATCATGTGATAATATACAACTTTACCAATTACGGAGTAACTTATTCGCAATGTTGTTAAATAATTAGGAAAATAATTGAACCGAAAATAGTTGATAAAAAAAAAGAATGAAAATGACATATTGATCACAAACTGTAAATTCTAAAAAAATATACGATCCTACAACAAACTAACAAAGTATAGAGTGCTTTGGTTTTAGCCATATATCTCGTGAAATATCTTAGTCGATGCAATGGCTACTGTGATGACAAAATAGAACTCATTAATATAAATCAAAGTTTTCCGATGGAAACTCATCATATAACTTAATTTGCATATCTAATACTTGAGTAGAGAGGCCCGGAATGTTAGCATGGCAACTCTGACATATATGACTAAATTTACAAAGGGACAAGTACAAAATAGACAATATCCACCTTTTGGTCACTAACTAAAACATAATTTTTTTAAGTTTTAAAACAACATGTATTATTTTATCAACTGATCAATTTACTTACATTTTTAACGTGCTCAAGTGATCAACTTTTTTATATAAAAAAAATCCAAAAAATTATAAAAACATATTAATCTTTTAGACACGTGTCAAAAATCTAAGTGAGTTGATCCGTTGACAAAAAGTTAATGTCTCTTTTTAAAACATAAATTTTATTTTGTCTTAGTTGGGGATCAAGAGGGTGAATAATGTGTACTTTTATACTTAGCCTTTTTACAAATTCTATATTAATATTATCATTAATGTTACTGATATCTAATTTAACTATATTCTATAAAAAGGGCTCGTCGTACTATATAGGTTCTCAACTTTAGCCTTAGTTTTGCATTAAGAAACTGACTTCTTAGTCCAAAAAATAATCGAAGTTCTGAATTTTTTGATTTACTATATTAAGTTGGCATTTAGGAGTCAATATAGTCAAAAGTTATCAGTAGTCAACTAACGTCTCGTCATTTCGATTGACTACCGGATAAGATTACGTTAAATGAAAAGTAATGAAATTTTAATTTTTCTTTGCTAATTTGTTTACATCAAATAGGAATGGGATCAAAGATTCTTTACACATCATTATATTTTAGAATTGAACGACCTTTGAGGCTCACTGAATTTTGAATATGCTTTAGGAAAGTGTTTTCCCATTTCACCTGTAAAACCGAAGCGACCCCTTTACTTGGAACAGATTCAAAATCCGTTAGAGGATTTCATTTTGTAATTGTTTCCCTAGCGCTTTTATAAAATTTTGCCGTTCAAATAAATAAATTAAAAAATGATGCTGGTTGTGGTTCACTTTCAGGCTCTATTTCGGGAAGACTATGATAATAGCTATCTCACTTGTTTTTATCAGTAATATTTTATATTTCTCACGTGCACAAGAGTCTGAGGGTATATATGATGAGTTCACACAAAATCTGGCAAAGCATTGTGGACTAACAGTCGTATGTTTTTGTGACAAGTCTAACATTTTCAGGTAGTTAAATATTTTCTCGTATAATATTTTGAAACTTATTTTTGTGTTGGTTGACGAACTCACAATTTACGGATTTAAATTTGGGCTTACGTGCATAATTTGGCGTCTTTTACGACTAAACCGGAAACCTTAGGATTACGTATTTATGTTTTTGAACTCCGTTTTTGATGAGACAATTTTTATTGGATTCGTTTTGTGACGGTGATTCATAATTTATGAAAACGTTTTTCGTAAAACGACCCGAGGGCACGCAAATCGAGAAAACTAGAATCGAGAAATACCCGTAAACTAGTGAGATGGGACAAAACACTTTGCCCCATCCCACTAGCTTACATGGGACGGCCAAAAACACCTCACCACCATAGGTGGCACAAACTTAACTTGTTTAATAACAAGTGTAAGCCTTAGCTTACACTTTAGGCTAAGCTTTCCACCAAACTTTACAAAACCAACAATGGTTTTCACTTAACTATTTCACACATGCAATTTACTCTCAAACTCTCTCTACTTCACCATTTATGCCGTCCCATATCAAGCTACAAACACCATTTTTGATCTCTTCCAACTACAAACCACATGTTTACTAGTCCTATTAAGGTGTTTCCTTGAAACCTTGATCATTTGGTGGCCATATAACCAACTTTGGAGGTGATTTGCTTGTGTCCTAGGGCTGATTTTCCAACATATGATCTTGCTATTTGATGGTCTTGGAGATACTTGTTGTATTCATCAAGTTCTTGCCTTCCTAAAACAAGAAATCCACTTGGATTGGTAAAGAAGATTATCCTCTACATTTTTCTCTTATTATTTTGTAAAGAACAAATGTATTTTCTTTCATTTTGTATATGTATATGATGTATATATGATGATAAAAATGTTGTGTGGGGATCAAGTGTTGATAAATATGCTTAAAAATGATGAAAGACCCTTCCGCTGTACCGATACGAAAAATGAGAGTGTTACAGTTTGGTACCAGAGCTCTCGTTGTAGAGAACAAAAGATTTTAAAAACCAAGGTTTTGAACAAAACTTTTCAAAATCTTTTGACAATGAACATTTGAGAAAATAATTGAAAAATCTTTTGACTATAACGGTGCCAGAGATCTCCGACGTTACCAACAAGCCCTATTGAGAAGATATATATTTTGATATATATAATTTAATTTATATATATGTATATATCGTGATTTCATTATGTAATTGTTTAACTAGTATGTTATCCTAATACGAGATAAATATATATAAATGCAGATTGTCATGGCTGACCCTAATATTCCTGTAGAAAACCATGCTATTCCCGAACCTAATATAGAAGATGATCCTTATTTAGACTTAGTAGATTTTGATATTGATGACGAGGAGGAACCATTTGAGGATCCCGAGCCCGAGTTAGGACTAGGAGATCAGATTGCCCCTCAGGTAGACTTAGTAGAGAATGAGATTGAGAATGTGGGTAATGAGAATGTGGATATTGAGAACGTGGATATTGAGAATGTTGATATTGAGAATGAGAATGAGATTGGGTTAGATGAGTTAGATAATGAGATTGACGACGAGGATGTCGAGGAGGATGTAGGTATAGATGTTGAGGTTGATGACGATGAGGAAGCTGAGCTTATATATCCGTATGATGTTCCAGAGGGCGAGCCTTTGCCCCCACTAGTTTGTTTGTCTGATTCCGAGGATGAGTTACCTAGGGATGACATGTCTGAATCGTCTGAATCTGATTCTGAATCAGAGGAGGATGAGGATGACGATGCACCTGACGGTACCGATGGTATTGCTACTCGTAGACGTGAGATAGGAGAGTCGTCTAGTGCTCGAGAGGCTACTCATATTGATGGTCTTGCACCATGGGCCTTGAGACGTGATCTAGATGCTTCCCGTGTTAAGAGTTGTGTGACAGAGGTTGGATTAGGTGTTGTTCAGACTCAGGTTGCTTATCTGGAGTCGAAGGCAAAGGTTGGCGAGAAAGAGCGGGAGTTGCTTAGTTTGGATTTGAGTGATGTAGAACGTGGTTTGAATGAGGCTTTTAGGAGGTTATCGGTGTTGGAAAGTGGTGAGTATGCTGCTATGAAGAGAAAGGTGAATTCTTTGGAGATTCAGTTGAGTGTGGCTCGTGCGATGCGTGAGAAAGCCGAAAAGGAGTTGAATGTATCCGTGGGTTGGAACAGTAGATTTTATGCCGACATGGTTGAAAGAGGAGTAATCCGTAAGCGCCCAGCTGAAGATGTGTCTAGTGATCGTCCGGCGAAGATCCAGAAGACGATGGATGATGGACCATCTGGCGGTTCTCAGTAAACCAGTCTGTATTTAGTAGTGACCTTTAGATCTTTTGTGTTTATAGCTTTGACTGAACCGACTTGTTAGTAGTAGACTTGGCACGAATTTTGAGTGTATATAGTGTTAGAACTTTGATATGGATGTACTAAGACAATACTTTTGTTTCAGATCGAATGAAATATGTATCTTGTCTTGAATTCCATATTGTGCCTTATTTGTATCTTGATTATGAATTCGATCCATATTATATGAATCCTTTGTTGGATGGATGCTTAATGCTTTGAAATTGTGGAATTATAGAACTATGCCGCCCAAGAAGGCTGTGACTGAGGATGATGTACGTAGGATTATTACGGAGCAAGTTACCGCATCTATGACTGAATTCATGGCAAATGCTAGAAATGAAGCTGGCGGTAGTGGAGCTGGCGGTAGTGGAGCTGGCGGTAGTGGAACTGGCGGTAGTGGAGCTGGCGGTAGTGGAATTGGCGGTACTAATGTGAATGTGAATGCTAATAATGTGAATGCTAATGCTGGAGGAAATGTAGGAGGACTTGGAACGAATGCACCTGAAGTTGGTGGCTGTACTTATGTGACGTTCATGAAGTGTGAACCTCTACCTTTTAATGGAACTGAAGGTGCTGTAGGATTAAGCCAGTGGATCGAGAAGATTGAATCGGTGTTTAGGATTAGTAAGTGTAAGGAGGAAGATAAGGTGACTTTTGCTATGGCTACTCTTAAAGGTCGTGCGTTGACTTGGTGGAACGGGAGAATTGCTTTCATGGGTCTTGATGCTGCTAATGCTACTCCTTGGGCTGAAATCAAGAAGTGGATGACTTTGGAGTTTTGTCCTCGTAGTGTGATTATTAGGTTAGAACAGGAGTTGATTCATCTGAGAATGAAAGGTGTGGACATTGATAGTTACACGAACCGATTCCATGAGTTGGCCTTGCTATGTCCTCGATTGGTTGAACCCGAAGAGATCCGAATTGAGCAATATGTGAAAGGGTTGACCAGGAATATCCGGGGGGACGTGACATCATCGAAACCACTGACCATTGATGATGCTGTTCGAATGGCTTACCAACTCATTGGACAGATAATTCAGGATAAGGAAGATGAAGCCCGTGTAGGTGAGAAAAGAAAGGGAGACGGTGATCGTGTAGATAGAGGTGATAATAGGAAGAATTTCAATCGTCGTTAGAACCAGAGAAAGGGGAATGCAAATGCTATTACCAACAATGCACCGCGCAACGATGATAGATGTCCTAAGTGTGGCAACAAGAGGCATCCTGGCGACTGCTGGAAGTGCCGAAATTGCGGAAAGCTTGGACACAAGGTTGAAAGGTGTAAGAAGGGAACGATTTGCTTCAACTGTAATGAAGAAGGTCATAGGAAATCGGAATGCCCCAAGTTGAAAGCGATTGTACCTGGAATAAACCCCCAGGGTGGTATCTACCAACTTGGAACAATTGAGGTGAAGAAAGAGGATCCGAATGTCGTTACCGGTACGTTTTTACTCAACAATCATTATGCTGTTGCTTTATTCGATTCGGGTGCCGATAGGAGCTTTGTATCCACTAAATTTAGTGCCCTTATTGATATTGAACCTGTTGAGATAAGTACTAGTTACGAGGTGGAATTGGCTGATGGTAAATTAGTGAAAACTAAAAAGCTATTAGAAGGATGCTCTCTAAATCTCTTGAACCATTCCTTTCCGATTGATTTGATGTTGATAGAATTAGGTAGTTTCGATATTATTATTGGTATGGATTGGTTGTCGTTGAATAATGCTACTATTTTATGTGGAGAGAAGAAGGTTAAGATTCCTCTTAGGAATAGAACGTTAGTAATTGATGGTAGTCGAGGTGAATCCCGTTTGAAAATCGTTTCATGTATTAAAGTCCAAAAGTACATCAGGAACGGTTGTGAGTTATTCTTAGCTCAAGTGACCGGGAATGAGTCTAGGGAGAAACGATTGGAAGATGTACCTATTATTTGTGAATTTACTGAGGTATTTCCTAAAGATTTACCAGGACTTCCACCGATAAGGCAAGTAGAGTTTCGAATCGATTTAATTCCTGGTGCTGCACCGGTGGCACGTGCGCCTTACCGATTAGCCCCTTCTGAATTAAAGGAGTTATCTGAGCAACTTAAGGAGTTGTCTGATAAAGGTTTTATTCGACCGAGCTCGTCGCCTTGGGGAGCTCCAGTCTTGTTCGTTAAGAAGAAGGATGGATCTTTTCGTATGTGTATTGATTATAGGGAACTGAATAAGTTGACAATTAAGAATCGATATCCTTTACCTAGGATTGATGATTTGTTTGATCAATTGCAAGGATCTAGTGTGTATTCTAAGATAGATTGGCGGTCAGGATATCACCAACTTCGCGTCCGTGAAGAAGATATTCCTATAACTGCATTTAGAACTCGTTATGGACACTATGAATTTCAAGTAATGCCATTTGGGTTAACTAACGCACCTGCGGTTTTCATGGATTTAATGAATCGAGTGTGCAAGCCCTACTTGGATAAATTTGTGATTGTGTTTATTGACGATATTCTAATCTATTCTAAGAATGAAGATGAGCATAGAGAACATTTGAGGATTGTTTTGAAGTTGCTGAAGGATGAAAGGTTGTATGCTAAGTTTTCGAAGTGTGATTTCTGGTTGGATTCTGTGCAATTTCTTGGTCATGTGATTAACAGAGATGGAATTCATGTTGATCCTGCAAAGGTTGAAGCTATTAAGAATTGGTCTGCACCGACAACGCCAACGGAAGTGCGACAGTTCTTAGGATTAGCTGGCTATTATAGGCGATTCATTAAAGAATTTTCTTTGATAGCTAAACCCTTGACTAAGCTTACTCAGAAGAATAAACCTTTCGTTTGGGGAAGTGATGAAGATGGAGCATTTCAGACATTGAAGCAAAAATTATGTAGTGCGCCAATCTTATCATTACCCGAAGGGAGTGAAGATTTTGTAGTGTATTGTGATGCATCTCTTAGAGGTTATGGAGCTGTTTTGATGCAGAGAGAGAAGGTGATAGCTTATGCTTCTAGGAAATTAAGGAAGAATGAGGAGAATTATACTACTCATGATCTTGAGTTAGGAGCTGTGGTCTTTGCTCTTAGGTTGTAGAGACATTATCTGTATGGCACCAAGTGTACGGTATTCACCGATCACAAAAGCCTACAGTATATTCTCGACCAGAAGGAATTGAACATGAGGCAACGAAGATGGATAGAGTTGTTAAGTGATTATGATTGTGATATAAAGTATCACCCAGGAAAAGCCAATGTTGTTGCTGATGCGTTGAGTAGGAAAGATAGAGAGCCTATCAGGGTGCGTTCTCTAGTCTTGACCGTGCACAATAATTTGCCTGAGCAAATTAGAAATGCACAAATAGAAGCTTGTAAGAAGGAGAATTTTGTTAATGAAGGGTTCCGAGGAGAAGGAGATCCTTTAGAGGTTAGAGCTGATGGAGTGAAATGTTTAAGAGGTCGTATGTGGATACCTAAGTTTGGAGGCTTAAGAGATTTGGTTATGTTAGAATCCCATAAATCTAAGTATTCCATTCATCCGGGATCTGATAAGATGTACCATGATTTGAAGAAGCTGTACTGGTGGCCGAATATGAAAGCTGACATAGCTATGTATGTTCTTCAATGCTTGACTTGTGCTAGAGTCAAAGCTGAACATCAAAAGCCATCAGGACTACTTCAACAACCAAAGATTCCTGAATGGAAGTGGGAGCGAATTACGATGGACTTTATCACCAAGCTTCCTAGAACATCATCTGGAAACAATTCGATTTGGGTTATTGTCGATAGACTGACCAAATCAGCACACTTCATTCCGGTTAAGGAGCAGTTCTCACTGGAGAAGCTGACTCGAATATACCTGGATAATGTCGTATGCAAGCATGGAGTGCCTGTATCGATCATTTCAGATCGAGATCCTAGATTCGCATCGAATTTTTGGAAATCTCTCCAAAGATCTTTGGGAACGAATCTCGACATGAGCACTGCTTATCACCCCCAGACTGATGGGCAGAGTGAAAGGACGATACAAGCACTGGAAGATATGTTGATAGCTTGTGTGTTAGACTTTGGTAAGAATTGGGATAAACATTTGTCGTTAGCAGAGTTTTCGTATAACAATAGTTACCATTCTAGTATTAAGGCTGCACCGTTTGAAGCTTTGTATGGTAGGAAGTGTAGATCTCCTGTATGTTGGAGTGAAGTTGGGGATACCCAGCTCACGGGACCGGAATTGATCCGGGAGACTACGGAGATGATAGTTCAGATTAAGAAGAGGTTGTTGACTGCCCGTAGTAGACAGAAAAGTTACGCGGATGTGCGGCGGAAGCCAATGGAGTTTGAAGTGGGTGACCGAGTAATGTTGAAAGTATCGCCATGGAAAGGCGTTATCAGATTTGGAAAACGAGGAAAATTGAATCCCCGTTATATTGGACCCTTTAAGATTCTATCTAGAGTAGGTCCGGTGGCTTACAAACTAGAGTTACCCCCAGAACTTCATGGTGTTCACAACACATTCCATGTATCTAATCTGAAGAAATGTCTAGCAGTGAGTGATGAGAAAATTCCGTTAGGTAAGGTTCGAATAGATGGGAAGTTGCATTTTATCGAAGAGCCCGTAGAAGTTATGGACCGTGAGGTAAAGCAACTGAAACAAAGTCGGATACCTATTGTCAAGATCCGATGGAATTCAAAGCATGGACCGGAGTATACTTGGGAACGAGAGGATGAAATGTGGAAGAAATATCCGCACCTCTTCGATTTCAATAAGAAACGGACATCCAAATGAAATGGATCACGAGGACGTTGATCCCTTTTAGGAGGAAAAGCTGTGACAAGTCTAACATTTTCAGGTAGTTAAATATTTTCTCGTATAATATTTTGAAACTTATTTTTGTGTTGGTTGACGAACTCACAATTTACGGATTTAAATTTGGGCTTACGTGCATAATTTGGCGTCTTTTACGACTAAACCGGAAACCTTAGGGTTACGTATTTACGTTTTTGAACTCCGTTTTTGATGAGACAATTTTTATTGGATTCGTTTTGTGACGGTGATTCATAATTTATGAAAACGTTTTTCGTAAAACGACCCGAGGGCACGCAAATCGAGAAAACTAGAATCGAGAAATACCCGTAAACTAGTGAGATGGGACAAAACACTTTGCCCCATCCCACTAGCTTACATGGGACGGCCAAAAACACCTCACCACCATAGGTGGCACAAACTTAACTTGTTTAATAACAAGTGTAAGCCTTAGCTTACACTTTAGGCTAAGCTTTCCACCAAACTTTACAAAACCAACAATGGTTTTCACTTAACTATTTCACACATGCAATTTACTCTCAAACTCTCTCTACTTCACCATTTATGCCGTCCCATATCAAGCTACAAACACCATTTTTGATCTCTTCCAACTACAAACCACATGTTTACTAGTCCTATTAAGGTGTTTCCTTGAAACCTTGATCATTTGGTGGCCATATAACCAACTTTGGAGGTGATTTGCTTGTGTCCTAGGGCTGATTTTCCAACATATGATCTTGCTATTTGATGGTCTTGGAGATACTTGTTGTATTCATCAAGTTCTTGCCTTCCTAAAACAAGAAATCCACTTGGATTGGTAAAGAAGATTATCCTCTACATTTTTCTCTTATTATTTTGTAAAGAACAAATGTATTTTCTTTCATTTTGTATATGTATATGATGTATATATGATGATAAAAATGTTGTGTGGGGATCAAGTGTTGATAAATATGCTTAAAAATGATGAAAGACCCTTCCGCTGTACCGATACGAAAAATGAGAGTGTTACAGTTTTAACTTCCCTTTCTCTAAATGCAATAGTCACAAGATACCTCAATCAAAGTGAGACCAAATGACTATCTAACAAACACAGTACAACAATATTAAATTTTATTTTTTTCAAACAATATCAAAAGAGGTGGCGTGAAGCGCAGTTTTGGTAATGGGTCAAACCGTTATTAATTGTTTAGAATTCTAAGATTTGAATAGGAGTGAGCTAGAAGTTTGACTTTGGCTTACATCTACAGACCAGTTGTGGCTGAAAAAAATTCCTATTGGACTTCCATTTCTTTTATGTTGAATAATTTGAGATAAACTAAAACACAAATCGACCCACTGATGTAAATTAATGGGTAAATTTTTTTTACCTCTAATTTCATAATGCAAGAATATGCTTCAAGATAATAGTCAATTTAGTACAGAGCTTACATGATATTTATCAACAAAGTTGTAGAATATTGATAATCAATGAATCTATGAAGGGGTTTGTTAATTTCTAGAGAGAGAAAGTTAGAGAGAGAAAGTGAGAGAAACTATGTGAATTTTATTAAGTGGAAATTAAGAAATGATAACAACCAACCCCTTTCCTTAGTAGAAAGGGGTATTTATAGTTCCAAGTCATAAGTGGACTTGGGCCGGTCCATGACAAGCCCATGGACCGGTTCTTACTTAAGTTAATAAGCAAATAATAACTAAATACTAACTACGAGCTATTACAACTTAAATCATATTGTGGAGTGACCGATACTTCTAATATACGTTAAAACGTATTTCTAACAATCTCCCCCTAAGGGAGGTCACTCCACGTTACAAAGTTCTAAACCTAGCATACTATACTAAGTCTTCGTTCTTTAGCTCGTAGTCTTTTCTTCTTTTCTTTCTTTTGTTGTGAATATGTTGATTTGATCTTTTTGGCTTTGACTTGAGAGCATTGTTCTTTGGCCTTTCACGTGCGATCTTTGCCTTTCTTGTGAATTTTGCCTCCTCGTGACTTCATGTTCCACACACTTATGTCTTTTTGTTGAATTCTCGAAAGCTTCAGAGTTTGGTACAGCGGAAGACTTCATCTTGTACTTTCTTGAATTTTTTGTTGCAAAAGACATAAGCATGTGGGAACGACTTTTTCAGGTACACCGCAACACCACCGTCTTTACTGGTACTCAGCAACGCCACCGTCTTCAACAGGTACACAGCAACGCCACCGTCTTTAGCAGGTACACAGCAACGACACGAATAAAATGGCTTTGAACATTTTATTCTAATTCGGTAGCATTTTACCTCCGGTCGGTGAAGACCGTTGGACGATATTAGATATCGTACCCGTGACGGATAGTTTCAATTAAGTAACTTCCTGACAGGATTTCGCGGGTAAACCCGTTCTCTTTATTCGACCGTCCAAAGCTGACTGCGAACATAAAGAGTGAATCACTTGGATAAATTATCCTTGTGATTTAAAAGCCGTCAATTCATGAAACCTGGAACAAGTGAATTTCAATTAAGATTTTCACCATCGTTGCTTTCCAGTTGTCACGAGCTCGATTCATAAAGAATCTTGCACGTTACCTACCAAGTGCTGTTTGATGTTGACACTAGAAGGATTTCCACTCGTCACTGTGGTCAATAAAGAGTCACTCTGAGTGTTCTGGCAAGATCATATGATAATGCGAAGAGGCCTGGAACGAGTTTAAGTTCAATTAAGAATTAAACCACTGTTACCTTCCAGTTTTTCACAAGATTGGTTCTAAAAGAACCGCACGTGTAACCTACCATGAGCTTGTTTGATGTTGGCTCAAGCAGGATTTCCATCTTCATTGTAATACTTACGTATTACTCGGATGTTCTGGCAATATTACAAGAATATTGCGTAGGACTCTTGAAAATCTCTTACTTTTCACAGTGTGTGAGAAAGCAAGGAATAAATGGAAAGTGTCCTAATGAGACTTTTGATGATCTCTTGGCTCTAGACTCGATTGTGCGTTTTGATTTAGTGAGCGATGGCTGGAGAGGAGTGCCACCTTTTCAATACCAGTTTATTCGGAGTGAATAAACCAATAGATAACGTGTTGATCTCCGTGTGATTAAAACAAATACCTTTTGAGAGATATTTGAGTTAGCTGGGGAAGGGTTGTGCATTGCATCACTGGGTCCATGATGTCTTTCTTCAATACCGAGAATCATTAGCAAAAATGACCTCAATAGCATATGTATTGACCCGGTTTCTGCCTAAAGTTGTAAGGAGGGCTTCTTTCTTTACACCCTTTATCTTTACATTTCTTTTTCATTCTTCAACCCCTTCAATGCTTACCAATACGTCATCACTAGCACCTTGTTGTGATTGTTCCAGTGCTAGCTTAAGTACTTGGTCGGCATTCAGCTACGTTCACATTCTTTCTCCATCTTTCCTAGGACTTCTAATTCTAACTAGGGAATTGTCCTTGGGAAGATTCCATCGGCTCTGATGAATCATTGGACTAAACCTATTCCTACCACCCTTTTGTCACCACATCCGTCGTGAATTAAGCGTGTTTTGGGAAGGAATTGCCACCATGAAAACATCATTGAAAATCACCTAAGGTACTTGTGATATTAAAATCAAAAGTTTTGTACCTTAGGTGTTTTGATCATCAAAAACGCTCCCCCTTAACACGTGCTTAACACATATTAAGTTGGATTATCATTAAGTCTTTTTCATTTTAGCCAAGTAACACTTACGTCTCCTTAATCCCATTTTCTCCCCTTATCCAAAATGTTAACCATTAATATTTGGGATATTGAATGGATTAACCGGTCTTTGGGTAAAAATGAAATCAATGTTTGGCCATAGAACATGTTATTGCTCCCCCTTAAGTTAATAAGGGATAGTTGTAGTGCTTTGGTATGACATATTTTGAAAGATTTAGAATCTCGTGAGAAATTCTTGAAAAGTTATCATACCTTAACACTACACCAAGCCATTCAAGCACATTATTCACAAATTTACATATTCACAATTGAAAACCAATATAAAGTGACCTGAGATGTACGACCCATCAGATGGATCGTTGCAGTAGCTTGTGGTGCACTAAATACGGTCTTCCACCCACGAATCTTTCCAAGCTCCTCATCAATCTACGTTCACGGAGCTTTTGATCGATCTTTTTGATCACATACTTTGCCATCTGCCGGTAACCCGGATGCCAATCCTCCGTCATCTCTGGCAAAGTCCCTCCCGAGTTCAGATGCTCCAACTTATCTCTGACTTGTATAAGAGTGCCATCGCTATACTTGTGGAGCTCCCCCACCCTCATAAACTTCATCAAACCTCGACTGTTCAAGTAGAAAATTCCAGAATTCGGGACAGAAATGCCGGTGTAGGGACATCTTTCTACATGTTGAGGTAGCACTTGATTCACAGGGCGAGTTAAATTGAGCCTCCTCTGATAGCTTTCGACTCCCAACTGAAGATCTTCCACTCTTGACTTGATGACAACGCTTCGTGTAAACATACGAAGTGCTGAATTTAGAGCAATCAGGTCTTCACGAGGAATGTGAGTAAGTTGATCTCGGGTCATTAGAAGCAGCATATCTTCGATATCCTCCAGGCGAATGATGGAAAAATCTCCTTGCTGGATTTTGTATTCCCGGTCATCCTCCCTTTTCAACCGAATCTCCGTCACATGATAATAGCCGTTCTTGGCTTCTGTTTTCAACCCTAAAATGCTGGAGATACGGATATCGGATCTAACATTGCTTCCAGATTTGACCAAGCAGCAACCCCTGTACGCCCTTCGGACTCTTTCGTCCCAATGAGATGCACCTATGACAGCATACATATCATAATTACGATTCATTTTAGGGACCCAGAGTCGATTTACCTTTTCCTCGATGAAGGGTATTGTCCCCCAGTTGGCAGCTTTCAGCAAAGTCAGGGATGTTGCATACTTTGATGATCCCTTCAGTAGATACTCAAGATCGTTGGTGACGAAGAAGTCAAGAGCAATCTGATTATCTTGAGCAGGATCCATTGGAGGTGGAGCTCTGTCTGATTCATGAAGTCCTGGCCTTTGAACGGTTTTCAAAGCCTTTATGATCTCATCGGCATAATACTCGAACTCCATTCGGGGTAATCGGGTTTTGGCACGCATTCTTTTATCTTTCATCGCTTTCTTGACCAAGGATGGAGTAACCGAAGTCTTATACTCATGAGCAAAAAATGCACATAAGTCAATCGGACTTCGGATACGCAGATACAGCACATCTTTGTCAGCATCTGTGATCGGATCATATTGAGCTGCTGCCGTGATCCAAGCTTGTGGTGGAGCAGACTCGTCTATCTCCAACGTGTCTTCCCAGGCACGAATGCTTGGTTCAGGAACCGTAGATTGTTGAACCTGTTGTTGAGGAGTGGAAGTGCGAACATCTACTGGTTCAGTTTCAGGCATTTCAGCAGTGTCTTGAACTGGAGAGTGTTGTGCAGCTTCGGGTTCTGTCACTGATTCTGCAATCACAGGAGGAACAACAGCAGAACTAATGGGGTTAGTTGTAATAGGTACAGACACAGCGATAGAAATACCAGGAGCCGAAGACGCTGTAGTGGCATTCACATCGTGGCGCCACTTAGTTCGTCTTGATTCCGAGGATGTCGATTTATCCTTCGGTGCTGCATCTTTTGTGGACTTGGTTCCAGTCTTTGTAGCAGTCTTCTTGGAGCTGGTAACCTTGTCCCCCTGTGGTTGTTCACCCCCATCATCATCCTGATTGTCGTCCCCGTTACTACCCCTTGCACTCTCCTGATTCTCATCATCACCATCATCGCCATCATCATCATCTTCATCCTCGTCATCATCCTCATCATCCTCATCATCATCACCACCTTCTTCATCGTCTTTCTCCTTTTCACCTTCCTCTTCTTCTTCTTCCTCTTCTTCACCCGTACCCTCTTCTTCACTCTCTTCCCTTTCTTCCTCAGGTAAGATGTGATATGGTACCACACTGCCAAACATTTTGAATAATCTATCATCCTCCATGATAGCATCATTCAGGGATTTAAATAGAGCCCGTTGAATCCTCGATTTATCATGCGACCCAAGTTCCACCATTCGAGCCTTAAGGATCTTCTTCAATTCAAAATCCGTCAGGTCATAAGCAATCTTATAGGAGGCTTCGGAAGGGTTGGATGATTTGATCATTAAGTTGTCAGCAGCAAGTGTCTTCAATTCGTCACGAAGCTTAGGCATTAAGGATTCAACGGATTCTTGCACTCTTTCTTTCACAGATACTTCGAGTGCTTCTTTTTGTTCCTTATATTTATCCCTCATTGCTTGAAGTCTGGTAATGCGTGCAGCATGTTTATTAGCCTCAGCCTGCTTAACCTGAGCAATTTCCTCTGCATGAGCCTTTCGTGTAGCTTCCAAGTCTGCAGCGAACTTGGCAATCAACTCTTCTTGAGCTTTCCTTGATGCTTCTTCACTTTGAGCTCTTCTATTTAATTCTTGGCGAAGTTCATTCATTTCTCTCTTGTGAGCATCCGTATGTCTATCCAACATCTCGCCCAACACTATTGCTGCCATTGCAGAAGTTGCAGATGTTGCAGATGTTGATGGAGTAGGCTCGGTTGTAACTGCTGTACTAAGGGTAGGGATTATGGGTGGTGGAAGAAATGGTGTGGAAGCCGGTCGGGTTGGTCGGGTTGTTAAGGGTTGGATTGGTGGTGGTAGAGTTGCCAAAGGTTGAGTTGTCACCATGATCGTAGAAACAACAAGTTCCTTTTCCACACTTGTTGAAATAGGAATTGATGGCTCCTTCGAAGTAGAATAGTTTTCAGGTGACCCAAACTCATCAACATCATGCGGTTCCTCGTACTCATCCTCGATATCTACTCTCGCACCTGAACCACTACCTCCTGTATCTTTCCTACTCCTTTTAATAGCAATCTTCATCATTTGTTGCTCGGATTTATCAAGAGTAGGATCAACAATATCTGCTTCATCACGTAGACGCATCAAATCCTTACCCTTTCCCTTCTTACCCTCTGACTTCTTCTTCTTTGGTTCGGGTTCAGGTAACGCAGCTGGTTGTTTGCGTTTACCTTTACTCTTAACAGTTGTGGATGAGTCTTCTCCAGTTTGAAGGCTTGCTTTCAGCCTTTCGATTTCAAGCTGCAGTAGCTTGTAATCTGCAGAACCTTTGATTTTGTCTGACAGAAGGTAATCAGGAACAGGACCCGGAATCACACCAGTAGACGGTCCTTCATGCCTCAGATCTACAGTATCATCAGCTTCTTCAGTGTGATAGCGACCTCCTGCTCGCCTATCAATAGTAGCATCAAGCTTCATAAAATAATTTATGATAAGCTTAATAAATCGAGGATAAGGAAAGAAGTTTGTCTTTAGCTTCTTGTTGTGGAAGAGTTGAAAGGTGAATTCTTCCCATATCAACAAAGCATAATCTGAATTCGCAGCTTTGTACATGCCATAGAAGAGGTTCATTATCGGACTTCTCAAAGCATCATGTCCGCTTGTTTTTGGTGTAAGGCATTTACTGAGAATACCCATCAAAGCTCTCCAGGGTTGTCCCACCTTAGCAGTTGTAAACTCAGATGCGACTCGTATTTCCGGACATCCAAGTGCATCAAATAACTCCGCGAGTTCATCTTTAGTAGGATCCCTTGAGAAAGACATGCCCTTGGGTGTATCCCGTATACCAAGCATCTTACGGAAGTCTGAAACGGTGAGTGTCTGCTGCTTGTTGTCGATGGTGAAGGTGATCTTGTTCGAAGTGAAATCCTTGGTTGCCCAAAATTCAAACATATACTCATAAGGCACCGAGGCTGTACTCCTAAGGGCGTTCTTGAAATGGGAGTTATCAAGAATGGCTATGGCGACCTTAAAGCCATGGTGAGTGGATTTAGAAACTTGCTTTAGCCTATAGTTGTTGGGTATGAACTTAAGGGTTCGAGCTTTAGCAATATCGGCTTCCCTAGATTCTTGGATAGATTGTACTGTTGGATTAGTCATTTTATCTGCTTAAGATAAGACATGAAAGGTTGATGCACAAAAACAGATAGATATATATCATTCTTACTTCTAAGCATAACACATTTCATCAGATAAAACAACAAGTACATAGATAGCATGCCAACAATAACAATCAAACAACTCATCCGGAACTTTTCCTCATTCGGAACTTCTTCGTTCGGAACTTCCTTCATCCGGAAGTTCTTCGTTCGGAACTTCCTTCATCCGGAAGTTCTTCATTCGGAACTTCCTTCATCCGGAAGTTCTTCATTCGGAACTTCCTTCATCCGGAAGTTCTTCATTCGGAACTTCCTTCATCCGGAAGTTAATCATTCGGAACTTCCTTCATTCGGAACATTCCTTCATTCGGAACTTCCTTCATTCGGAAGTTCTTCATTCGGAAGTTCTTCATTCGGAACTTCCTTCATTCGGAACTTCCTTCATTCGGAACTTCCTTCATTCGGAAGTTCTTCATTCGGAACTTCCTTCATTCGGAAGTTCTTCATTCGGAACTTCCTCATTCGGAAGTCCTTCATTCGGAACTTCCTCATTCGGAAGTTTTTCAGAAGAAATCCTTCATTCGGAAGTTTTTAACCCATGTTCATCCGGAACTTTTGCACACGAAACTCAGATGTTTATTCTAACGCGTTTGTGAGTTTCTAAGGCAAACTAAGGCAATATAAACATC
Organism: Glebionis coronaria; assembly: GCA_025667525.1. Classification (NCBI taxonomy): domain Eukaryota; kingdom Viridiplantae; phylum Streptophyta; class Magnoliopsida; order Asterales; family Asteraceae; genus Glebionis; species Glebionis coronaria. The sequence goes on along the minus strand of JANFOE010000127.1, from coordinate 589,562 downwards.
ATTTAATCTATTCCGAGCAAAACCCACCATAAATCCCTTATCAATTAACCCTAATTAAGGCAAAACCCTAAATCTGATAATTGTTAATTATCTTGAATCAATTTCTGGAATATAGATGATGATTTAGACGAAGTTATGAGTTTAATATAGATGATATATACCTTAATTAGATGAATGAACCGGATCTAGATGGATAAACGAATGATTTTGAATGCGTGTTTGTATGTGTAACAATGGCGGCAAGATATTTAGATAAACAGTGAATCAAACAGTGAAAAGATAAAGTGAGGGGCGGGGTGTTATTTGTTTGACTTAGGTCAAATGCTAACAACTTTCACAATATATCACTTTAAGTCCTCCAATTTTCCTCCTTTTTCTTTTTGTTTCTAATGTTTTCATATCACTTAACCCTTTTTGTTTCACTTACACTTAACTTAACAAACACAATCTATTAGCAAATCCTCAAAATCTAAAAGCCATGCCTATCACTTAGAACGAACACAAGTCGTTTTCTAAAGCAAAACCACTCAATTACCATGAGGCCCTTAATTTTCATAATCACTTTTGAAGATCAATTGTAATGACGAAGATGATTTTACTATTTTCTCCCCCTTAAACGATGACCCGTTTTCTATTTAAAGAGCTGTAGTCATTGTTTAAAGAGTCAAATAGTGATGAAAGCATTTCCAATTTATCTCTTGAAAAATTTTGATTCGTGGTTTTAATAAGATTTCTCTTATTTTAACAAATTAATGCACTGAGACGTACACCAATTCGTGTCAGACCAAGTTATAAAGTAAACTTGATCCCTTTGCATGATTTGGCTTGTAAATCACGCCCGAGAAAATTAATTCCCGTTCTGAGCCAACGTTTTCCAAGGAAATACGTGACTTTAATATGAAAACCGGGTTGCAGTCTGAAATAACTACAAGCCATTATGGGCATGTTTTAAAAATGTACAACTTTTATACGGACTCTATTTATGGCACCGTGTCAATATTAATCGACATTTCTAAGGCCGTAAATATTACCGTACTAAAAGACATGCCCGATTTAAAACAAAAAATATTTTTGGTTTTTCTTGATTTTATACTTTTTATGGTTTTTCTAGGTTTTATATTTTTTATGGTTTTTGTTGGTTTTATATTTTTTATGGTTTTTCTTGGTTTTATATTTTTTATGGTTTTTCTTGGTTTTATATTTTTGTATTTTCTTTTTGTGGTTTATATATTTACGATAATATACATGATCACAACCAAAGGATACTCTGAATAGTTTACCACGACTATTCAGCTGATTCTTCTGCCAACTCTTTGAGAGTCGCTGGAGTGAATGATTTCATGCCAAGCTTGTCGATCAAAAACTCGATTCGTCCTCGATCTAAGGCTTTGGTGAACATATCCGCCAGCTGGTACTCAGTAGTGACAAAATACAGCTCGATCACTCCGTTCTCCACCTGCTCCTTGATGAAATGGTAGCGAATGTCTATGTGCTTGGCCCGGGAGTGTTGAACATAGTTGCAGCAAAGGGCAATGGCGCTCTTGTTGTCACAATACATCGGGATTTTGTTAAATCCAAGACCGTAGTCAGTTAATTGTGATCTCATCCAAAGGACTTGAGCACAACAACCGGACATGGCGATGTATTCAGCCTCCGTGCTTGATATTGCAGCGCTTTTCTGCCTTTTTGAAGACCAACTGATCAATCTATCTCCAAGGAGTTGCACAGATCCAGAAGTGCTACGCCTCGTATCTTGACATCCAGCATGATCGGCATCTGCGTATGATATTAAAGCAATCGAGGAATCTTTCGGATACCATAGACCACGATGAAGTGTTCCTTTTAGATACCGAAAGATCCTTTTAACTACATGTAAGTGCTTTTCGGTAGGCCGAGCCTGATACCGGGCACACATGCATACAGCAAATTGCAAATCAGGCCTGCTAGCAGTCAGATAGAGAAGGGTGCCGATCATTCCACGGTAAAGTTTCGGATCGACAATAATCCCATCCCTATCTTCATCTAACTTGGTTTTCTCAACCATTGGAGTGTCTACGGGGTCACAATTCTCAAAATTATATTTCTTAAGTGATTCTAGAGCATATTTGGATTGATTTATAAAGATGCCTCTGGGATTCTGAGAAATCTGTAATCCTAAGAAAAATGATATTTTTCCCATCATCGACATCTGAAAGCGTGTGGACATTATCTTCTCAAATTGTTTAGACAATTCTATGTTAGTGGCAGCAAAAATTATATCATCAACATAAATTTGTACCAGAAGCATGTCGTTGCCGTCTTTGAGAGTGAATAGAGTGGGGTCCACTTTGCCTTTGGAGAAGCCTTCCGACATGAGATATGTTGACAGGAGATCATACCACGCGCGTGGAGCTTGTTTCAACCCATAGAGAGCCTTCTTAAGCTTGTACACATGGTTAGGAGACTCCGTACTCACGAACCCATCCGGTTGACTAACATAAACCTCTTCCCTTAGTTCACCGTTCAAAAATGCCGTCTTCACATCCATTTGATAGACGATCATGTTCATATGAGCAGCAAACGCAAGAAATAGTCTAATCGCCTCCAATCTAGCCACAGGAGCAAAAGATTCCTCAAAGTCTATACCCAAGGCTTGTTTATATCCCCTAGCGACCAATCTTGCTTTGTTCTTTAATACGGAACCCATCTCATCAAGTTTAACCTTATAAACCCATAACAAGGTAAGGATGTTAACCTTGTCAGGGCGAGGAACCAATTCCCATACTTCTAGTCGTTTGAATTCATTGAGTTCCTCCTGCATAGCTTCAATCCAAGATGATTGGGTCATAGCCTGCTGCCAATTTTTGGGTTCAACTTCAGAGAGAAATGCATCAAAGTAACAATATAGTGCACTTTCTTGTAGTTGATGGCGTGTAGAGACTGGTCGATCTAGATCTCCAATAACATTCCTAATTGGGTGATCTTTTGTCCATTTAGTGCTATGGTTTTCAATCCTAGGTGGTCTGGAGTGAACAATAGATGGAGCTTCTTCTGAGGTAGAGGCGGCTGAAGGGTTTTCAGGGATCGCAACACCAAAGAAAGGAAGCTCTTGCAAGTGAGCATATTCCAAGTCGTGATCAGTAGTATCCTCTTCTACATCATTAGGCACAAGTAGGGGTGATGATTCAGGTGTAGTTTGTGAATCACTTGGTGAAGGTGCATCAGGTTCAACTTGAATTGTAGATGCATTAGATAAAGGTTCATTAACTTGAGCAACCACTTCAGGTATTGGAGCAATTACTACAGGTACTGGAACTTCATCAGTCGGGGGATCGAAGAATTCATCAAACAACGGTTGAAACAGTTTATCCCACTCGGGCCTTGATGGTGGTAAAAATGATGTAGAAGTAGGATTGTTGGGAACTAATCCGGAACTTATAGCACCGGGTCCCATCTCATGAAGCGCGGGTTCAGAGCTGTGTTGCTCAGAAGCCATCGCTGTCAGCTCGTCGAAATCAGCGTCCATAGTTTCTACAATCTTGCCAAGACGACGGTTATAGATTCGGTATGCTCTTTTGGACGGTGAGTAACCAATGAAAATACCTATGTCGGCTTTTGGTTGAAGCTTACCCAAGTTCTCACTATTGATGTTTGGATAACACAAAGCACCAAACACATGGAAAAATGAAACATCGGGTTTGCGGTCATGTAGAAGCTCATAAGGTGTTTTTCCATGGCGTTTCCGAATGATAGACCGGTTTTGGGTAAAACATGCAGTAGAAATAGCCTCTGCCCACAAGAACAATGGAGCGTTCGCATAAATAAGCATGGTCCTAGCAGCTTCCATAAGTGTGCGATTTCGTCTTTCAACGACACCGTTTTGTTGTGGAGTGCGTGCAGCGGATGTTTCATGTGATATACCAATTCCTTCATAATAATCACGAAGAGTCTGGTTGACGAACTCTGTACCATTGTCTGTACGAATACGGCGGACAGTGGTATTCAAACGTACCTGAATGAACTTCAGAAAAGTGATGATAGCCTTCGGAGCTTCATCCTTTGTACGTAGAAATCTAACCCATGTAAACCTTGAGAAATCATCCACAATGACGAGAATGAATTTCTTACCGCTCACACTTTCAGTTCTCATCGGTCCACAAAGATCCATATGCAAAAGATGAAGTTTTTCTTGATTAGTGTCTTCAGCTTTGGGTTTGTAAGATTTCTTGGTGCTTTTCCCCCTTGAACACGCGGAACATAAATGATCCTTGTGAAATTTAAGCTTGGGAAGACCACGAACTAACTCGTTTTTAGCCAGATGATTAATAGCATCAAAATTAAGATGAGATAATCTACGATGCCATAACCATGACTTGGTCTTAGAAGCTTTAGAGAGAAGACATACTGGAGAAGCGGCCATCATGTCTTGTAGGGACAAAGTGTAAAGATTTGCACCACGAGATCCCTTCAACAAATCTTTTCCTTCCAAGTTGCGGATGAAACAAGTATGTTGTCGAAAAGCAACCTCAAGGTTGGAATCACAAAACTGTCCTACTGAGAATAAGTTATGACCAAGACCTTCAACATAGTATACCCTAGAAATCGTCACGTTTCCAATTTGATATTCACCATATCCCATAATCTTTGCTATATGATCATTCCCAAATTTAACCGTACCAAGAAACTTGCTGACGAAATTTCGGAGCATCGAGCGATTTCCGGTCATATGTTTTGAACAACCGGAGTCCAAATACCACAGGATGATTTGGACCACCTGAAAATATCACCACACAAAGACAATGTAGAGGTATCGGAATCTGAGTGTTCCTTGTTATTAGCAGGTACAGATTTAATAATCTTAGATTTGCTAACTCTAGGTTTCTTAGATTTCCTAGCCTTTTTCTTCTTAATTAGTGGTGTAGATTCTAATTGGCTCAAATCCTGAGGTATTTCTACACTGATAGGCACTACAGTGGGGGCTGACCTAATTAAAGGGCGCTGTTTCCTTTCTTGAGTGCGAGTGTTCCTAACTAAAGGACGCTCAGACCTAACCTCAATGGATGCATTCCTAGTTAAAGGGCACATTTTACCATCGAGAGTAAAGGTCCTACCAGTGGGACGCCATTGCCAGCCAACTTGGGCACGAGTTCTACCCGTTGGCTTCCATTCAAGACCATTCTTAATAGCATTCATTTCATTAACATGATCAATCAGACACGAATCATGACGCTGTGAAAACATACATTCATTACAATTCCAGCAATTTAAATCAGAATTCACGAATGGTTTAGGCTGCTGCACAGGCGCAGAGCTTTTAGTCTTAACATGATTCGTTTTATTTAAAACTGAACTAGCATTCCTATTGTGGACTTCTACTTTCTTCTTTGTGGCACTACTAGTGGCGGGCTTGATCTTAGCTTTCTTGAGTGGCGATCCTTTAGCCTTAGTAGTCTCTTTTAATCCTGTAGAAGGCAAATTGGGAACATTAGCAGCAGATTTTAAAGGTGTCTTACTTGATTGTGCCAATGATGGTTTCGCTCCTGGAGTCTTATTAAATGGAGTGACAGCAATGGGCCTATTGTTAAGTAGTGCTGAACCTGGTGTACCTATGTATTGTAAATAAGCCAAGCAATATTGAACTCGCTTAACATATTCATTAGCCGAATAATAGTCGCTACTTGAGGGATCTAAGGCATAAAGATCGTCTAAAATATCCCTAAGAAGATCGACATGCTTAATGGCATTCCTCATATAATCATCGTATACAACCGGGTTTTTCTTATGAAGCGGATTCTTATAAAGCACTACTTTCTTGGTTGTTGGAGCACTAGTGGACGGTGCAGAGTCGGTAGCTAAGTTATCAACAACTTCTTGTCGGGTGAGAAGAAGTGTCTCCTTTAACTCAGCCAAAACCATATTTTTGTCTATGAGCAGGATGTTCAAGTCAGAGATTTCTTCGCACTTTTGGTTCAGTTGTTCAATATAATATTGTTGCTGTGTCGCATTAAAAGCGAATCGATCTTCTAGTGAACCATAAAGAGCGGATAGTCCCTGCCTTGTCCGATCCATCTCCCCTAGAACAGTTGATAGTCTAATTTCTAAGACTTGGTTTTTAGACTCTGCGGCCTCTAGTTCCATTCTTAACGTTTCCTTTGATGATATCTCTCTCTTCAATCTCATGATTTCTTCCTCTAATGTCTTAACAATTGCAATCATCTTGTCACTTGTCTCAACACCGTTTTCACAAACATTTGATATCAAAAGATTTTCATTTTGAGCTTGTTGTTTTAATTCTAAAGATATACAATGTTGTTCTAGTTGATTAAAGCGTTGAGAAAGTAAATTATAAGAATCTTGTAGCTTTAAAAACTCAGCGTTAGATTCGTGACAAGAATGACTATTTACCTCATTTACATTTTCAGCAACATTTACAGAAATATCACAAACATCATCACAAATATCCTCACAAATATTCACAGCATCACAATTCATCATAGCGGATGTAAGCTCATTCGAATATTTAATATTTACAATAGTAAGCACATCACACGAGATTACTTCGGACAAGAATCGGTCATATTCGGTTAAAATCTTTTCCTTTTCAATTAGTTGCAGTTCGTAAGCGGTGTCCATTTCATAAAACACTTTTTGAACTTCCCCAATTTCAAACTGAAGATTTTCCTTAAGAGATGCAAAACTTCCTTTTAGACTTTCGACAAACGGATTGATCTTAGTTTTAAACACCTCGTTCATGTGTTCGAAAGCCCATTCTCCGGCATTTAAGCCATTTGAAGTCGTACATTCCAAAATGACCTTGTCAAAGTTAGTAAAGTATCGGTTAATCTCTTTCAAGTTTAACCATACAGTACTAACAGGTGGAAGATTCTTTGGAATTTCCTTAGGACCTTCCATGTTGACAAGTGTAGGAAATGTACTAGGGCGTTCTTCCTCTAACATGTAGGTTGGTGCTGTAATGAGATCTTTATCCATATGGAAGCGAACTCTAAAATCAGTTTTAGCAAGCTCCTTATTCATTTTAAAATAATCACACTCGGGATATTTTTCTGAATTGTATGACCGATCCTCATCAACTAGAACCTTACTTGTTCGATCATTGGGAAAAACAATCGGGTCTAAAGCCAATCCTAATTGAGTTGCATTATAAAGTCTAGGACTATGTCTTAAAGCTTGTTTTGCATATCGTGGATTAGGGGGAAGGCCTTTTAGACGTGATAAGTTAAACTCTTTAAATGAAGCATCAAATAAGTGAACTAGTTGTGAAGCAGCGTATTGTCTTAACAGCAAGTAGTCTAGACTTCTAATCTTATTAGTAGCATTAATCTCCATTTCAGTCTTCTTAGATTCGAGTAATTCAAAATCAGTTTGAAGTTTTTGAAAATTAGTGACCACTAACTCCTTTTCTCTAAGTTCACTAGACAAATTTGCTCTTAAGTTTTCGATTTCTTGCAAGTGACCCATTTGTTTGTTTCTAAAGTGATCATATTCGAGATTTGTGAGAACACTCGACGAAGGCACTAATTCCAAGGTTTGTACTTTCTCATTGCTTAACGCAAGCTCTTCAGACAAATTCTTATTCTTAGCTAAGGTTTCTAAGAGTGCAGCATTCATTTGGCTAAGTAGTGTAGCAGGAACCATGACCAAATCTTGTTGAGCAGGAGTAGGCATATGCGAACTGGTTCCCGGTTGTGATTCACTCAAAGTCTGGGGACTCACATTGATATTGCTATCATTGTTTGTCTCCTCGTTTGAAAGACTCACCACCGAAGATTCATTCGAATTAGCTCTCTCTTGCCCAACTTGATGTGGTTGAATACTAGCATCAGTGGCATTATCAGTGTTATTAATAAGTACCTCAGATTTCTTATCTGGCCCTAAGCTGGAGAAAGTTGCCATGAAAGCAGCCTTTGCAGTCTGAAAGTCATCACAATCGGAATCATACGCATCAAGATCATCGGCTTGGTAAGCTGCATTCTGCGTAGTGACAACGTCTTGTTCAGCAATCCCTGGGTCAGCAAGAAATGCAAGCTCCTCTTCATCAAGTTCCCTTCCTTGCGCCTGAGCATTTACCAGATAGATCTTTTCTGCAAACCACTGTCCATCCCTTCTCCTCTTGGGTTTCTTACAATCCCTGGACATATGACCCTCTTCCTTGCAGTTGTAGCATGTAATCATTCTCAACTTGCCTGTATTAGCCCGTGGAGGGTTGTTGACCATTGGAGCAGGAGCAGGATTGGCGGTGCGAACATTGGTTGATGTGGAAGTTCTCCCCTGATATGGCTGAATTGGCTGAACCATTACTCTGCCATTCTCAATTGTAGCTTGTTGACGAGAATTGGATGAATTCCTCAACTGATTGTTGGTAGGAGCTGATCCTCTGAATCCTCGTTTGCTTAAAGTTCTTGTGAGGTAAGCAGACATAGTAGTTAGCACTTCAACTGGGTCAGCTCCTTGTTGGAATACAGGAACTGGGACTTCCTCATCATCACAATATAGTGCTTGATCTGGATGAGCTGCATAATCAGTATAAGGAAGACTCATTTGATCAGGGTAGCTTGTTGGATATGCTGCATTCTCTTGATAAGAAGAATATGATGGCTGAGCATAATGTGCAACATTTGCTGGATGAGGTTGTGAAGCATACTGTGGTGAGGGTGCATTGAACCGATATTGTTGCTGATGTGAGGTGGGTGGTTGTGGTAGAATCGAGTATTGGGGAAAGGCTGGTGTCATGTAAGGTGATTGATGATAAGCTTGATGTCCCAAGATATAGGGTGTGTTGTTGTGAGACAAGCTTGGTTGATTCGCCATCAATGCTAAAGAATCTGGGTGCATACCACGAGGAGAACGGTGCATAATCACATGCTTCTCATGCTGCTGAAGGAAGGCATAGATTTGATCTAAGTTGCACTTATGCAAATCCCGGGTTAACTTCACATCGGTAATATACTCACCCCATTCAGCTTGAGGTAGAGTATTCAAGAATTTGGTGTTAACCTGGAATGGTGCAATCACAAGATTGTAGACATTCAGATCATTCATGAGTGTGGTGAATCTGAAGTAATAATCGTGGAGTGTTTCCCCTGGGTTGTAGGTGAATCTATCAAACAAATCATACAGCTGACACTCCCTTTCTTGTTTGGTGAGAGACGTGCCTTGTAGCAACACCTTAAGACGTTCCCATAGATCCTTTGCCACCGTATACTGACTCACCATCCTATAGATGTCATGGGGAAGAGCTTGGAGAATTGTTTGAAGAGCTTTTTCATCTGCATCTGCAACAAGTTGTTGGGCTGGAGTGAGTTCTTCAAATTCTCGTGGTCTAGTCACGTTGTCAACCGTAATGGTACCATAATCGAGTGGACCATTCAAAATCGATTTGACCATAAGTCTTCCGTAGGTCGGTTTCCCCTTTAGATATTGCATCATTCGACCTTGCCATGCCTCAAACACCTCTTTAATGAGCATCGGTGGACGGCTATCAGTTCCCGTTATGATTGATATATCCGTAAGAGATGTCATCTGAGGCATTACTGAATTTGGATTCATTTTGTTTTTCTTCAAAGAAACAGAGATTATCGGTTGATCGAACAGTGAAGTAAAGCTTGTGAATTGTGTTGTGTTTTTGTTGTATGAAACCAAGATTAAATCCTCTAATAAATCGTCGAAAAAACAAGCAAAATAACCCTTGATTCGGAACTTTTTGTTGATTCGGAAGTTTGATTCGGAAGATTACCTTGATTCGGAACTTTGTGTTGATTCGGAAGATTACCTTGATTCGGAACTTTTGGTTGATTCGGAAGATTACCTTGATTCGGAACTTTTTGGATTGATTCGGAACTTCTTGGTTCGGAAGTTATTGATCCGGAACTTTGGCTTGATCCGGAACTTCTTGACTCGGAAGTTCTTGGTTCGGAAGTTTCTTGATCCGGAACTTCTTGACTCGGAAGTTCTTGGTTCGGAACTTTAGCTTGATCCAGAACTTCTTGACTCGGAAGTTCTTGGTTCGGAAGTTTCTTGATCCGGAACTTCTTGACTCGGAAGTTCTTGGTTCGGAAGTTTCTTGATCCGGAACTTCTTGGTTCGGAAGTTTCTTGATTCGGAACTCCTTGACTCGGAACTTCTTGGTTCGGAAGTTTCTTGATTCGGAACTCCTTGACTCGGAACTTCTTGATCCGGAACTTCTTGATCCGGAACTTCTTGATCCGGAACTTTTGCTGAATGAACAGAAACTTCCTTGATGAACAGTCGAACCGTAAAAAAATGAGATTAAGCCCCGATTTTGACCAAATAACCCAAAAAGTTTTGTGCTTTCGACTAAAATAAGTAACAACTAATACTTATCCACTAATCCCAATCACAAAAACACCAAAAACACCAAGAATCAAGATGATTTTTCTAAAAGAACACTAATACAATCAAAAACTAAAAAACCACACAAATCACCACCTTAAATCACCCCATAGCTCTTGATACCAAATGTAGAATATTGATAATCAATGAATCTATGAAGGGGTTTGTTAATTTCTAGAGAGAGAAAGTTAGAGAGAGAAAGTGAGAGAAACTATGTGAATTTTATTAAGTGGAAATTAAGAAATGATAACAACCAACCCCTTTCCTTAGTAGAAAGGGGTATTTATAGTTCCAAGTCATAAGTGGACTTGGGCCGGTCCATGACAAGCCCATGGACCGGTTCTTACTTAAGTTAATAAGCAAATAATAACTAAATACTAACTACGAGCTATTACAACTTAAATCATATTGTGGAGTGACCGATACTTCTAATATACGTTAAAACGTATTTCTAACAAAAGTGCATAAAAACATATAAATAAATTAGCCAAGAGTTGAGTTCCCAAAGGCTGCATAGCTAAATCCACTACAGTAGAGGTATGAGAGAGTAGTCATAGAAATTTAAATTCTTGAAGCCTTATTCATAGTGACTATTTCTGATGGAGTGGAATAATTTAAAATCAAAAAGCAATGCCACCTTGTTTTTAATTGCACTCCCCCTATAACTACAGTCTTGGATGCTTCGTTACCACCTAGGATCACATATCCAAAACTGACAATGAACTGCTTACACTAAATAAATGACAATTGGTATAGTTATTCAGTAACAAATATGCCAATTTCTACCTGTTTACTTATTAATAGGACAAATTGGGTCGTATTGTATCTCAGTAAAATAGGTCAAATGGGTTGAAACCCTTCTAAGTCTATGATCATCCATACAACCTATAAAAATAAATATATGAGAAGGCATGAATGAACTTTCAAATTTAGTTAAACTAAACTTTGTATATATAATAAAATCGCTCCTCAATTTATTCTTTGACGCCTGCATAATATTGATGTTTCATTTAACCAGACACATCCGCTCCTTTAGCTTTTTAGTCAAAGGTGTCGATCTTTCATCCAAAACTAAATTAATAAGTTAAATTAAAAAATCTATATGTACATGATGCTTGTGTTTTGACTAATGTGGTATATAGTGTTTAAAATTGTTGTGCAAAATATAGATGGAAATGAATGTATCAACTTCATTTGACGCGTTACCCTACTCATGTTAAGAACTGAACAAATCCAAATATATAGAGCCTTTCCTATTTATCAAGTCAAAGTTGCTCAACCTTTAAAAGTTAACAGATATTTAAAAAATAGTTCGGCATAGCACTGCAATTTGCAGCCCCGAACACCCACTCATGCCACTAAAAAGTCCCTATAAGAAAATCCGGACATTACTTTATGAAATATAATTAAGAAGCATGCATAATATGACATTTTGGGCATCCTTGTTTTTGTTGTTGTTGTTCGTGTACAGGGTACTTCAATAAGCATTCATTTTAATCAAACAAAAGGTTAAGGAATGTTTGCATATGCATTCACAAACAGGTTACTACTATAGTACCATTCCTAAATCCACTTATTCATGATTAAATAGGTCAAACATGAAACATATATGATCGTATGTGTCATTTGTTTGGCTTCTTCTATGTTATTCTACTACAGAATGCTTAGAATGGGAGATGTTGGGATCTTACTCATGTCTCAACTATGTAGGACGATGCATGATGAGAGAAGCTTGCAATTTGTCACAGACAGGAAACAAACAAATAATAATAATAATTAGCCAGAGTAAATAAGCTTATAAAACATATTCTGAAATTGCATAAGCTCCTAAGCTTAAAAAAACACCCCTAAATGTTTTTTAATTCTTATGTATGTTTATGTTTTTAGGTAACAATTTCATCTTTAAAACTAACGCACCAAAAATCAGTTGCTTCACTATAAGGGAATTGAACTATAATTAGTGAAGGAAAAAATATCAGGTTTTAGCATCAGTAGGAATACTTGTAAGTTGTAAGCTTATCACTCATGTATATGTAGGGACATTAGTGCGACCTTTTTTGTTCCTATTTTCAAGATTAAGAGCTAGCGACAATAGCCACATTTAAAAAAGACAATAACAGTTAGCATACCAGAGCTGCAATCAGAGGATGACAAGCAGTTATGGCATATACATATCCGCTTGTTTATATCCAGAATTCTTGAAAACTCATCTTGTTGTAACTGAAAAATAGAATATTTATGTGGAGAACATTTATGACCCGTGCGTCTAGTCCGGACACAAACCCATAGGATAGAAAAAAACAAACATCTATCAATCTTTATGAGCGTGTCTAGTGGCTACATTATCAATATGATGATCTTGTTGAGCTTTGACTGCCACCTTGACTTCATCTTTATCAACATTTGACTGAAGGAAAATAGACCATTAGGATAAAAAGAAAAGGTTACACTTTTCACTCCATAATTTAAATAACCTGAAGACTCAGTAGACTCGTGACCCCATGCAGGGAGCTAAAACCAAGCCCAACGCCAATTGTAGAGCCAATTGTCAGTCGACATGGATTCAAAAAGTTGAAGAAAAAACAGCAAAAGCTCATCCCATTGTTAGTCGTGTATATGAAAAATATTGTCTACAAAATTTAGGAACATCTAAGTCATATTTCGGTCATGGATGCAGACACGTCTAAGTGTTGTCCCGCCAAGATACGGGTCGCTTTCACCCACCATGATCCATCAACCTATTGTAGTTGCAAAATAATAAACGCATAAACGCATTAATATCTTCATCGCCTATAATAAACCGCAAACGAAAGTCAAAAGTTTCGACATGAAAATTTAACCGTCAAGAAACAGTTTGCCTCAGACTTGCGTGTGCGGAAACAAATAAAAGAGTACCGATCCACCATGGATGCGATAACCACTCTCGTGGTGTCGCCCTGCCAAGATACAGATAGGTTTCACACACTGATCAACAACATGGCCGCGAACCTGACCGGTTGCCACATCATCCACATCAACGTCAATCAGTGGAAAAGAAAGGTTTCATAAACCATTTTAATCATAGGCAAATTTGAGTAACCCCTTTTTAAAAACCGCAAAAAGCCACAAACAATTCAATTAACCCCAATAATCATCAACTCAACCTATAACCAATTATAATCAGAAACAAAGTTAACTAAAATTAATCATAAAAAATCGAACCACACGGTATCATAACCCAATTTAACTAACCAAAAAAATCATCGATGCATCGTTTAACCAAACTATACAGAAACCAAAGAAAGTTAAATAACCCTATTGAGAAATATCAGAAATCAAACACCCTGAAACAGATAAATTTTTATAAATTTTTATAGGCAAGAGTGTTTTACCTGAATAACAATGGATCACAATAAATTTTGCACTGCTTCCGCTTGTTTATCAGCAAGTTTGATCTATATCAGATAAGACCACCAAAAGGGTAGCAACATAATCTACATCTAATAAATCAGGTAGCTTCAGTACCCTGAATAATAACAATAAAGACATTGTGGGTGATTGGAGTTGTGTTTATAAATGGGCATATTTGGATAAGTAATAACATTGCTTGGATTCTGACCTTTCAAGTAATTTTAACGGTTCACACGCTCACACCAACCACAATAAAAGTAAGTTTCTACAGCTAAAATGAATTATGCATGTGGTTACTTCAAGGTGATCTTTGGCTTACTTTTATTCTTAAATTTATGGTCTGTGTGATAGAGGTTACCACTGCCTAAGTCGGCATGCTAATATGAAGCTTTTAGGATGGTGCAATAGCCGTTCAGTAAATAAAAAATAAAATTTTAATTAGTAGTTAATCAGTTAGCCTACATTATTAACCATGTAACATCAAACACAAAAAGTAGGATTTTGAACACATTCCTAAAATTTATTCTTTAATTGCCACATTAGCAATAGGAATACGCCTTAAAAGAGGACTCAAGGAACAACAAACCTGATTGGTTCTCGTGATGAACAGCATAATGGTTTGGCACTGAAACTGCAATATGACATTTTAAACATTGCATCTGATGAGCTGACCGAGATTTCTAATGTCAGATCTGCTTATAATGGGAATCATATTCACCATCTGTAATCGGGCATATTTTGGCCATCAGGCCCTGAAACGGTTAGAATCCGAACATCAGGCAGTGATTCGCGAACCAAAGAAAGTGAACCATAATTAAACAGATTATTTGACCTATAATTGAACAGATTATACCAATAGGTTAATGATCAAAGTACCTGATGTGGGGATCGACATTGAAAGCCTTTGTGATTTTTGTTAAGCGCTGTAAACACAACAACACATGTTTAGAACAAATAATTCAGGTAATAGCGTAAGAGAAGATACTAAGTTGCGATTACCTCCGTCAAACATCATGTGTGTTCCACAATCCACACCCATGCTGCTCAGGTCTTGCTACCCGTGTTATCATCCTCAGAATTCATGTCTAAAGGCTTTAATAAATAACAAATCAATAGAAACTTCAACATTTGGATTGAAAATAAGGATTAAATGAATCAATTAAAAAAGATGGTATATATAACTAAATCAAACTGAAAAACAAAACCTGGTTGAAGATTATTGATTCAATATTCTCATCAAAACCCTAATATAAATCTTCGCTTTACCCTCACCACCATTAACCGCAAAAAAACACATCGTCAGCATCATCACACTTCCCATTATCAAGTACAATAGTACACAACATCGGCCTAAAAGCATGAGAAACAATTGCATGCATATCAAAGATGATGATCGAGTTATACGGGTTTCGAAAGGGTATCGCAGTTCTCGAGTACAACGATATAAACATATTGATATTGAAGATGCGTTTGACAATCAGGGTTTATGATATAAAAGGGTTGTAATCCATTAACAATTAAACTGGGTTTTTATATTTTGTTTTTTAATCATACATCATAAGTTCTAGCTTGGTCCATCGGTTGAGATGCTACTTTTCAAGTAAGCAAACATGGGTTCGATTCTTGGATCTGACATAATTTTTTAAAAAAATCCAAATTTTAGAAAATTAAGAATAATTATGTGGCATTTCCCTCCTCTTATATATAATGTAAAGATATATATATATATATATATATATATATATATATATATATATATATGTATATATATATATATATATATATATATATATATATATATATATATATATATATATATATATATATATATATATATATATATATATATATATATATATATATATATATATATATATATATATATATATATATATAGACATATATATATACATATATATCTATATATATATATATATATATATATATATATATATATATATATATATATATATATATATATATATATATATATATATATATATATATATATATATATATAAATATATGTAGATTAGGAATCGGCTTGAATTCAACAGGGAGCTCATTAAGCAGATTATAGAAAAATATAAGTTCAGTTTTTGTTGTTCTAGCAGTCCCACCCTATCCTTGATCTTTGATACTAAGTCACATAGCTCATTAAGCAGATTAGGAATCGGCTTGAATTCAACAGGGAGCTCAAAATATGTAGTATTAATGGAGTCCATGAGTGAGGTGATCTCTTGCTTGACAGAAGAGGTAGTGGCCACATCCTTTACTAATGGCTTCAGTGCTGTGAGAATTGCATCTTTGATCTGTTTAGCAGTGGGAGGAACTGGCCTTGCTTTAAGAGTAACTAGTTCAGCATCAACAATAGCCTTTTACTCCTTGAGCTTGGTCACCTATGATTGTAGAACCAACACCTGATTTTTCAGTTCATTTACCTTAATGGTTCTGGGGTATGGAGGCTTGGAAGTTTGATCAGCAATGTCATCTTCAGATTCACTATCATCCAGGTTTACTGGAGCTCTTTCACTCAGCCCCAACTCTTTCTCCAAGTCATTAGCAGACATGCTGAATATAAATCTAGGCAAGTATCCCCCCTTGGCATCAGTGGAGAGAGACACTTCCTTGATTGTCTGCTGATCGCCACCTTCAGTATGCTGGTCAGTTTCAAGTCCTTCACCACTAGGGTTGGGTTTACCTGATGGATCCTGAGAGAGTCCTTGATGAGTTAAGATCAATGATAATGTTTTTGGTTTCTTCGGTATGACCCTGTTGTGAGGGAACTACATCATGAGAAACAGAAGGGCCAGGGTCAGCGTCAGCTGTTGTATTTGTTGACGCCTCATGCACTGATGCAGACTCAGTGTGACAAATGATAGAGATTGGTAATGAAATTTGAGATGTATTCAGATTTAAATTGCTTACCAATGCTGACTCCACTCTATTGAGCTGAGGGTGCGCTCTATCTTCACCCTTCTCTCCTAAAGAAGTTGAGCCTTCAGGGCCTCTTGATGCATGCCACCTTCAGCAGAGACTGATGGTGGCGGCTGGCTTGGGTTCTGGTCCTTAGCCGAGGACTTTTGTTTCTTCGAAGCTTGGCCTTTGGGATCATCAAAACACTTCTTTGATGAAGATTATGTGGGGTTCCTCCTTTTCTTAGACTCACGTCTACACTTAATAGTATTCACAGATATGCTCTTTTGACGTGGTCCAGAAGAAGCTCCAGACTTTCTTCCTGTCAGATCCCCTTCTCTAGTTGGAGGAGTGTCTTGTGGAGCTTTGAACACTACTGGAGCATTCGCTGAGCGAATGTCCAGCATGGACTGTGTGAAAGGAGGGTCAGTTGTGCTGACTGGAATGTTCCAACGATTCGTATCAAAGATTTGAAAAACTAGTTTAACTCCTTGGTTCTTTGAATACTCTTCACCAAAGTGGTCAACAAAAATGAGGGATAAAAATCTGGAGTAGACCACATTCTTTTACCTAGTTTTCTTCTCCATTTTTCCATGGAGATCCTCAAAAAATAATTTTCCAAAATTAGCTTCGATGCCCTTTGCCAGACAATATAAAATCAGGGCATCCTTTTGGTTGATTTGATCAAGCCCACCAGTTTTCCCACCCAGACACTCAATTAAGATTGACATCAACAGTTTCCACTTAGGTAGTAACAACTTTTCTTCAACCCACCTTTATCACCAATCTCTTCATTGTACCCAATTTTTTTTTAAAATTGATTTGATAACAGAGAAATCATTGGGTACAGCCTCATATTAACTAGAGTCCTCCAAATAGTTTAACCCTAAAACCCTTCTAAACAACTTTAAACTTATTTTCCAATGAATACCTAAAGTTGTAGAATCAAACTCAATAGATTTCTTATTCTTTGACCCTTGTGCCGTGAACCAAAATTCTTTTAACACATTTTCAAACATAACCCCTGGATCCTTGAACAAGGCATCACAAATCACACATTTGGATAAAAAGCTTAGTACTTGCTTTCTAGGTTCATATGTTAGGGTTTCTGGTTTGATCAAGGTAAGGTTGTTGGGTTTAAAGAATATGTCCTCAATGGGATAGTTAACATGGATGGAAGGATTGAGGGTGATCTCAACCTCTTGTGGTTGTGAAGAAGATTCATCAGCCAATGATATTTGTTGTATGTGTTTTCTTTTGAAAGAGAGAGAGTTGTGTGTGTTTTTTTGAAAGCTTTTGCAAATGATATGAATCTTCAATCTTCAAAAGATGTATGTAAACACTTTTTAAACTGATTTGTCAAAGTTTGTAAAACATTTGAAAAGAGAATGAAACTTTTAGGGTTTCTTTTGAACAAATGGCACAAACTCTCTCATTAATGTTCTGAAAAAGGTGATTTTATGTTTCTTTAAATAGTGAAACGCCTCATTGTGTTAGAAAGTTGTTGACTGTGATATGGACGCTTGAAATTTCCTTAATTAACAAATGACACCTTTTTGAAAGAATGTTTGTTTTATTCACAAGAAAATTTAATGCCATTAATTCTTTTGAATCACATGATTGATTTGTTTTAAATGATGTTGCTCCGATATGCTGAAGCTGATGGAAATACTTGTGAGATTTAGTGCGTCAGATGAGGCGACAAAACCCCATATACATGTTCACATAAGTGAACAAGACATATGACGTTGCATGTGACAATCCGTCAATTTGAGGTCGTTATTTTATTCTCAAGCATTATTTTAAAATCATTATTTTATTATTAATTTATGAACTCACTCACCTTTGGGAAGAAATTGGGGTTTACGTCTTAAAGTAGCATCGACAGTGTCTAAAACCGGAGAACTCTACGTTACGTGCTTACGTTTACATACACCGTCTTTGTGTCAGTCCGACATTTTAGGAAATAAATTTATTCTTGAATATTACTTTGGAATTTTAATTTGTGTTGGTTCATAAACTCAAAAATTTACGAGAAGAGATTAGGACTTACGTGCATAATTTAACGTCCTTTACGACTAAACAGGAAACCCTAGGTTTATGTATTTACGTTTTTGAACTCCGTTTTTGATGAGACAATTTTTATTAGATTCGTTCTGTGTCGTTGATTCATAAATTATAAAAACGTTTTTCGTAAAATGACCCGAGGGCACGTAAATTGAGGAAACTAGAATCGAGGAGTACCCGTAAATTAGTGGGGATGAGACAAGTTAACACTTGCCCCACCCCCACTAAGGGACGACCAAATCTTAACCAACACACCTCTTATGTGTCAAAGGTACATAAGAACTAAGGAAACTTGTCCTTAGTTTCACACCAAAACCACCAACACTAAAAACTAGCTACCACATACCATTTATCTAATTTTGATACATGCAAACCACTACAAACTCTCTCTACTCCCTCCTCTTTACCGTCCATACTCCACCACCAAACACCATCATTGATCAAATTTCTACCATAAATCTTATGGTTAACTTGCATAAGATGATAACTCTTTGAAGACTTGGTGATTTGAGGTGATCTTAACAACTAAAAAGGAGTTTACATGGAGTTCAAGGGCTGATTTCAAGAGTATATTCATCTAATTGGAGGTTTCTAAAAGAGGTCTTGCTAAATTTAAAGATTTGGTAACAAGAACTAAGCCTTGTTCATCAAAATCTCACCCTTTCTATGACTTTGATTGGTATAGAGATCATTTCTTTCTATCATCTTATTATTTTGTAAATGTAATTATGTATTTTCTTTATAAATGTATATGTATATGATGATGAATGATGATCAAAGTATTATGTGGGGATTTGGTGTTAATAGATTTGGTTAAAAAGACTAAAACCTACATATAAAGATGTTAAAATCTTGATTAAATTTATAGGCTGTATAAAACAGTAAGTAACCATATGAACACTTGGTAAAAAGGATTGGATTATTGAATATACAGTTAGATATATTATTTTTACATATGTGGTGAGTTGGCCACTCAATGGAATCAATAAAATGAGCAAGATATGATCAAAATACTATTGAGGTAAAAATGTGTATAGTCTGTTTTGGACGAATTATTAGAAATACTTAGAGGATGATTGAGCAGTAACTATATGGGAGTTATTTGTAGAACATATCATGTAGTTTGTGCTGCCTAAATTTGAGCTTCTATCTCCTTGTAGAACTCAAGATATGGCAAAAATGGTGGAAGTGACTTTGATAATCAGATTTGTAAATAAAACTATATAATATAAAATGAGCACTCAAGTAATATTATTATAAAATAAATATGTAAAACCCAGTAACTAATAATAAGTATTATAAAATGAGTTATATACTATGATAAATAAACTTGGCATTTTATAAAAGTACTAACTCAAATGTTTTCTAAAGTTATAAATCTATATATAAGTTTTACGTCTTTTCGGCTAAAAACCGAAAGATTAACGTTTTCGCCAAATAAAACTTAGACGGTAGGACCCGTCTAATGTAACATTTTTATAACTCATATACTGATATGTAAGTACATTTGACAAGTAAAAACTGATCAACCCGAGCTTTATAACTTACGGACCTTAACGGGTCAAAGTAGCCTTATTGGACTATTAACCCAACTAGTTTGGCTAAACACTAATGGACCTACTCATGGGCTTAACCCACTTGGGCCCAACATATGAGTATAGGCCTGGTATTAAAAGTATAAATAGGCTAATATAATGTATTGGACTATTAATGGGCATATTGGGCTTTAATATATATATATAAGTTGAAACTAGTGTAACTAGTCTAAAATTTGACTAACACATAACACTATAATGGGTATGAAGAGATAAAATCCCACTTGATCATCATCATACTTATAAAGTCATCATATATACATATCCACTGTTTTTATAAAGTCATTGGACAAGAGTCTAAGACGAGTATTTATTTGTCTAGGTTTCCATGATTGAAGCACGTATCACACATCCAAATCGTCGATAACCCGCCTTTCCCAATCAACGTGAGTTCATAGCCTCGCACTCTTTTAAATGTTTTATAAACCCGCGAGGGAGATAACATGTTAGTTTTAATAAAATAGGACACCAGTTGTCCCGATTGTTTGCTTATTGATATGGACCCGAATGATTATATGACCTGATGAATGATTATATGACCCGATGCATGAAATGAAATGGATTATTATTAGTTAGGTTATGTCACTAAAAGTCCCATTAGCATGATTTGTGACTACCGGGATTTGGTAGACTCTTATGCATATAATAGTACTATTTGGGGAAGATCACCCTAGTTCGCGCCTTGACGGTTGATCCCCGTCGTGCCACATTGATTGGTTAGCGAATTTATGTATGAGAAGATTTATATAAGCGTGATTATTGTGACGACACGCTGTTTTAGATGGGCAAAGGAATTTTGGGTTAGCTACCCCGTTGTTTGTTATAGTAAGGTAGCAATTTCATGCGGCTTATAATAATCCAATAACGAAAATACTGATATACGCATTGAATTATAATATATTGCCTGACTAGCAATATGGGGTCTTATTAATGATATTATGTTCGTGTTTTGGTTTTACATAACCATTTTCATATAAAAGTTTTTATTTAACTCTATACAACATTATAAAACGTATTGTATGATGTTTTTGCGACAATGGTTCGTATAATGGTTTTGAAGGCAAAAACATATATTATGTTTTACGACGAAGATTTGTACAAAAATGATTTTCGGTAATAATTATATACCGGTGATATACTAAAGTTTTTTTTATTAAACTCTATGAATTCACTCGGCGTTTTCGCTGACTTTTTAACATGTTTTATCTCAGGTACTTGAAGGTAATTCTCAGGAAGACGACAAGAATTTATGGCCCGCATTCAAATAAAATTTCCATTCAAATGTTTTGTAAAGTTTTATGATATACTATGACCTAAGGACCTATGTAATTTGATATTCATGAATGGAAAATGCTTTATTATTAAACGACGCGTTTTTAAGCGTTGATTACGATTAGAGTAATGTGTTATCCCGTAACACCAACGACTCTTCCGCTGAACTAAAGTATGAATATTTGGGGGTGTTACAATTTGGCATCAGAGCTCTCGTTATAGAGAACGAAAGATTATTAAAACCAAGGTTTTGAATAAAATATTTCAAAATCTTTTAACCATAAATATTTTTAAGTAAATAATTTGAGAAAAATGTTTAAAATGTTTTGACTATAACGGTGCCGAAGAATTCCCGAGTTACCGACAAGGCTAGACTAAGAAGTGTTATTTTAATATATATATAACTTGGATTATATATATATATGTTGTAATTTGATTACATGATTGTTTGATGATTATTTTAATACTTATACGAGGTATTTATACGACGTAGATTGTCACAAGGAACCCTAAATCCCCTAGCAAATTAATCGAAGCTATTCCTGTAGGAAATCTAGCTATTATAGATCTAAACCAAGTTGTGGATATTTATATTCTCAACAAAATGGTTGATATTTGTAGAAATGTTGATAGTAGTTGATTGTGATCTAGAAGAAGAATTGGCGAGATTAAATATGATATCGATGTCATGACGATCTTTCCTTATAGAGTGGAGTTTGACAAAACCTTACCACCTGGAAAGGTGTCATCTGATTCGGTGTCACCCAATTCTTAAATTTGAAAACGAAAAGGCAAATGTCGCACTTGAGGCTGTCATTGGAACCATTACCCAAAAGCCTCATGCCACTTGTACCTTTCTGAGAAGTCTAATTGAATGTGTGAGTCATTTCATACTTGTGACTCATTTGATAACTATTGTTGTAAGAGCTATAGGATTGGAAATTAAGTGTTGTTCATATCGAACTTTTATTTCCCTTTTAAGGTCTAAGAATAAGGATGAAAGTATTGGAGAATGAGGTAGGATGTCGCCTTGAGTATGAGTTGGTTGAAACTTAAATAAAGTAAATTTTAACTTGTATGGAATATGAGATCGTTGAAAGGAAATCGTTAAGTCCTGTGATTGAATTATAAGGTTTTAAATGATTGTTGGTTCGTGTTAAGGGTTGTTCCTAGGCCATTGTCCAATGACGAGGATGCCTAGTGTCCAAGAAATAAATCGAAGAAATCTTCTTCTAAAATTGGGACCGATGGATCTTTCGGGACATGTGGAACACCTAGTGACTCTTGTAGATTAGTATCCATTGTAGTATCTTTTAACATCCCTAACTTAACTGAGACATCAGTGGTAGGATGAGTCCTTGGAATTGTATGACATGGCGACACGTAATGTGTTACGGTACAATTTTTGACTTGTTTGTGATTAATGAAAAGACTATCTTTGATTGCTAAGTTCTACATGTATCGATGTTATCTATCTTTTATTGCTTCACCCTAATGTTTGCATTAGTGATGCAACCTTTGAGCAAGTACTCATTTCGGATAGAGATGTGTTGTAGATTCTTCTCTTTATATTCCTGAGTTCCATTGAGGTCATGAACCTCATGAATATTTTGCTAAGCTCGTTTCCTATAATATCGTAGTTAATTCTTGGTGAACAACTTTTCATCACTCTTTTGCAGATCACTCATTGTTTTTATAAGTTAAAACAGTATTCATTCAGAAATTTTTTTGAATTTTCATCACCATATGGATTATTTAAAGTGAGATTTATAAATAATCATTATCGAAATAAAGTTGTTTATGAAATACCTTGGAAAACTTAATTGTTTCCATAACAAAGAACATCTCTGTAAATTCATTTTGATTCTTATTTCAGAATTAAGCATGAAACTATATATATTTTAAACATGATGACAAAGTTTTGACGAACTGAGTATTGCATCGTTAATCCTAAAATTGTATATAGTTGCGCGCCTACATATAATTTGGAAGGGACCATGCAAGGCTGATTAGTAGTCACCATGAAATTATTAATAAACATTACATTTTCCTTGAAATTATGAAAGATTAAATTCTATGAGATCTGCGAGAAGTGTAAAAATAGGGACATATTGTTAGAGACACCTACATATGTGCCCGTACCATTTATTTTTTTGAATCGAATTTACTCATCTGTGGATATTGTCTTAATTGACAATTGATATCCCCTTTTTGTCCAATTCTCTCGTAGTAAGATTCTTTGAAAATTATCCAATTATCGGTTGTTGATATCCGGCTTGGAGTTTCGATGTCCTTATATTGTCTTTTAAATAGACTGCCTTTGAGCAACATGGGTAACGATCCGAGGTACTTTCGAATGCGTACTCAAATCATGAAAACATAGGATATATCCATGTTCATTAATGTTTTTGTCCTTACCTGATTTGAAATTCTCTCGCGTAGATTATGCGTCGACCTCACTCTGTTAATGGTAGCTATGTCTCCAGATATCCTTAAATTTGTGATGGGTTATGAGTTATTATTAGTCTTTTGAGAAGTTCTCATCTTATCAACGGTAATAAAACTGGAAAGTTGGTAGTGCCAGTAGAATGGATTGATTGATTATGACATGATGTCATTGTCTTAATTGATGGGAACTCGAGTCGAATTCCCATGAAAAGATAAGATGTTGATTATCAAAGATGATCTAAATAATTCCTGACGGATGACCATATCCTGCATTTAGGCTTGAAATTATACCATGAATGGTTATGAACTAGTCATAGATCTTGTAATCTAGAAAGAACTTAAAGTAAATTATTAAAAGATGTTCCTGTTAATTGAAACTTCTGAGGTATTTGCTGATGAATAACCTAGACTTCTACCAATAAAGCAAGTTGAATTTGGTATTGATTATATTCCCGGTGCTACACATGTGGCGTGTGCACCCTACTTCAGCACCATCTGAATCGAAAACGTTACCGTACAACTGAGAGAGTTATCGGAGAAAGCTTTTATTTTACCAAGCTCGTCATCATGAAGAGCTATGGTATTATCATTCCTTATATTTGTTGATACCGTGAACTAAGTAAATTGACGAACAAAATTGATATCTGATTGTAGAGTTTTTACCCCTTTAGGAAAAGGAAGGCAAAAGTGGCAAGTATTAAGTGTCGGTTTAGGAAAACCGAGCACTAATGACCAAATAAGTCCAAGTTCGTTTCCCAAGGAGGCAAGTGCGTTGTGTTAAGAAATGATTAATGGTTTGTGATTATATGATTGAGAGAAAAAGAAAGTAGAAATGGGATGAGAAGAGAATGACGGTTACGACGACGGATTAAACTAAGACGAAAAAGGCGTTCACGTAAAACCGTAAAAACTACCAAAATTAAAATTTTAACCTAAAAATTCCTAAAAATTAATAAAAATCCACAATAATATTCTAAGAGTTTACAAAAAATCCAAACTTGCTAAAACCTTTTAATGAATTAGATAATGACTTTTTAATGCTAATTAAAGCCCTAAAAATCACAATTAATTATTAAAAAGCCCTAAACAAGATTTTAAAGTTTGTAAACCTCAAAAATAACCTAATTAAGCTAAAAGTATTTTTAAAATTTTTAAAACAAAATAAAACTATTTTTAAACACTTAAAAACTATTAAAATCAATTAAAACTTAAATTAATTCTAGAAAATAATTGAAAAGCCCTAATAATATTTGGAAAGTTACAAAACTCCTAATTAAATGTCTACAATCTAGGAAAAATGTAAAATCTTAAAAAATCAGACTTTTAATTTTTAATAATAAAATAATATTAAAATATTCAAAAAAATTCAAAGTTTATAAAAAAATTCTAAAAAAATACCAAAAATCTAGAATAATGTAACTAAGACAAAAATGCAATCAAAAGTTTCCAAAACCTTTTTAATAATTTTATATTAAATTCCAAAGTTGGTTAAAAACCCTAAAATCCTATAAAATCAAAAATTAGCTAAAATGAAAACTTAAATAACTGTAAACCTAAAAAATATAGTTAAAAACCTAAAAACTTTTTTTTCAGATTTTTAAAATATCTTTTCCTATTTTTAATTTACTTTTCAAAATTTAAACTTAAAATAATCCTAGAAAATTAAATAAACACGTGAAAAATAAACTTTTTGAACCAAAAAGTCCCTAACCCTAATAAGAAGCAAGGAAAAATGCTAAGTTGCAAAAACCCTAAGAAAATAAGCTGGAATAAGCTTATTTCTAAGTTGTTAAGTTATATAAGCTAAAAACAAATACTGCTTAAGTAATTAAAGTTCCAAGTGATAACCAGTCAAAGACCCTAGGGCAACTGGTTATCACGTTGGAGTGTGAGAGGAGTGGCGCAGGTTCGAGTCCTGGCCACGTCCGTTTTGTAAAAACCCTTTTTAAAAAAAAAAAAAACTTTAAATACACAAAAGCAGTAACCTAAACTCACTCCAAACAAACTTTTTATCAAATAAAACAAGCTAGATCTAAGCTGCTAAGATCAAAACATTGCCCAGATTACAAAGTAAATGAAGAACACACAAGTGTATTTCTTCACTTGTGAAGAAATGAACAAGAGGGCTTGTCCCTGGATTTTTGTTGGTTTTTGATGGACAATAGGGGAACCCCTACACTCAGTTGGAGTGCAGGGAGTCAAATATAGCACAAAAACACAAGTTCTATCACAAGAATCAAGAAAAAATGCATATGAATGTTACTGATGAAGCTTATGCAGGTCTGTGATAATTATGCTGATGCAACTTGCACTAAAACGACTTTCAAATGCCACAAACTTGCAAACAAGTCACCCAAATCACATAAAACTGATACACAATGCTTCTTAAACCTAACTTCTACCAGCTAGCAAGATTTGAAGGTCAAAATCACACAAAAGCATGCACAAAAAGCAGTAACTGATTTTAGGCTATGTTTTCACTTTTTAACATGCAAACTTGATTTATACTCTACCAAATTGAAAACCTTATACTGATATTACCTACTACCAACCCAATGAGTGATTTAAACAAGATTTTAAACAAGGTTTATGCCTTTTACCCCAAATTAAACCCTAATCCAAACACTCCTTAATATTTTTGAAAATGATTTCAACAAAGCAAATCTTAATAAAACTCTACCAAACTGATTTCAAACACTCCTAATATGCATAACAAACAGTTTAAGTCCTAATCAAGCAGATAAAACAAGCAAACAAGCAAATTCACAAAAATTCACCCAATCACATAAATCTTAATTTTTGAAAACTAAAACAAGGGAACAAAGGATTATACCTTGTGAGACCCACATCCAGGCCCCACTAAGGCTGCTATGCCTTCTCCTACAAGCTGGGGCTTGTGTAGTTGGCTTATAGGGACAAGTATGCAAGTAGAGATGCTAGGTGGTGACTACTGCAGTCAAACCACCCCAATATATCTTTTAAAATGGTTGAGCTTTTTGAACCTGCTAAGAAGGAAGGTAAACAAAAGATTAAGCTGTTCACAAGTCAAATAAGCTATAAGCTATCTTATCAGTTAAGCTACCTATGGCTTGTTTGATAAAAATAAAAACTGAATTTTGGTTTTCTGAAAATCTTAACAACAACTAAATCAACAAACAATTCCAACCTCACTTGAGCTTGATATTCAACAAGAATATCAGGCTCATATGATCAATAAAAAAGCTTGGACAAAGAACTTAATACTTGTTTCACTTAGGTTTCCAAACAAAACAGAAAAACTAAAAAATGGTATCACAACTTCAAAATGTAAATATGCAAGGAAAAGTAAAATGGCTCTTGATCTTTTTCGTCACAACAAACACCAATTTCATTCAGAAAGGGATTTACACTTGTTTGACCAAGGAAAAAGAAAAACAAGAACAACTGAAAATGTGAGCCTATGTGCCTTATATAGAGGCTTACATTCATTCTAGATCTGAAAAGAAGCTTAAACCCTAATGACATGAACTTCCATCTTTGCCCTTGTCGAATCTTTTTGATGCCAGAAAGATGCCTATTTTGAATTTTGTCAAGAGTGCCATGTGAATTTCTTGGACTGTTGTGGGGGTGCCAGAGGTGTCAAAGTGTTTTTGGAGCGTTGGATGACACGTAATGGGCAAGAATAAGCCTTTTGGCCGTTGATGGGTTTGTACGTTTCGTTTTGTTGTGCAAGGGAGGGTCATGGACATCACATGAGTGAGAGTGACGGGTTGTTTGGGTTTGGGATATGTTTAAGGTAGGTTTAATTATGATCTGGAAATATTGGGCACAAAACCCTTTTTTTAAGGTTAATTGGGTCTGGAAAATTAGGGTTTATGTGGGATTAAGGGGGTGATTTAATCTGTTTTTGGGTTAACGAATTTTTAAAAATGTGTTTAGGAGGGAAGGATTAATAAATGGGTTTTATTCAGCTGGTGGAATGGTGACGTGGTGAAGGGGAGGGTGGTGATTGGTGGAGAAATTAAGTGGGGTGATGTGGCGTTTGCTGAGTGGTGGGGGAGAGTTTAGATGTTTGACAGATATGGCCCCTGAACTCCTTTGTTATGTTCAACTTGTAAAAACAGCCATAAACTTGAATTCCCTTTATAAATAACTTTGGGAAGTTGGCAATTTTGGCACAACAAGTTTTTAAACTTGTTTCAAGGACTAGATATGCCAATTCATGATATTTGAACGAATGATTTTGGCATTTTCTTCATTCTTCAAGGTTTTGACTTGTTTGTTGACTTCTTGGAGGACCAATATTTGACAATTTAGTTTTGTTGAGGGACTAAATTTGCCAGTTCTTCAAAGTTAAGGGTCCTTTTTGTAATTTTGACAAACTTTAGGGACCAAACTTGTAATTATGAAGATACAAGGGTATAAAGTGTCAATTCTTCCATATTGGAGGACCCTTCTTCATAATTCTTCAAATCTTCAAGGGTTTTCTTTGGAAAATTCTTCATTAGGGCTTGGTTCATTGTGCGGCTTCATTTCCCGTGTTCGTTTTTGCATGATTCTTGTGATCTTTTGTCATTTTCTCAATATCCGTACCTAAAATACACAAGCAACAAACACAAGAATATATTTGGTATTTTTCATGATATTTAATGCATTTTAAGCCCAATTTGGACGATGAGACTATGTATAAAAGCAGTCTCATCACTCCCCCATACTAAACCATTGCCGTGCCCTCACGCAATGCTAGAATAAAGTATCATAGCACCTCCAAAATTCATTTTTATTCACTTTATTGAATGATAAACTAGCTACACTACTATTTGTGTTTTAGACATAATGTATGATTTTCATCGCAAAATGGGACGTTTAGGTTCTCGGAATAAGAACACGTGAATGCTTCGTTAGAAATAATTTCATCGTCCTTGATTTTCACCCCAATTCCATGCCAAGCGTGCAACGAGATCATTGTCATTATAAGTTAGTAATGCTAACACTACTCATATGCCCTAATAACGTACTTATCCTCCCATTATTCCTAGGTTGTATCTCTTATATTTTATTTTGTCTTGAATGTTTCACGAGGATACATTGTTGACTTATGCGATAATAGAGATTTAGGTCTAAAAATAGAGTCCTAACGGTGTAACTAAGACCATCAAATCAATAACCCCTCCTAATAGACAACGATGTTAAAAAATTAAGTTGACAAGAAGAATCGATAAACACGGTTTTATAACGTTTTTGAACATGAGACTTATTACCAAGACTTTTATATGCCCCCTAACGGAAGGGCCTTATTATCTTTGGTTTACCTCCATCTTTTATTCAACTTCGCCATGAAGCTTTTATTATGACTTCGGTCTTGCCTTGCCTTTTATTATCCGCCTCATCGGTGGTTTTATTAGCCAAAGACGTATATCCTCACGCTAAAGCGAATTTTGGATCTTTAAAGCTTCGAAGATTAAGGCTTGATTCACTTTCAATTTTGCATAGATTTTTCGGCCTTGTGGGGCTTCAAATTGTTTGCTAGATTTAGGTGAGCACTTGAAATCTTATTATTGGGTGAAGCTTTCGATTATTCGGGTGCCAATACTTCAAAACCGTGACGCTGGCGATACCTTAATGTCTTCCCAATTTAATTACACGGAAGCTACTAGAAAAAAGACTAGAAACCCAACAATCCTAACTAAACCGCTAAGTCAATACTTATTAAGCAAAAAATATTTACATGCGAAGGGAGAATAAGCAAACAACGAGAACACATGAGTTTTTGAAAGAATACGAGTACTCTACGTTTAGCATAGTAACTTATAATTAACCCTATCATTTCTCGTCCTCATTTAAGAGACTTAGCCTAATGTGTAGTTAAGGAATCAAAGCTAAGTGGTCAACACGCATGGTCGAGTCAAAAATTACTCTTATTCTCGCCATCAGAAAACCTACATTCGTGTCTTCAAACACTTATAAAACATGAGAAAAATTTAAAATTTGGCCATTTTTAGCCTTATTTTGCAACAAAAACGATAAACAAAAAGATAAACTTTAGAAAGCGTGAAGGTTTGGCAAGGCAAGTATCTATTCACCCCCCCATCCTAAAGTTAAACATTGTCCTCAATGTTTGAGTCTAGGGGTACAAACACCCCCATACTAGAGACGTAGTCGAATGCCTAATCTAGCATGGAAAGGGTGTAACCAATAAATTAATAGCCATTTATGAAGTGTGCTAAAAACCTAAGGTTAGAACAATCAAGGATATATCATGGATATTGAGAAAGTTTTCAAAGCAAACGATCGAGTGCTCCCATAAAATGAACACGAGAGGCTCCAATCGTGAAGATCATGATCATCTAAAGTTCACAATTCACAAACAACCACGGAACAAAGGTTGGAAGGGCACAATTCCCCACACGTAAGCTACATTAGAAAGCGATAATATGTACATAGGATAAGCATGGGACTCCCCCACGAGGCACCTCGTTTTTGATTACCGAGTCATGAGCTCGACTCGATCCCCTCAATACTAATTATCATTGGGGAAGGTGACTTGGTCGAGGTAGTTCAAGGATGGAACTTCCCCGCCAAAGTAGTGCTTCAACCTATGTCCATTCACCTTGAAGTTAGGACCATCATCTTGAGCTAGCTCGATGGTCCCATACGGAAACACCGAGTCACGGTGAATGGACCGGACCAACGGGATTTCAATTTACCGGAAAAGATTTTTAATCTTGATTTAAAAAGCAAAACTTGATCCCCAATGTTAAAAACCCGGTTTTTAATTTTAGAATCATGCAACTTTTTAGTTTTTTCTTTATAAATCAATGAATTTTCATAAGCAATGTCCCTCAATTCATCCAATTCATTTAGTTGCATTTTCCGGTGTTTTCCCGTGGTCTCCATATCATCATTACAATGCTTTAGGGCCCAATAAGCCTTGTGTTCTAACTCGATAGGCAAATGACAATTCTTTCCATACACAAGCTTATAGGGAGTGCACCCAATGGGCGTTTTATGAGCGGTCCTAAAGGCCCATAGATCATCGTCCAACTTATCCGACCAAGTTTGTCGGTTTTCCCAAACGGATCTCTCCAAGATCCTCTTCAACGCTCGGTTTGAAACCTCGACTTGCCCACTCGTTTGTGGGTGATAAGCCGTAGAAAGCCGATGTGTAACCCCATATTTCCTTAAGACTCTTTCGAATTGGTCGTTACAAAAATGGGTTCCACGATCGCTTATGATCGCACGAGGGGTTCCAAACCGAGAAAACAAGCTTTTCAAGAACTTAACTACTACACGAGCATCATTGGTGGGCAAGGCCTTGGCCTCCACCCACTTAGATAGGTAGTCAACCGCAACAAGGATGTACTTATTACCACGAGATGATGGGAACGGCCCCATAAAGTCTATACCCCAAACGTCAAAGATCTCACACACTTGGATGATATTTTGTGGCATTTCATCTTTTTGTGAGGCTTTTCCTTGTCGTTGGCATGCATCACACGACTTCACAAGATCTTGTGCATCTCAGTAAATAGTAGGCCAAAAGAAGCCGGCATCAAACACCTTCTTAGCCGTGAGATTAGCACCGTGGTGACCACCTGTGGGTCCCTCGTGACAAGCTCTAAGGATGTTAGAAGCTTCGGTGCCAAATACACAACGTCGGATGATTTGATCCGCACAAGTTCGAAACAAGTAAGGGTCGTTCCAAAAGTAGAACTTGACGTCACGAAAGAATTTTCGTTTTCTTGAGTCGTCATACCCTTAATGATGAAGTTACCCGGATGGTTTGAAGAATATTGAAGATTGGTCCTCCAAGTTTGAAGAATTGATACTTTATACCCTTGTATCTTCATAATTACAAGTTTGGTCCCTAAAGTTTGTCAAAATTGCAAAAAGGACCCTTAACTTTGAAGAATTGGCAAATTTAGTCCCTCAACAAATCTAAATTGTCAATTATGGTCCTTCAAGAAGTCAACAAACAAGTCAAAGTCTTGAAGTTTGAAGAAATGTCAAAAACATCCCTTAAAAATTGAAGAAATTACATGTTGAGTCCTTAAAACAAGTTTTTAAACTTGTTTGTGCCAAAAATGACAAATCAGCAAAGATATTATAAAGGGAAAGAAAGTTTGTAGCTGTTTAAAGGGAAGTACCAAAAAGGAGAGAGTTCAGGGGCTAAACTTACCCAGACAACCAAAGTTATCCATCCAACCAGAACCTTCCATGTCATCATCCCACGCCACCTCACACCCTCCAGCTCAGAATCCACTCACTCTAACTAATTTAATATAATCAGTTTTAAACTGAATATATTAAGTTATAATTGGGCGGTAAACAAGGACTGTTTCACTAATCCGAATCAAAACCCACCCCTAACCTTGTTCTTGAGCCCCATGAACCCTAATCCCATATTTTTATTTACCTCAAATTAGAGCCTAATATCATCCAGATTTTTTATTAATGGTCCCCTTAATGAAACCCACACCCCAAAACGGTCACCATCTACCCCATGTGCTCTCCCCAGCTGTGCCCTGCCCCACAACTCAACATGAAGACAAACCTTGACAGCAATCCAACGAGTTTCGTGCTTCCTAAGCTAAGATGGACGTCTTAGATCATTTTAACATCACTGGCATACCCACAAGAAAACAAAGAAATCACATGGCTCAAATTTGACTGCGAATTTCAAATTCAAAATGGAATATGCTGAAGATATCCAAGGGCAAATTTGGGAGTTAACCATTAGGGTTTTTACTTTCTAGAATCTTCATTGTAAGCCTATAAAAGGCGTTAGGGTTTTAGTTCATTTTTTTTCCTTGTTCCAGTTTTGATGTAATTTTATTTTCTTTAAAATTAATGAAAAGTTTTTTAACCTACATGAAACTGTGATCCATTTACTTTCCAGCATTTTAAATTTTAAAGTTTGTTCATCTTTCTTCAAGTTTGTGTTTTAAAAAAGTTTTCAAAAAGGTTTTTAAGTTTCTGATTTTGAGCAAGTTCTTGGTAAGAACTTGTGTCAAGATTGGGTATTTCCAGTTTTAATTCATTGTGTTAATGATTTGAAAGATATCATTGAAACGTGTTTGTAAGGTTTGGGAGGTTTGTGTAAGATTTTTAAGAAAATTAAAAAAGAAACAGAATATATCATATACCTTGTTCTTGTTCTGTTTTTGATTTTTCAGGTTTGACCTATTGTTGATCATTGTTCTGCACCAACCCCAGTTGGTAGGAAGTGGTATTGCAACCACAAAGAACCCTGGATGTAGGGTTCTTTGGTAAGAAATTATTACCTTTTTCAATTTTTCTGTTTTAAGTGAAGTTTAGGTGATGTTATATATTTTGGTGCTAAAAGTGTGATTAATCTGGTGGATTTGAGTTCTCTTATGTTTGTATGAATGTTAGATGCTATAAAAATCAGTTTGAGTAGTTTTTAAAAGTCTTTGTTTGAGAAATTGTTGATTTCAATTTTTAAGGGTGTGTTTGGATCTGCTTTTAATTTTTGAAAAGTTTGTTAGATTTTGAAGTTAAAACGTGTTAGATGGAATGGGTTGGGTTGAGTAAGTTTGTGTGAAGGTTTTGTTTAAGATTGGTGAAATTTGGATCAAGTTACAAGTGTTAAAAGTAAAATAGCATAGCTAAAATCTGCATATGTCTATTTCTGCCTATTTTGATGATTTTTTTTGTGCTTCAATTTCATAATCTGTTAAGTTATAGATCATTCTAGGGCTTGAGTTTGCTTGTGTATCAATTGGTGCTATTGTATGCATAATAAGGGAGATTGAAACTCATTTGTGTGCAATCTGTTAAGCAAAAAAGTCCACAGACCTATCATTTTGCATCAGCAACTTGAAAATGCCATGTTGAGCTTTGATTGTATGGTTTGTGCTAATTGTTGATTATTTGCTGCTTGTTTTTGTGTGATTATTGACTCCTTATACTCAAAGGAGTATAAGGGTGCCTTTTTTTTTCCAAAATAAGCTTTCAAATAAGCTTTCCTAAGCTTAATACTCAACTGAACAAAAGTATACACTAGCAGTGGGAACTCCTTTCCCACTGGTAGTTCACTGGTTGCCACTGCCAAGCTATAGGACAAATCCAGTCCACATGTCACTATCAGAAGTTCATAATTTTGTCTCTAGTGCTTAAATTTTTGAATTAGACCTTCAAACTAGTTCCATTATTTTTCTTATTTAATTTAGGATTTTTCTGATTAATTAAATTTTTATTTACTGTTCATTTAGTAATTTTTAGGTTAATTAGCTATTTTTAATTAACTTTAAAGTTTCTGTTTTTTGTCTTTTAGTGCCAAAAAGTAATATTTTTCAGTTTAATCAATTTTCCTAGACTTAGAATAATATTTTAAGGTTTTTGGTAAAAAAAGATTTTACTGTTCATCTTTTTATTAATTTTTAGAATTAATTTAAGTTAATTAGGGTTTTAATTAATCTAGTTTTGTCATTTAGTGGAAAATTTAATATTTTTCCAGATTTTTCATTTTTCTACTGTTCATTAGAGTAAAATAGGATTTTTAAAATTGGTAGATTATTTTTAGCACTATTTAATTATTTTTTATAATTATTTTAATTTTAAAATAGTTTTTAGTAATTAAAAAAATAGAAAAATAGTATTTAAAAATTATAAAAAATACTTTTTAGTTTTTAAATAATATAAGTAAGTTATTTGTTCAATAAAATCATATTTTGGACATTTTGATTAATTATATTTAATTTTAGGGCTTTAATTAGCATTTAAAATTGAATATTTAATTAATAAAAGGTTTTAAAATATTTTTATTGGATTTTATTCCTTATTTATATTATTTTAGACTTGTTTTAGCTTATAATTAATTCTTAGGTTGAAAATTTTTATTTTTGTCGTTTTTTACGGTTTTACGTTTACGCCTTTTTCGTCGTAGTTTAATTAGTTTTCGTAACCGTCTCTTCTTTCCTTTCTTATTTCTTTTTCAAATCAATATAATCTCAAACAAAAATCAACTCTCAACACAACGCACTTGCCTCCTTGGGAAACGAACTCGCTTGGTCATTGGTGCTCGGTTTTCCTAAACCGACACTTAACGCTTACCACTATTTGTTGCTCTTTTTCCTAAAAGGGTATACAAAAAGCTACATCAATTTTGGCGCCGCTGCCGGGGAGGCGTGTTGTGTTTTGGTTGAACCATTGTTGTTTTTATATATAGCCATAAAAGTATTTGTATTAATAGCACTCTATTAATACGTATTATCGTTTTTCGATTTTTGTGTGAATATTATTACTATATTGTATACGTAGAACAATAAATTTACAAGTACTCCAAATACGTGAGCAATCACAACCTTGATTCAGGATTTCATCACTCGATCATTGTATTCGAATCTCAAACCAAAGAAAAAAGGTAAAAATAGATAAATACTTTCGTGAAGCTTGATTTTGATAATACAAACTATAAGGTGGGTATAAGGCGGTTGTATTTCACGACCTAAAGGAAAAAGGCTCTTAAGTGCTTCGCGCCGCCTCGTTTCCTCCGCTTGCTTGTGCGTATTTGATTTTGAGAGTGAATCGAGGGTTTTGCCGCCCAAAGTATTACTAAGTATCATATATATTTTCTTGGTTTCATTTGATTAAACCCTCTTGAACGATTTGGTGTTCCACCATCGTTCTAAAGTCATCGAAGGCGTTCACTTCGCGTGATCGTTTTCATTCATTGAGGCCTTTTTAATCAAGAGATTTGATTAAGGAGGAGATTTGTAGATTTGTGTCTACTAATACATTCCAAAAAATCCAAAAAAAGTTAAAAACAATCAAAAACCACAAAAAAATTAAAAAAATACAAAACACCAAAAAGAATCTTCTTTGCTCGCCTTCTCGTTGTACGTGACGTTTATGCAAACTCGCTCTAAAGCTAGACGTGCTCGTAAACGAAGAAACAAATCACTCACTCCTACTAGTGAGGACTCTCCTATTGACGAACCCATTATAGTGAAAGAAGCACCCATGGCTAATCGAACTATGATGGAGTTGCTTCAAGCACCCACCGAGGGTTATGGAGAAGTGATTGTGATTCCCGCTATCCTTGCGGAGAATTTTGAGGTTAAGACGGGTTTGTTGTCCATGATTCAAAACAACAAGTTTCGAGGGGACGAAAAGGACAACCCGCATAACCACATTCGCCAATTTAATCGTCTCACCGCCACATGCAAGTTTAAGGACGTCTCAAACGACTCGATTAAGATGATGCTTTTTCCGTATTCCTTAGCGGGGCCCGCAAAAATTTGGTTGGAGAAAGAGCCACCCAATTCTATATTGACGTGGAAGGATCTCGTTTCAAAATTCGTGAACCAATTTTTTCCGCCCTCTAAGACTACGCACTTGAAAAACGAGATTTCAAAGTTTTCGCAAGAGTTTAATGAGAGTTTTTCAACGGCTTGTAATAGGTTTAAGGAAATGTTGCACGAATGTCCTCATCATGGTTTTTACGACTTACATCAAATAGACACGTTTTACAATGGCTTGAACGATCATGAGCGTGATTATCTTAATGCCGCCGCGGGTGGTAATTTCTTGTGTAAGACGGTCGAGGAAGCATTGGTAATTATTGAGAATAGGTCTAAGGTGTATAGTCCTCGTAGCACGTCGAGTGTTCGTAAGGCTTCGTCTTCATCTTCACCTAGTTTGTCACACACCATTGATGCTTGCCAAGTCGAGGCTAATTTGGAGAACAAAATTTTTGATATAGTGAAAGGCTTGTTAGTTGAGTTTAAAGTTGGTGAACAACCCGCTCCCGCTACGATTAAAGCGGTTGAGGTTTCTTGTATGTATTGTGGTGGAGCTCACGATTATTCCGAGTGCATTACCAACGGTGGTAACACTTCGAGTGCCTACGCGGCCGCGGGAACTTATAACCAAAACGGTCAAGTTCCTCGCACTAATCAATTGACTCCACCGGGTTTTTCACCAAATCAAAATGCTAACAACTATCGAAACAATCAAGTTGGTTACCAAAGCAATCAAAGGAACAATCATAAGGGTAATAACAACTATGGGAATCAAGGGAGTAGTAGTAGTAGCCAATTGCAAAATCAAAATCAAAACCGTAATTTTCAAAATGCAAGTCAAGGTCTTCAAAATAATAAAGAACTTCCAATGGACTTTTTGAATTACACTACTTCAAATGATAAGATTGTGGAAAACATTCAAGAGCAAATGGCTAATCAAGCTAAGGAGACGGCTAAGAACGCAAAGGAGTTAGCTAATTTCATTAAGGAAAATCTAGCCATGAGGAATGAATTGAAAAATGATTTTGCTAACCAAATTCGAGGTCAAAACAACAAGATAGAGCAAAGTCATGCTAGGCTTGAACAAAGAATTGACCAAAAAGCCTCTATTCAAGATGTGAAGTTTAATAATTTTGATGCTAAGCTTAATGCAATTTTAGAAGCCGTAATGGGAAACAAAGCCTCTACTTCGGGTAGTTTGCCTAGTAACACCGTTTCAAACCCGAAGGGAGAGATGAAAGTGATTACCACACGTAGTGGTAAGGCACTTAAAGAACCGACTCCTCAACCAATTACTCCAACGGTGGAGGAAATTGAGGAAGAACCCGAGGTGGTGGTCGAAAAGGAGCATATTTCAAGCCCACAAAGTACCGCTCATGCCACACCTACGGTTGACCCATCACCCATTTTGGAACCCGAGATTCCAAAGGCTATGCCTATGCCCCAACCCACACCACCCTTGCCTTACCCATCGAGACTTAGGAAGGAGAAACGACAAGAGCGCGACAACTATCAATTTGAGCTTTTTATGAAAATGTTTCGTGATTTGCACTTTAATGTGAGTTTCGCCGATGCCTTGGTCATGATGCCTCGATTTGCCGCTAACTTTAAGAGTATGTTGGACAACAAGGAAAAATTACACCAAAAGTCTAGTTGTTCGTCAGTTTATCTTAATCGCATACCTCAAAAAGTCGGTGATCCCGGTAAATTTTTGATCCCTTGTGCAATTCAAGATATGGAAGAATGCAATGCCTTGGCCGATCTTGGTGCTAGCATTAACTTGATGCCACTTGCAATCTACAAGTCGCTCAATCTTCCTAATCTTACTCCTTCACGAATGTCTATTGAGTTGGCCGACCATTCCACGATTCTTGCATGTGGTTTGGCGGAAGACGTTTTTGTGAAAGTGGGGAAGTTCTACTATCCCGTAGACTTTATTGTTGTTGACATCCCCACGGATCCTCAAGTTCCTCTTATTTTAGGTCGTTCGTTTTTAGATACGTCTATGGCTTTGATTGATGTGCATGCTAGAAAGATCACCTTACGTTTCAACGACGAGGAACTTGTTATAAACGCAACTCAAAATTCTCAACTTTCTCATGTCTATTCCGTTGCTACCATAAACCTCGTTGATATGATCGATGTGGTTTGTGAGGAATTTTCACAAGAAGTTTTAGGGTTTGGTGATGAAGAAACTAGTGGCAATCCCACTATGTTAGATCCAATTCTTGATAATTCGACACCAACCTTCACTCCTTTCGAAGGTGGTGGTTTTACGTTGGAAGAATTCGATGTTCTACGTACTTGTGACGAAGACCTCGACAACTATGAGGACTTCTCGATTATCAAGGATTTTCTCAACGATTTCCCATTTCCTCCACCCGAGGAGGTTATGAGTATCGAACCCAAATCTTCACTTGAGGAACCACCTATCCTCGAGTTGAAAGATTTACCTCCTCACCTCGAGTATGTCTATTTGGAGGAGGACGACAAGTTGCCGGTTATTATTGCGAAGGAACTTTCAAATGATGAAAAAACCGCACTTGTCGATGTTCTTAAGGACCACAAAGGGGCGATTGCGTGGAAGTTATCCGACATTAAGGGAATCGATCCCAAATTTTGTACACACAAAATATTAATGGAGGAGGATTTCAAGCCAACAATCCAAAGTCAAAGGAGGGTGAACCCCAAAATTCACGACGTCATCAAAAAGGAGGTCCTTAAACTCCTTGACGCGGGAATGATTTACCCTATTTCCGATAGCCCTTGGGTGAGTCCTATTCATTGTGTCCCTAAAAAGGGAGGGATGACCGTTGTGCCAAACGATGCCAACGAGTTGATTCCCACTAGACTCGTGACCGGATGGAGAGTGTGCATTGACTATCGTAAGTTGAATGAAGCCACTCGAAAAGACCATTTTCCCTTGCCCTTCATGGACCAAATGTTGGAGCGTCTTGCGGGAAACGATTTCTATTGCTTTTTAGATGGTTTTTCCGGTTACTTCCAAATTCCCATCGATCCTCGTGATCAAGAAAAAACTACGTTTACGTGTCCATATGGAACGTTTGCCTATCGTAGAATGCCATTCGGACTTTGTAATGCACCGGGAACTTTCCAACGATGCATGATGGCTATTTTTCATGATATGATCGAGAAGACGATGGAAGTCTTCATGGATGACTTTTCCGTGTTTGGTGATTCCTTTACTTCGTGTTTGTCGAACCTTGAGAGAATGTTAAAACGTTGTGAGGAAACCAACCTTGTGCTCAATTGGGAAAAGTGTCATTTTATGGTTAAAAGTGGAATCGTCTTAGGGCACAAGGTCTCGAAAGCGGGGATTGAGGTAGATCAAGCTAAGGTAGACGTCATCGCCAAATTACCTCATCCCAAAACCGTCAAGGGAGTGAGGAGTTTCCTAGGCCACGCGGGCTTTTATCGACGATTCATCAAGGATTTCTCGAAGATTTCTCGACCCATTACACATCTTCTTGAAAAAGAGGCACGTTTTGTCTTTGACAAAGATTGTGTACGAGCCTTTGAGATCCTTAAGAGGAAACTTACCGAAGCTCCCATTCTTGTTGCTCCAAATTGGAACCTCCCCTTTGAGCTTATGTGTGATGCAAGTGATTACGCTATTGGGGCCGTTTTGGGGCAACGTCATGATAAGCATTTCTTGCCTATACACTATGCTAGCAACACGATGACCGAGGCTCAACTTAAATACACTACAACGGAAAAGGAGTTCCTTGCCGTGGTGTATGCATTTGAGAAATTCCGACCTTACCTCGTCTTGACGAAATGCATAGTGTATACGGACCATTCGGCTATCAAGTATCTCATGGCTAAACAAGATGCAAAGACGAGATTACTTCGTTGGATTCTCCTCCTTCAAGAATTTGATCACAAAATCGTTGACAAAAAAGGAGCCGAGAATCTAGCGGCCGATCATCTCTCTCGTTTGGAAGATCCTCACCAAAGTGTTTACGAGCCTAAGGAAATCACCGAAACATTTCCACTTGAAACACTTGGTGTAGTGAATTCCAAACTTGATTATTCTACCCCATGGTTTGCGGATTTTGCAAATTACCATGCGGGTAACTTCATCATTAAGGGTATGACAACTCAAGAAAAACGAAAATTCTTTCGTGATGTCAAGTTCTATTTTTGGAACGACCCTTACTTGTTTCGAACTTGTGCGGATCAAATCATCCGCCGTTGTGTATTTGGCACCGAAGCTTCTAACATCCTTAGAGCTTGCCATGAGGGACCCACGGGTGGTCACCACGGTGCTAATCTCACGGCTAAAAAGGTGTTTGATGCCGGCTTCTTTTGGCCTACTATTTACCGAGATGCACAAGATCTTGTGAAGTCTTGTGATTCATGCCAACGACAAGGAAAAGCCTCACAAAAAGATGAAATGCCACAAAATATCATTCAAGTATGTGAGATCTTTGACGTTTGGGGCATAGACTTTATGGGGCCGTTCCCATCATCTCGTGGTAATAAGTACATTCTCGTTGCGGTTGACTACCTTTCTAAGTGGGTGGAGGCGAAGGCTTTGCCCACTAATGATGCTCGTGTGGTAGTTAAGTTCTTGAAAAGTTTGTTTGCTAGGTTTGGAACCCCTCGTGCGATCATAAGCGATCGTGGAACCCATTTTTGTAATGACCAATTCAAAAGAGTCTTAAGGAAATATGGGGTTACACATCGTCTTTCTACGGCTTATCACCCACAAACGAGTGGGCAAGTCGAGGTTTCAAACCGAGCATTGAAGAGGATCTTGGAGAGATCCGTAGGAGAAAACCGACAATCTTGGTCGGATAAGTTAGACGATGCTTTATGGGCCTTTAGGACCGCTCATAAGACGCCCATTGGGTGCACTCCCTATAAGCTTGTGTATGGAAAGAATTGTCATTTGCCTATCGAGTTAGAACACAAGGCTTATTGGGCCCTAAAGCATTGTAATGATGACATGGAGACCGCGGGAAAACACCGGAAAATGCAATTAAATGAATTGGATGAATTGAGAGACATTGCTTATGAAAATTCATTGATTTACAAAGAGAAAACTAAAAAGTTGCATGATTCAAAAATTAAAAACCGGGTTTTTAACATTGGGGATCAAGTTTTACTTTTTAATTCAAGATTGAAAATATTTTCCGGTAAATTGAAATCCCGTTGGTCCGGTCCATTCACCGTGACTCAAGTATTTCCTTATGGGACCATCGAGCTAGCTCAAAATGATGGTCCTAACTTCAAGGTGAATGGACATAGGTTGAAGCACTACTTTGGTGGGGAAGTTCCATCCTTGAACTACCTCGACCAAGTCACCTTCCCCAATGATAATTAGTATTGAGGGGATCGAGTCGAGCTCATGACTCGGTAATCAAAAACGAGGTGCCTCGTGGGGGAGTCCCATGCTTATCCTATGTACATATTATCGCTTTCTTAGTCTAATGTAGCTTACGTGTGGGGATTCGTGCCCTTCCAACCTTTGTTTTGTGGTTGTTTGTGCATTGTGGTTTTTAGATCATGATCTTCACGATTGGAGCCTCTCGTGTTCGTTTTATGGGAGCACTCGATCGTTTGCTTTGGAGACATTTCTCAATATCCATGATATATCCTTTTGATGTTCTAACCATAGGTTTTTAGCACACTTCATAAACGGCTATTAATTTATTGGTTACACCCTTTCCATGCTAGATTAAGCATTCGACTATGTCTCTAGTATGGGGGTTTCCAACCCTTAGACTCGAAACATTGAGGACAATGTTTAACTTTAGTATGGGGGGGTGAATAGATACTTGCCTTGCCAAACCTTCACGCTTTCCAAAGTTTATCGTTTTGTTTATCGTTTTGTTGCAAAATAAGGCTAAAAATGGCCAAATTTTAAAATTTTTCTCATGTTTTATAAGTGTTTGAAGACACGAATGTAGGTTTTCCGATGGCGAGAATAAGAGTAATTTTTGACTCGACCGTGCGTGTTGAGCACTTAGCTTTGATTCCTTAACTACACATTAGGCTAAGTCTCTTAAATGAGGACGAGAAATGATAGAGTTAATTATAAGTTACTATGCTAAACGTAGAGTACTCGTATTCTTTCAAAAACTCATGTGTTCTCGTTGTTTGCTTATTCTCCCTTCGCATGTAAATATTTTTTGCTTAATAAATATTGACTTAGCGGTTTAGTTAGGATTGTTGGGTTTCTAGTCTTTTCTAGTAGCTTCCGTGTAATTAAATTGGGGAGACATTAAGGTATCGCCAGCGTCACGGTTTTGAAGTATTGGCACCCTAATAATCGAAAGCTTCACCCAATAATAAGATTTCAAGTGCTCACCTAAATCTAGCAAACAATTTGAAGCCCCACAAGGCCTAAAATCTATGCAAAATTGAAAGTGAATCAAGCCTTAATCTTCGAAGCTTTAAAGATCCAAAATTCGCTTTAGCGTGAGGATATACGTCTTTGGCTAATAAAACCACCGATGAGGCGGATAATAAAAGGCAAGGCAAGACCGAAGTCATAATAAAAGCTTCATGGCGAAGTTGAATAAAAGATGGAGGTAAACCAAAGATAATAAGGCCCTTCCGTTAGGGGGCGTATAAAAGTCTTGGTAATAAGTCTCATGTTCAAAACCGTTATAAAACCGTGTTTATCGATTCTTCTTGTCAACTTAATTTTTTAACATCGTCGTCTATTAGGAGGGGTTATTGATTTGATGGTCTTAGTTACACCGTTAGGACTCTATTTTTAGACCTAAATCTCTATTATCGCATAAGTCAAACAATGTATCCTCGTGAAACATTCAAGACATCATAAAATATAAGAGATACAACTTAGTAATAATGGGAGAATAAGTACGTGATTAGGGCATATGAGTAGTGTTAGCATTACTAACTTATAATGACAATGATCTCGTTGCACGCTTAGCATGGAATTAAAGTGAAAATCGAGGACGACGAAATTATTTCTAACGAAGCATTCACGTGTTCTTATTCTATGAACCTAAACGTCCCATTTTGCGATGAAAATCATACATTATGTCTATAACACAAGTAGTAGTAATAGTAGTAGTGTAGCTAGTTTATCATTTCAATAAAGTGAATAAAATGAATTTTGGAGATGCTACGATACTTTATTCTAGCATTGCGTGAGGGCACGGCAATGGTTTAGTATGGGGGAGTGATGAGACGGCTTTTATACATGGTCTCATCGTTCTTTTTGGACTTAAAATGCATTAAATATCATCAAAATACCCAAATATATGCTTGTGTTTGTTGCTTGTGTATTTTAGGTACAGATATTGAGAAAATGACAAAAAATCACAAGAATCACGCAAAAACGAACACGGGAAACGAAGCCGCACGATGAACCAAGCCCTAGTGAGGAATTTTCCAAAGAAAACCCTTGAAGATTTGAAGAATATTGAAGATTGGTCCTCCAAGTTTGAAGAATTGACACTTTATACCCTTGTATCTTCATAATTACAAGTTTGGTCCCTAAAGTTTGTCAAAATTGCAAAAAGGACCCTTAACTTTGAAGAATTCGCAAATTTAGTCCCTCAACAAATCTAAATTGTCAATTATGGTCCTTCAAGAAGTCAACAAACAAGTCAAAGTCTTGAAGTTTGAAGAAATGTCAAAAACATCCCTTAAAAATTGAAGAAATTACATGTTGAGTCCTTAAAACAAGTTTTTAAACTTGTTTGTGCCAAAAATGACAAATCAGCAAAGATATTATAAAGGGAAAGAAAGTTTGTAGCTGTTTAAAGGGAAGTACCAAAGAGGAGAGAGTTCAGGGGCTAAACTTACCCAGACAACCAAAGTTATCCATCCAACCAGAACCTTCCATGTCATCATCCCACGCCACCTCACACCCTCCAGCTCAGAATCCACTCACTCTAACTAATTTAATATAATCAGTTTTAAACTGAATATATTAAGTTATAATTGGGCGGTAAACAAGGACTGTTCCACTAATCCGAATCAAAACCCACCCCTAACCTTGTTCTTGAGCCCCATGAACCCTAATCCCATATTTTTATTTACCTCAAATTAGAGCCTAATATCATCCAGATTTTTGATTAATGGTCCCCTTAATGAAACCCACACCCCAAAACGGTCACCATCTACCCCATGTGCTCTCCCCAGCTGTGCCCTGCCCCACAACTCAACATGAAGACAAACCTTGACAGCAATCCAACGAGTTTCGTGCTTCCTAAGCTAAGATGGACGTCTTAGATCATTTTAATATCACTGGCATCCCCACAAGAAAACAAAGAAATCACATGGCTCAAATTTGACTGCGAATTTCAAATTCAAAATGGAATATGCTGAAGATATCCAAGGGCAAATTTGGGAGTT
Organism: Glebionis coronaria; assembly: GCA_025667525.1. Lineage (NCBI taxonomy): Eukaryota > Viridiplantae > Streptophyta > Magnoliopsida > Asterales > Asteraceae > Glebionis > Glebionis coronaria. The sequence goes on along the minus strand of JANFOE010000127.1, from coordinate 544,918 downwards.
AACCATTAGGGTTTTTACTTTCTAGAATCTTCATTGTAAGCCTATAAAAGGCGTTAGGGTTTTAGTTCATTTTTTTTTCCTTGTTCCAGTTTTGATGTAATTTTATTTTCTTTAAAATTAATGAAAAGTTTTTTAACCTACATGAAACTGTGATCCATTTACTTTCCAGCATTTTAAATTTTAAAGTTTGTTCATCTTTCTTCAAGTTTGTGTTTTAAAAAAGTTTTCAAAAAGGTTTTTAAGTTTCTGATTTTGAGCAAGTTCTTGGTAAGAACTTGTGTCAAGATTGGGTATTTCCAGTTTTAATTCATTGTGTTAATGCTTTGAAAGATATCATTGAAACGTGTTTGTAAGGTTTGGGAGGTTTGTGTAAGATTTTTAAGAAAATTAAAAAAGAAACAGAATATATCATATACCTTGTTCTTGTTCTGTTTTTGATTTTTTAGGTTTGACCTATTGTTGATCATTGTTCTGCACCAACCCCAGTTGGTAGGAAGTGGTATTGCGACCACAAAGAACCCTGGATGTAGGGTTCTTTGGTAAGAAATTATTACCTTTTTCAATTTTTCTGTTTTAAGTGAAGTTTAGGTGATGTTATATATTTTGGTGCTAAAAGTGTGATTAATCTGGTGGATTTGAGTTCTCTTATGTTTGTATGAATGTTAGATGCTATAAAAATCAGTTTGAGTAGTTTTTAAAAGTCTTTGTTTGAGAAATTGTTGATTTCAATTTTTAAGGGTGTGTTTGGATCTGTTTAATTTTTGAAAAGTTTGTTAGATTTTGAAGTTAAAACGTGTTAGATGGAATGGGTAGGGTTGAGTAAGTTTGTGTGAAGGTTTTGTTTAAGATTGGTGAAATTTGGATCAAGTTACAAGTGTTAAAAGTGAAATAGCATAGCTAAAATCTGCATATGTCTATTTCTGCCTATTTTGATGATTTTTTTTGTGCTTCAATTTCATAATCTGTTAAGTTATAGATCATTCTAGGGCTTGAGTTTGCTTGTGTATCAATTGGTGCTATTGTATACATAATAAGGGAGATTGAAACTCATTTGTGTGCAATCTGTTAAGCAAAAAAGTCCACAGACCTATCATTTTGCATCAGCAACTTGAAAATGCCATGTTGAGCTTTGATTGTATGGTTTGTGCTAATTGTTGATTATTTGCTGCTTGTTTTTGTGTGATTATTGACTCCTTATACTCAAAGGAGTATAAGGGTGCCTTTTTTGTCCAAAATAAGCTTTCAAATAAGCTTTCCTAAGCTTAATACTCAACTGAACAAAAGTATACACTAGCAGTGGGAACTCCTTTCCCACTGGTAGTTCACTGGTTGCCACTGCCAAGCTATAGGACAAATCCAGTCCACATGTCACTATCAGAAGTTCATAATTTTGTCTCTAGTGCTTAAATTTTTGAATTAGACCTTCAAACTAGTGCCATTATTTTTCTTATTTAATTTAGGATTTTTCTGATTAATTAAATTTTTATTTACTGTTCATTTAGTAATTTTTAGGTTAATTAGCTATTTTTAATTAACTTTAAAGTTTCTGTGTTTTGTCTTTTAGTGCCAAAAAGTAATATTTTTCAGTTTAATCAATTTTCCTAGACTTAGAATAATATTTTAAGGTTTTTGGTAAAAAAAGATTTTACTGTTCATCTTTTTATTAATTTTTAGAATTAATTTAAGTTAATTAGGGTTTTAATTAATCTAGTTTTGTCATTTAGTGGAAAATTTAATATTTTTCCAGATTTTTCATTTTTCTACTGTTCATTAGAGTAAAATAGGATTTTTAAAATTGGTAGATTATTTTTAGCACTATTTAATTATTTTTTATAATTATTTTAATTTTAAAATAGTTTTTAGTAATTAAAAAAATAGAAAAATAGTATTTAAAAATTATAAAAAATACTTTTTAGTTTTTAAATAATATAAGTAAGTTATTTGTTCAATAAAATCATATTTTGGACATTTTGATTAATTATATTTAATTTTAGGGCTTTAATTAGCATTTAAAATTGAATATTTAATTAATAAAAGGTTTTAAAATATTTTTATTGGATTTTATTCCTTATTTATATTATTTTAAACTTGTTTTAGCTTATAATTAATTCTTAGGTTGAAAATTTTTATTTTTGTCGTTTTTTACGGTTTTACGTTTACGCCTTTTTCGTCGTAGTTTAATTAGTTTTCGTAACCGTCTCTTCTTTCCTTTCTTATTTCTTTTTCAAATCAATATAATCTCAAACAAAAATCAACTCTCAACACAACGCACTTGCCTCCTTGGGAAACGAACTCGCTTGGTCATTGGTGCTCGGTTTTCCTAAACCGACACTTAACGCTTACCACTATTTGTTGCTCTTTTTCCTAAAAGGGTATACAAAAAGCTACATCACTCTCCATCCGGTCACGAGTCTAGTGGGAATTAACTCGTTGGCATCGTTTGGCACAACGGTCATCCCTCCCTTTTTAGGGACATAATGAATAGGACTCAACCAAGGGATATCGGAAATAGGGTAAATCATTCCCGCGTCAAGGAGTTTAAGGACCTCCTTTTTGATGACGTCGTGAATTTTGGGGTTCACCCTCCTTTGACTTTGGATTGTGGGCTTGAAATCCTCCTCCATTAAGATTTTGTGGGTACAAAACTTGGGATCGATTCCCTTAATGTCGGATAACTTCCACGCAATTGCCCCTTTGTGGTCCTTTAGAACATCGACAAGTGCGGTTTTTTCATCATTCGAAAGTTCCTTCGCAATAATAACCAGCAACTTGTCGTCCTCCTCCAAATAGACATATTCGAGGTGAGGAGGTAAATCTTTCAACTCGAGAATAGGTGGTTCCTCAAGTAAAGATTTGGGCTCGATACTCATAACCTCCTCGGGTGGAGGAAATGGGAAATCGTTAAGAAAATCCTTGATAATAGAGAAGTCCTCATCATTGTCGAGGTCTTCGTCATAAGTACGTGGAACATCGAATTCTTCCAACGTAAAACCACCACCTTCAAATGGAGTGAAGGTTGGTGTCGAATTATCAAGAATTGGATCTAACATAGTGGGATTGCCACTAGTTTCTTCATCACCAAACCCTAGAACTTCTTGTGAAAATTCCTCGCAAACCACGTCGATCATATCAACGAGGTTTATGGTAGCAACGAAATAAACATGAGAAAGTTGATAATTTTGAGTTGCTTTTATAACAAGTTCCTCGTCGTTGAAACGTAAGGTGATCTTTCTAGCATGCACATCAATCAAAGCCATAGACGTATCTAAAAACGAACGACCTAAAACAAGAGGAACTTGAGGATCCGTGGGGATATCAACGACGATAAAGTCTACGGGATAGTAGAACTTCCCCACTTTCACAAAAACGTCTTCCGCCAAACCACATGCACAAATCGTGGAATGGTCGGCCATCTCGATAGACATTAGTGAAGGAGTAAGATTAGGAAGATTGAGCGACTTGAAGATTGCAAGTGGCATCAAGTTAATGATAGCACCAAGATCGGCCAAGGCATAGCATTCTTCCATATATTAGATTGCACAAGGGATCAAAAATTTACCGGGATCACCGACTTTTTGAGGTATGCGATTAAGATAAACCGACGAACAACTAGACAATTGATGCAATTTCTCCTTGTTGTTCAACATACTTTTAAAGTTAGCGGCAAATCGAGGCATCATGACCAAAGCATCGGCGAAACTCACATTAAGGTGCAACTCACGAAACATTTTCATAAAAAGCTCAAATTGATAATTGTCGCGCTCTTGTCGTTTCTCCTTCCTAAGTCTCGATGGGTAAGGCAAGGGTGGTGTGGGTTAGAGCATAGGCATAGCCTTTGGAATCTCGGGTTCTAATGTTGGTAAAGGGTCGACCGTAGGTGTGGCATGAGCAGTACTTTGTGGGCTTGAGATATGCTCCTTTTTGACTACCACCTCGGGTTCTTCCTCAATTTCCTCCATCGTTGGAGCAATTGGTTGAGGGGTCGGTTCCTTAAGTGCCTTACCACTTCGTGTGGTAATCACTTTCATCTCTCCCTTCGGGTTTGATACGGTGTTACTAGGCAAACTACCCGAAGTAGAGGCTTTGTTCCCCATGACGGCTTCTAGAATAGCATTAAGCTTAACATCTTGACTAGCGGCTTTTTGGTCAATCCTTTGTTCAAGCCTAGCATGACTTTGCTCAATTTTATTGTTTTGACCTCTAATTTGATTAGCAAAATCATTTTTCAACTCATTTCTCATGTTAACATTTTCCTTAACAAAATTAGCTAACTCCTTGGTGTTTTTAGCCGTGTCCCTAGCTTGACTAGCCAATTGCTCTTGTATGTTTTCCAAAATCTTATCATTTGCCGTGGCGTAATTCAAAAAGTCCATTGGAAGTTCTTTAGTGTAAACATTTTGAAGACCTTGACTTGTGTTTTGAAAATTACGGTTTTGGTTTTGATTTTGCAATTGGCTACTACTTCCTTGATTCCCAAAGTTGTTATTACCCTTGTAATTGTTTCTTTGATTGTTTTGGTAACCAACTTGATTGTTTCGATAATTGTTAGCATTTTGATTTGGTGGAAAACCCGGTGGAGTCAATTGATTAGTGCGGGGAACTTGACCATTTTGGTTATAAGTTCCCGCGGCCGCGAAGGCACTCGAAGTGTTACCATCGTTGGTAATGCACTCGGAGTAATCGTGAGCTCCACCACAATACATGCAAGAAACCTCAAACGCTTTAGCCGTAGTGGGAGTGGGTTGTTCACCAACTTTAAACTCAATTAACAATCCTTTAAGCTTATCAAAAATCTTGTTCTCCAAATTAGCCTCGATTTGGCAAGCATCAACGGTATGTGACAATGAAGGCGAAGGTGAAGACGAAGTCTTACGAACACTCGACGTGCTACGAGGACTATAGACCTTAGACCTATTCTCAATGATTAACAATGCTTCCTCGACCGTTTTACACAAAAAGTTACCACCCGCGGAGGCATTAAGATAATCACGCTCATGATCATTCAAGCCATTGTAAAACGTGTCAATTTGATGCAAGTCGGAAAAACCATGATGAGGAAATTCGTGCAACATTTCCTTAAACCTATTCCAAGCCGTTGAAAAACTCTCATTATACTCTTGTGAAAACTTTGAAATCTCGTTTTTCAAATGCGTAGTCTTAGAGGGCGGAAAAAATTGGTTCACGAATTTTGAAACGAGATCCTTCCACGTCAATATAGAATTGGGTGGCTCTTTCTCTAACCAAATTTTTGCGGGCCCCGCTAAGGAATACGGAAAAAGCATCATCTTAATCGAGTCGTTAGAGACGTCCTTAAACTTGCAAGTGGCGGTAAGGCGATTAAATTGGCGAATGTGGTTATGAGGGTTGTCCTTTTCGTCACCTCGAAACTTGTTGTTTTGAATCATGGAAAACAAACCCGTCTTAACCTCAAAATTCTCCGCAAGGATAGCGGGAATCACAATCGCTTCTCCATAACCCTCGGTGGGTGCTTGAAGCAACTCCATCATAGTTCGATTAGCCATGGGTGCTTCTTTCACTACTATGGGTTCGTCAATAGGAGACTCCTCACTAGAAGGAGTGGTTGATTTGTTTCTTCGTTTACGAGCACGTCTTGCTTTGGAGCGAGTTTGCATAAACGTCACGTACAACGAGAGAGTGAGCAAAGAATATTCTTTTTGGTGTTTTTACTTTTTCAAGTTTTTTGTGGTTTTTGATTGTTTTTACTTTTTTTGGATTTTTGGAATGTATTAGGTAGACAATAATCTACAAATCTCCTCCTTAATCAAATCTCTCGATTAAAGAAGCCTCAAGGAATGAAAACGATCACGTGAAGTGAACGCCTTCGATGACTTTAGAACGATGGTGGAACACCAAATCGTTCAAGAGGGTTTAATCAAATGAAACCAAGAAAATATATATGATACTTAGTAATACTTTGGGCGGCAAAACCCTCGATTAGCTTTCAATCTCAAAATACGCACAAGCAAGCGAAGGAAACGAGGCGGCGCGAAGCACTTAAGAGCCTTTTTCCTTTAGGTCGTGATGAGACTGCTTTTATACATAGTCTCATTGTCCAAATAGGGCCTAAAATGCATTAAATATCATCAAAATACCCAAATATATGCTTGTGTTTGTTGCTTGTGTATTTTAGGTACGGATATTGAGAAAATGACAAAAGATCACAAGAATCAGTCAAAAACGAACACGGGAAACGAAGCCGCACGATGAACCAAGCCCTAATGAAGAATTTTCCAAGAAAACCCTTGAAGAATTGAAGAATTATGAAGAAGGGTCCTCCAACTTTGAAGAATTGACACTTTATACCCTTGTATCTTCATAATTACAAGTTTGGTCCCTAAAGTTTGTCAAAATTACAAAAAGGACCCTTAACTTTGAAGAATTGGCAAATTTAGTCCCTCAACAAAACTAAATTGTCAATATTGGTCCTCCAAGAAGTCAACAATCAAGTCAAACCTTGAAGAATGAAGAAAATGCCAAAATCAGTCCTTCAAATATGAAGAAATTACATTTTAAGTCCTTGAAACAAGTTTGAAAAGCTGTTGTGCCATTTATGACAAGTTGGCCAAAGTTGTTGTGAAGAAATTTGAAGTTGTTACCCATTTTATACAACATAAACAAAGAAAGGAAATATAGGGACTAAAAATGGGAGACAGCCAAACATACACCCACCAATCACTCAGCCACATCACCCCACTTCCACCACTCTCCAACCAACACGTCACCTCCCCTCTCCACATCAGATTCCACCCATCAGATTATTTAATTATCTCTTAATTTTGGTGGCAAACACTTAATTTAGAAACTTTTTACCCCAAAACGGATTAAACTCCTTCTCTAATCCTCCCAAGAACACATAAACCGTAATCCTAATTACCCTTCAAACCAAAGGGTTATTAGCTGTTAATTTCCAGAATGATGATTTATCACACCCTAATCCTAACCCAATCCCCAGAAAGGTGTCACTCTCACTCACATGATCAATCCAGCCTTCCCCTGACCCACAAAAGAGCTTGAAGACAAACTGAGCCAGTCCATCAACGAACCACACATTTGCTTCATTTCTACGCATTGTTGGGAATCCTTGGATCACTACTACATCACTGGCACCTTCACAAACTGCCAAGATCATCACATGGACCTTCAAAAATTCAAATTATTCAAGGGGCATTTCTGGAAAAGCTAGCATTAGGGTTTTAGCTTTTGAATATTTTATTAATAGTTCTAGAATCATCTTGTGACTCTATATAAAGGGCGTTTAGGACTTAGGTTAAACTGTTCTTGTTTTCCTGTTTCACAACCTTGTAAATCTTTTTGTTCTGAATGAGAAATTAAGTTAAGTGTTGGTGATGAAAACGAGTTCCATCTTACATTTCAGTTGATTTAAGTTATCATTATTTGAGTTTGGTTTTAATTTTCAGCAAAGTTTATCAAGTTTCCAAGTTTCTGTTTTCTTTTCAAGTTTTTCTCAAATCTTAAACTTTCATAAAAACCTGATAAAATGGTGATGAAATGTGTTGGTTTGGTGGTGTTTAAGTTTGTGTATGTCCATGACACCATGGCTTGTTCTGGTGTAGTGGGTACCCAAGCTTAGATAGCCATTTGTTTGGTCATTTTTTAGCTTATCACAGTCTTACCCATAAGCTAAAGCTCACTTCTAGCTTTTTCCATAAGCTAGGGATCTGCCTTGAGCATCTTTACACAGTCTTCTTTGTTTTCTCTCTTAGCAGGTTCCAAACAAGAACTACTTTTTATCCATTTTTGTTAAGCAGTCCTTTATCAACATCTCAGCAAAGTTCTGCTCAGGCCCCAGCCTGATTGGAGGTGACTATTCATAAAATTGTTTAAGTGGTGTTTTCCTGGTTGGATATTGCTTATATAGGTCTTGTATGCATGTTTAGATAGTGTTTAATCAGTTTGGTTAAGATTTGATTTGATTTGCTTTGTAATCTTGGTTTTCAGTAAGTTTAAGGGGTGTTTGGATTAGGTTTTTAGTTGGTATAATTGTTGATAATCTTGTGTTAAAACCTGCTTTATACACTTACTAGGTAGTTGTTAGGTAGTGTATGTGCTTAAGTTTCAGTTTGGTAAGGTTTTAAAACATTTGCATGCTTTAAAATTTGAAAAACATAGCCTAAATCTGTCACTGCCTTTTTGTGCATGTTCTTGTGTGAATTTTGTCATGAAATCTTGATCAGTTGTTAGATAATAGGTTGTTTAAGGGTTTGTGATCTCTTGTATGCTACTTGGTATCATTTTGTGCTTTGTTTGAAGGTTGGAAATTCACTTGTGTGCCATTTGAACCAGCAATTGTTCATCAGAAACATAAGCCCTATCAGAAACATTCATTTGCAGTTTGTGCTTGATTTGTGTGAGAACTTGTTTGTTTTTTGTGTTGTTACTGACTCCCCACAACCCAATTGGTGTGGGGGTGCCATTTGTCCATCAAAAACATCATCAGACACCCAAAACAAGCTCCTCTTGTCTAATCTGCACATGTGAAGATACGTTTTTGTGTTCATCAGAAACAAGTACAAACCTGGGCACTTGTTTTGACTTTCTAGGCTTAATTCTAGCTTATTTTCTTTGATAAAGTTTGTTTAGGGTAAGTTTAAGTACTGGTTGTGAGTAATTAAAGTCAAAAAAAAAAGAAAAAGTTTTGCAAAAAGCTCCTTGGCCTGGACTCGAACACGGGACCCCTCGTTGGAGGACTATACGTGTTAACCAGTGATCCAAGTGCTTTTCTATGCACAACTAGCATTCCATCATTTATTTAAGGAGTATCTGTTTTAAGCTTAATAAACTAGGCAGCTTATTTACAAGCTTATTCCAGCTTATTTCTTTAAGGTTTTTAGTGTTTAGCATTTTTCTCGTGTTCTTGTTAGGGTTTTGGACTTTTCAGTTCAAAAAGTTTATTTTTCCCTTATTTAATTAATTTTCTAGGATTATTTTTAGTTTAAATTTTGAAAAGTAATTTAAAAATAGAAAAATGTATCTTAAAAATCTGAAAAAATAGTTTTTAGGTTTTGATTTATATTTTTGAGGTTTACAGCTATTTAAGTTTTCAAAAAGTCTAATTTTTGATTTTATTGAATTTTAGGGTTTTTAGCTAACTTTAAAATTTAATATAAAATTATTAAATAGGTTTTAGAAAATTTTGATTGCATTTTTGTCTTAGTTACATTATTTAAGATTTTTGGTAATTTTTTAGAATTTTTTATGAACTTTAAATTTTTTTGAATATTTTAATATTATTTTATTATTAAAAATTGAAGTTTGATTTTTTTAGGTTTTTACATTTTTCCTAGGTTAAAGACACTTAATTAGGAGTTTTGTCACTTTCCAAATAGTTTTAGGACTTTTCAATTATTTTCTAGAATTAATTTAAGTTTTAATTGATTTTAATAGTTTTTAAGTGTTTAAAAAATAGTTTAATTTGGTTTTAAAATTTTTAAAAATACTTTTTAGCTTAATTAGGACCTTTTTGAGGTTTACAAACTTTAAGATCTTGTTTAGGGCTTTTTAATAATTAATTGTGATTTTAGGGCTTTAATTAGCATTAAAAAGTTATTATCTAATTAATTAAAAGGTTTTAACAAGTTTGGATTTTTTGTAAACTCTTAGAATATTATTGGGGATTTTTAGTAATTTTTAGGAATTTTTAGGTTAAAATTTTAATTTTTGCACTATTTACGGTTTTGCGTGATCGCCTTTTTCGTCTTAGTTTAATTCGTTTTCGTAACCGTCTTTCTCTTCTAATCTCATTTCTTTCTTTCTTCTCAATCATATAATCACAAATCGTTAATCAATTCTTAACACAACACACTTGCCTCCTTGGGAAACGAACTTGAACTTATTTGGTCATTAATGCTCGGTTTTCCTAAACCGTCACTTAACGCTTACAACTACTTTGCCTCTCTTTTCCTAAAGGGTTGCAAAAAGCTACAATAATTTTTGGCGCCACTGCCGGGGAGGCGTGTTGTGTTTTGGTTGAACAATTGTTGTTTTTATATATAGCCATAATAGCTAATTGTATTAGTAGCACTCTACTAATACGTATTATCGGTTTTTCGTTTTTTGTGAATACTATTACTATATTGTATACGTAGAACAATAAATTTACAAGTACTCCAAATACGTGAGAAATCACAACCTTGACTTGGGAGGTCATTACCCAATCATTGTATTCGAATCTCAAACCAAAGAAAAAAGGCAAAAATAGATAAATACTTTCGTGAAGCTCGATTTTGAGAAATACAAACTATAAGGTGGGTATAAGGCGGTTGTATTTCACGATCTAAAGGAAAAAGGCTCTTAAGTGCTTCGCGCCGCCTCGTTTCCTCCGCTTGCTTGTGCGTATTTTGATTTTGAAAGCTAATCGAGGGTTTTGCCGCCCAAAGTATTACTAAGTATCATATATATTTTCTTGGTTTCTATTGATTAAACCCTCTTGAATGATTTGGTGTTCCACCATCGTTCTAAAGTCATCGAAGGCGTTCACTTCACGTGATCGTTTTCATTCCTTGATGCTTCTTTAATCGAGAGATTTGATTAAGGAGGAGATTTGTAGATTTGTGTCTACCTAATACATTCCAAAAATCCAAAAAAGTAAAAACAATCAAAAACCACAAAAAAATTGAAAAAGTAAAAACACCAAAAAGAATCTTCTTTGCTCACCGTCTCGTTGTACGTGACGTTTATGCAAACTCGCTCCAAAGCAAGACGTGCTCGTAAACGAAGAAACAAATCTATCACTCCTACTAGTGAGCAGTATCCTATTGACGAACCCATTGTAGTGAAAGAAGCACCCATGGCTAATCGAACTATGATGGAGTTGCTTCAACCACCCACCGAGGGTTATGGAGAAGCGATTGTGATTCCCGCTATCCTTGCGGAGATTTTTGAGGTTAAGACGGGTTTGTTGTCCATGATTCAAAACAACAAGTTTCGAGGTGACGAAAAGGACAACCCTCATAACCACATTCGCCAATTAATCGTCTCACCGCCACTTGCAAGTTTAAGGACGTCTCAAACGACTCGATTAAGATGATGCTTTTTCCGTATTCCTTAGCGGGGCCCGCAAAAATTTGGTTAGAGAAAGAGCCACCCAATTCTATATTAACGTGGAAGGATCTCGTTTCAAAATTCGTGAACCAATTTTTTCCGCCCTCTAAAACGAGATTTCAAAGTTTTCGCAAGAATATAATGAGAGTTTTTCCATGGCTTGGAATAGGTTTAAGGAAATGTTGCACGAATATTGTGACAATCCGTCAATTTACGATTGATATTTTATTCTCAAATATTATTTGAAAATATTATTTTAATGTTACAATATGAACTCACTTATTTTGGGAAGAAATTTGGATTTACGTCTTGGAGTAGCATAGACTACGTCTAAACCGGAGGATTCAACGTTACGTGCTTACGTGTACATACACCGTCTTTGGTGACAGTCCGACATTTCAGAAAATAAATTTATCCGTGAATATATTTTGGAGTTTTAAATTTGTATGGGTTCATAAACTCACAAATTTACGAGAAGAGATTAGGACTTACGATTTTATTTTAACGTCCTTTACGACTAAACCGGAAACCTTAGGATTACGTATTTACGTTTTTGAACTCCGTTTTTGATGAGAAAATGTTTATTGGATTCGTTTTGTGACGTTGATTCATAATTTATAAAAACGTTTTTCGTAAAACGACCCGAGGGCACGCAAATCGAGGAAACTAGAATCAAGGAGTACCCATAAATAATTGAGGAGGAGACAAAACAAGTTTTGCCCCACCCCCAATATGGGACGGTTTAAACATTGCCACCACAACACTTTATGTGTCAAAATGGTAGCTTAAGGTTTACACATGTCTTACCAAGCTTCATTTGTAAGCCACTTCCAACACAAAACCATTCACACAAACTAACAACTCATTTGCAACATGCAAACCACCCAAAAATTTCCTCTCTACTCTCTTTGAGCCGTCCCATTTCACACCTCAAACCACCATCACTTGATCTTGATTCTACCATAAAATCTCATGTTATTTACATACATGTTGAAGCCCTTTTGAAAACCTATTTATTGATGCAAGTTATAACATCAAAGGAGGAGTTCCCATGGGATATTAGGGCTGATATTCCACAAGGTTATCATGACGATTGGTGGTCTTGAAGATGGTCTTGGCTATGCACAAGTTTCTCCATCAAAATCCATGTTTTGATCAACCTACATCATCATGGTGGTATAAAGATTGTCCTCCTCATCTTCTTGTTATTTTGAATGTAAACATGTATTTTATTTCCTATTGTATATATATATGATGATTTTATGATGAAAAAAATGTTATGTGGGGATTTGGTGTTGATAAACATGATTAAAAAGGTGAAAAACTATAAAGAACAAGGCTAAAATCTTGCTTAAAAGTGATGGCTGTATAAAACAGTAAAGAAACAGGTCATGGACTGATAAAATGATGAAGTAGAAGTAGTATACAGTAAGCTATGGGTCTTGTACACATGTGAGAGTTGGCCATGCAATGGAATCATTGTAATGAGTGAGATATGATCAAAACAAGTTTAGGGTATAAATCTGAGGTTACTGTTTTGGACGATTTTTAGAAAATACTTAAATGATGATTCAACAGTATCTATAGAAGAGTTAAATGGAGCACATATTATGTAGTTTATGTGATAAAAATTTGAGCTTCTATCTCCATATAGAACTCAAGATATGGCAGTTTTGGTTAAAGTAAAGATAAAAATCAGATTTTTGGAATTAATGTTTATTATTATTATATAAGCACTCACATTTTAATGTATAAAATGTAAAATAAAAACCCACTAACTTATAAAACTTATTTATATAAATATATAAAAGGTTAATTAGATGGATAAATTATATAAATGGTAATGAAATAATATTTATAAGTAATAAAAACTATAAACTTGATTTTTACGACTTTTTCGGCTATTGCCGTAAAATTAACGTTTTTCGCCAAATAAAACTTAGACGACCAAACCCGTCTAATGTAAAGTTTATAAAAGTCATATACTGATGTATAAGTAACTAATACAAGTAAAAACCGATAAAACCCGAACTATAAGAAATACGGACATTTACGAGCTAACTAAACATATTGGACTAATAATTGGACTTAATAAGATAAATACTTGTAAAAAGAACTTATTGGGCTTAACCCATTTGGGCCCAACATGGAAAGTTTAAATACTGATAATATAAGTACAAAATGGATTAAAACAAGTTAAATAACTTATAATAAGTTTATTGGACTTAAAACGTGTAAATAGGTAAAACTAGTAAACTAGTATAAAAGTTATCGACATGTAACACTAGAATGAGTAAACGAGAATATGTAAACCCACTTGATCATCATATATAAATAATCATCATATGTATACATAATTGTTATTTTTATAAAGTTATTGGACATGAGTCTAAGACAAGTATTATTTGTCTAGGTTTTCGTGATTGAAGCACGTACCGTATGTCCGAATTGCCGATAACCCGCCTTCCCACATCAACGTGAGTTCATAGCCTCGCACTCTTTTAAATGTTTTTATGAAATGTTTTATAAACCCGCGAGGGAGATAACATGTTAGTTTTTATAAAATAGGACACCATTTGTCCCGATTGTTTGTTTATTGATTTGGACCCGAATGATTGAATGACCCGATTGTATGACCCGATAAATGATTAAAGGACCCGATAGATGAATTAAAATGGATTATTAAAGTTAGGTTATGTCACTAAAAGTCCCATTAGCATGAATTGTGAACTACCGGGATTTGGTAGACGCTTGTGCATATAATAGTACTATTTGGGGACGATCACCCCAGTTCGCGCCTTGACGGTTGATCCCCGTCGTGCCACATTGATTGGTAAGCGAATTTATGTATGAGAAGATTTCCATAGCATGACCTTTGTGACGACACGCTACTTTAGATTGGCAAAATTGGTATCGGGTTAGCTACCCGTTGTTGGTTTAGTAAGGTAACAATGTCATGCGGCTTATAATAATCCAAACTAACGAAATACTACTAGACGCTCCGAATTACGATGTATTGCCTGACTAGCAATACAGGGTCATACTACTGATATTATGTCTGTGTTTTGGTTTTCATAACCATATTCATATAACGGTTTTATTTGACTTTATACAACGTCATAAGACGTATTATATGATGTTTATACGACATTGGCTCGTATAATGATTTTTAAGGCAAATGCCTATATTATGATTTTGATGAAGATTTGTATAAAATAAGACGTATTGTATGATGTTTTTACGACATTGGCTCGTATAATGATTTTTAAGGCAAATGCCTATATTATGATTCTCGATAAGGATTTGTATAAAACGACTTTGGCTATTTTATGGCCTATTAAAATGATTTGTACAAAAATGATTTTCGGTAATAACTTTATACCGATATTATATTGATGGTTTATTAAACTCTATGAATTCACTCGGCGTTATCGCTGACCTTTTCTTTTAACATGTTTTATCTCAGGTACTTGAAGGTAATTCTCGGGAAGACGACAAGAATTCATGGCCCGCACTTAAACAATATTTTCCATTCAAATACTTTGTAAAACTTTTTATGAAATATAATGACTTGGGACCGATGTAACTTTAATGTTTATGAATGGAAATGATTTATTATTAAACGACGCGATTTCTGTGCGTTGTCTGTGATGTGAGTAACGTGCTATCCCGTAACACCAACGAGTCTTCCGGTGTATTGAGTTGTACAAATTTGGGGGTGTTACAGTTTGGTACCAGAGCTCTCGTTATAGAGAACGAAAGATTTTTAAAACCAAGGTTTTGAATAAAACATTTCAAAATCTTTTAACTATAAACATTTTTCTAAAAATGTCTAAAAAAATCTTTTGACTATAACGGTGCCGAAGAATTCCCGAGTTACCGACAAGGCCAGACTGAAAAGTGTTATTTTAATATATATATATATATATATATATATATATATATAACTTGGATTATATATATATATGATGTAATTTTATTACATGATTATTTGATGATTATTTTGATATTTATACGATGTATTTATATGACGTAGATTGTCACAAGGAACCCTAAATCCCCTAGTAAATTAATCGAAGCTATTCTCGTAGGATTTCTAGCTATTCTAGATCTAAACCAGGTTGTGGATATTTATGATCCCAACAAATGGTTGATATTCGTAGAAATGTAGATATTAGTTGATTGCGATATTGAAGAAGAATTGGCAAGATTAAATCTGATATCGATGTCATGACGATCTTTTCTTATAGAGTGGAGTTTGACAAAACATTACCACCTAGGAAGATGTCATCTAATTCGTTGTCATCCAATTCTTAAATTGAAATCGAAAGGGTGAATGTTGCACTTGAGGCTGTTATTGGAACCATTACCCAAAAGCCTCATGCCACTAATACCTTTCCGAGAAGTCTAGTTGAATGATCAAGTCATTTCATATTAATGACTCATTTGATAATTGTTGTTGTAAGAGCTAATAGGATTGGAAATTAAGTGTTGATTCATATTGAGATTGTATTGCCTTTACAAGGCCGAAGAATAAGATTGAAAGTATTGGAGAATGAGGTAGAATATCGCATTGAGTATAAATTGGTTAGAACTTGAATAAAGTAAAATTTAACCCGTATGGAATATGAGATTGATAAGAGGAAGTTGTTAAGTTCTGTGATTGAATTATAAGGATTTAATTGATTGTAGGTTTGTGTTAAGGGTTGTTCCTAGGCCATTGTCCACTGACGAGGATGCCTAGTGTCCAAGAAATAAATTGAAGAAATCTTCTTCTGAATTGGGACCGGTGGATCTTCCGGGACATGTGGAACACCTAATGACTCTTGTAGATTGGTATTCATTGTGGTATCTTCTAAGAATCCCTAACTTAACTGAGATATCAGTTGGTAGGATAAGTTCTGAGAATTGTATGACATAGTGACACGTAATGTGTTACGGTACAATTTTGACTTGTTTGTGATTAATGAAAAAGACTACCTTTGATTGCTAAATCTTACATGTATCGATGTTATCTATCTCTTATTGCTTCATCCTAATGTTCGCATTAGTGATGCAACCATTGAACAAGTACTCATCTTGATTTGAGTTACGCTGTGAATCATTCTTCGTGAGTGCCATCGAGGTCATGAACCTCATGATTATTTGGCAAAAGCTCATTTCCTATCATATTGTAGTTAAGTTCTTGGTGAACAAGTCTTCATCACTCTTTTGCAGATCACACATTGTTTTTATAAAGTTAAAACGGTATCCTTTGAGAAAATTTAATTTTCATCACAATAAGGATTATTCAAAGTGAGATTTATAAGTGATTGATATCAAAATGAAGTTGTTTATGAGACGCTTTGGAAACTTAATTATTTCCATAACAAAGAAAACCTTTGTAAATATATTTTTGATTCTTCTTTAAGAATTAAGCATGAAAATGTTTTTATTATAAACATGATGATAAAAATTTTGACGAACTGAGTATTGCATCGTTAATCTTGAAATTGTATATAGTTGCGCGCCTACATACAATTTGGAATGGACCATGCAAGGCTGATTAGTAGTCACCATAAAACTGATTAATAAACACTACATTTTCTTTAAAGATTGTGAAAGATTAAATTTTATGAGATCTGCAATAAGTGAAAAATAAGGACATAGTGTTAGGGACACCTACATATGTGCCTGTAGCATCTATTCTTCTAAGTTGAATTTACTCATCTGTAGAATTTGTCTTATTTGACAATTGATATTCCGTTCTTGTCCAATTCTCCCATAGTGAGATTCTTTAGGAAAAGTATTTGATTATCGAGTGTTGATACCCGACTGGATGTATCGACGTTCCTATCATTTCTTTTGATTTGATTTCATTTGAATGACCTGGGTAACGATCCGAGGAGCTTTCGAATGCGTACTCAAATTATGAAAACATGGGATATATTCATATTCGTTAAATGTTTTCGTCTGTATCTGATTTGAAATTCTCTCGCATAGATTATGCGTTGACCTTACTCTTTTAAGGTTAGTTATGTATCCAGATATCCTTGAAATTGTGAAGGATTATGAGTTATTATTAGTCTTTTGAGAAGATCACATCTTATCGACGACAATAAAACTAAAAAGTTGATAATGCCAGTAGATTGGATTGATTGATTATGACATGACGACATTGTCTTAATTGATGGGAACTCGAATAGAATTCCCCTAAATGATAAGATGTTGATCATCAAAAGTGATCTAGATAATTCTTGATGGATGATTATATCCTGCGTTTAGACTTAAAATTATACCGTAAATGGTTGTGAACTAGTTATAGATATTGTAATCTAGAAGAACCTAATATGAATTTATTAAAAGATGTTTATGTTATCAGAAATTTTAGAAAGTATTTTTTGGTGAATTACCTAGACTGTCGCCACTAAGGCAAGTTGAAATTGATATTGATTATATTTCTGGTGCTGCACTTGTGGCTTGTGCACTGTACGTCAGCACCATCTGAATTTAAGGAATTACCGTACAACTGAGAGAGTTGTCGGAGAAAGATTTTATTCTACCAAGCCTGTCATCATGAAGAGCTATGGTGTTATCATTCCTTATATTTATAGATTACTGTGAACTGAGTAAATTGACAATCGAAAACGAAATCCATAACTCGAAATGGAAGATTTGTTCGATCATTTACAAGGTTCTAGCGTATGTTTTAAAGATTTGATCCATGGCATGGTTATCATCAAACTTCGCATCTGCGAAAGAGATTATCTATTCCAATCACTACATCCGGTATTTGTAATGAACATTATGAGTTTCACGTGATGTCGTTTGGATTGACTAATACACATGTAGTATTCATAAATTGATGAATCACGTGTGTAGGATGTAATTTGATAAATTCATGCTCATGATCATTAAGGACCATTTGTTTGTTTACAAGAATAAGAATGAAGTTAATAATTAATTATAGATTGCCCTGAAATGGCTGAACAATTAAAACTTGTACCTTGAATAATTAACATGTGATTTAAGACTTAATACTTTACATGAATTGACTGTATGATTAATAAGATAATGGAATCTAAATTGACTCTTCAAAAATTAGAAGTCATTTAAGACTTTGAGTTATACTAAAAAGAAAGTGCAAATATATTTTGACAAATGTTTTAACAATGGATTTTAAAGGATTATTCCCTTATACACAAACCATGTAACTAAACTTCTGTTTAGGGGTAAATGTTTGTGTATACTTCTAGACAACTTAAGAAGAATTGAGGAAACTATATAATTTATGACTTGAAATTTGAAACAAAAATTTTTGCTTTTCAACTAAGAAAATTTTGACCAAAGTATAAACAAAGGTTTTTCGAACATTTACGAACCTTATTAAATATTTTCGATAAATCAACAAAAATCTTGTTAATTAAATTTAAAATTTATTTTGAACATTTTATATAATTGGTCGAACTAAGAAATTTAAAACTTTTTACGTTTACGCTTCATAAAAATTAACTAATAATTATTTAATTAATTATAATAATTATCGACGCATTAGACGACGGATTGAGTAAAACGGATAAAGATGATAGTTGAGACGAAACTGAAACATAGAAAATATGAAGAAAGGTGAACGTAATTACTGACGCATAATATAGAAAGTATATCTGAGTGAATTGTGGACATGATAATTACATCATCATGAGAAGTGAATATAGATACTGACATATTATATAAAAAGGATAATACAAATAATAAAAAATGGTTCGCGGCTAATGTGAACCATTAAAATAGAGAAGCCAATAGCGTTAAATGTTTTAAAGGCCACTTGTGGTTGCCTAAATATGGAGATTGTGAGATATAGTTATGTTGGAAATTGTAAGTATAAGTATTATATGTATGTCATTTTTGACTAAAAGTATCTTTATCCGAAGAAGATGTACTGATGGCAATTATGAAGGCAGACATTGCCTCATACATTAGTAAACGTCTAGCTATTGCAAAGGTCATCATCTGAATTTGATTCGATTTGGGTCATCGTCGACAGACTGACCAAATCTGCTAATATCATTCTCGTTAATGATAAATGCAAAAGAGTTATGTAAACATAGCGTGCCTATATCAATCATCTTTATCAAGATCCTCGCTTCGCATCAAATTTCTAGAGATTTGCTCAGAAATCATTGAGAACGAACCTTGATGAGAGTACTATGTACCATCCCAATCGAAGGGACGAGGTAAAGTAACGATACAAAGTAATATAAGTGCTGTTTTATGTTTGAATGATTGACCTTTGGTAATAGACCGTATAATCGTTTTCCTTTGGAAAGATTATCATTAATAATCATCGTATTAGGATCGAGATCTAATCTTGTTAGGATCTAAATATTAGAGCATCCGTAAGCAGGAGTTGAGAAAAAGACACCCGACATACACCCATTGTGAGTTGGACATGTCTTTTAGGTTTAAGGTTCCTATGATGGCGAACCTATCCTTACAAAATACCCGACCCGCGAAATCTGAAATGATTGTTGAAATTAGGATTTGATTATTAACTGCCGATAGTGGGCAGGAGGTTATGTGAATATGAAATGTAGATCTTGAAGTGCCAAATGGGTAGCGAAGTTATGCCAAAATTTTTAACTTTAGAAAAATGAATTCATGATCTGACAAATCATGGGATATAAGTACCCGTTGTATGAGACCATTGAGATGATATAAAAGATTGGTTTGAAAGGCATATAAGCTGGATCTACCCTAGGACTTCAAAGACTGCATGAATTATGTTTCGTATATCGAACTTGATGGAATATCTATCAAGTGAGAATCTGATTATTCTTAGTAGAGCTTAGATCGGCGAAAAGTTGCATTCATCAGAAACCCGTGAACATCATGGATAGAGAAAGTAAGTCAACATTTAGCCTGATCTTACTCCCGTAGTTATGTTTGATGAAACTCGCGTATTATAATGGATTACACTTGTGAGAAAAGACCGAGTGTGGAGGAAATACCCACATGGCTTTAACTCTATAAGAAGCGAGTAGTAAGGTAAGATGATCTTTGAGGACAAAGATCCTGTTTAGGGGTAAATGCTGTGACAATCCGTCAATTTACGATTGATATTTTATTCTCAAATATTATTTGAAAATATTATTTTAATGTTACAATATGAACTCACTTATTTTGGGAAGAAATTTGGATTTACGTCTTGGAGTAGCATCGACTACGTCTAAACCGGAGGATTCAACGTTACGTGCTTACGTTTACATACACCGTCTTTGGTGACAGTCCGACATTTCAGAAAATAAATTTATCCGTGAATGTTATTTTGGAGTTTTAAATTTGTATGGGTTTATAAACTCACAAATTTACGAGAAGAGATTAGGACTTACGATTTTATTTTAACGTCCTTTACGACTAAACCGGAAACCTTAGGATTACGTATTTACATTTTTGAACTCCGTTTTTGATGAGACAATTTTTATTGGATTCTTTTTGTGACGTTGATTCATAATTTATAAAAACGTTTTTCGTAAAACGACCTGAGGGCACGCAAATCGAGGAAACTAGAATCGAGGAGTACCCGTAAATAATTGGGGATGAGACAAAACAAGTTTTGCCCCACCCCCAATATGGGACGGTTTAAACATTGCCACCACAACACTTTATGTGTCAAAATGGTAGCTTAAGGTTTACACATGTCTTACCAAGCTTCATTTGTAAGCCACTTCCAACACAAAACCATTCACACAAACTAACAACTCATTTGAAACATGCAAACCACCCAAAAATTTCCTCTCTACTCTCTTTGAGCCGTCCCATTTCACACCTCAAACCACCATCACTTGATCTTGATTCTACCATAAAATCTCATGTTATTTACATACATGTTGAAGACCTTTTGAAACCCTATTGATTGATGCAAGTTATAACATCCAAGGAGGAGTTCCCATGGGATATTAGGGCTGATTTTCCACAAGGTTATCATGAAGATTTGTGGTCTTGAAGATGGTCTTGGCTATGCACAAGTTTCTCCATCAAAATCCATGTTTTGATCAACCTACATCATCATGGTGGTATAAAGATTGTCCTCCTCATCTTCTTGTTATTTTGATTATGTAAACATGTATTTTATTTCCTATTGTATATGTATATTATGATTATATGATGATAAAAATGTTATGTGGGGATTTGGTGTTGATAAACATGATTAAAAAGGTGAAAAACTATAAAGAACAAGGCTAAAATCTTGCTTAAAAGTGATGGCTGTATAAAACAGTAAAGAAACAGGTCATGGACTGATAAAATGATGAAGTAGAAGTAATATACAGTACGCTATGGGTCTTGTACACATGTGAGAGTTGGCCATGCAATGGAATCATTGTAATGAGTGAGATATGATCAAAACAAGTTTAGGGTATAAATCTGAGGTTACTGTTTTGGACGATTTTTAGAAAATACTTAAAGGATGACTCAACAGTAGCTATAGACGAGATAAATGGAGCACATATTATGTAGTTTATGTGATAAAAATTTGAGCTTCTATCTCCATATAGAACTCAAGATATGTCAGTTTTGGTGAAAGTGAAGATAAAAATCAGATTTTTGGAATTAATGTTTATTATTATTATATAAGCACTCACATTTTAATATATAAAATGTAAAATAAAAACCCACTAACTTATAAAACTTATTTATATAAATATATAAAAGGTTAATTAGATGGATAAATTATATAAATGGTAATGAAATAATATTTATAAGTAATAAAAACTATAAACTTGATTTTTACGACTTTTTCGGCTATTGCCGTAAAATTAACGTTTTTCGCCAAATATAACTTAGACTACCAAACCCGTCTAATGTAAAGTTTATAAAAGTCATATACTGATGTATAAGTAACTAATACAAGTAAAAACCGATAAAACCCGAACTATAATAAATACGGACATTTACGAGCTAACTAAACATATTGGACTAATAATTGGACTTAATAAGATAAATACTTGTAAAAAGAACTTATTTGGCTTAACCCATTTGGGCCCAACATGGAAAGTTAAAATACTGATAATATAAGTACAAAATGGATTAAAACAAGTTAAATAACTTATAATAAGTTTATTGGACTTAAAACGTGTAAATAGGTAAAACTAGTAAACTAGTATAAAAGTTATCGACATGTAACACTAGAATGAGTAAACGAGAATATGTAAACCCACTTGATCATCATATATAAATAATCATCATATGTATACATAATTTTTATTTTTATAAATTCATTGGACATGAGGCTAAGACGAGTATTATTTGTCTAGGTTTCCGTGATTGAAGCACGTACCGTACGTCCGAATTGCCGATAACCCGCCTTGCCACATCAACGTGAGTTCATAGCCTCGCACTCTTTTAAATGTTTTTATGAAATGTTTTATAAACCCGCGAGGGAGATAACATGTTAGTTTTTATAAAATAGGACACCATTTGTCCCGATTGTTTGTTTATTGATTTGGACCCGAATGATTGAATGACCCGATTGTATGACCTGATAAATGATTAAAGGACCCGATAGATAAATTAAAATGGATTATTAAAGTTAGGTTATGTCACTAAAAGTCCCATTAGAATGAATTGTGAACTACCGGGATTTGGTAGACGCTTGTGCATATAATAGTACTATTTGGGGACGATCACCCCAGTTCGCGCCTTGACGGTTGATCCCCGTCGTGCCACATTGATTGGTAAGCGAATTTATGTATGAGAAGATTTCCATAGCGTGACCTTTGTGACGACACGCTACTTTAGATGGGCAAAATTGGTATCGGGTTAGCTACCCGTTGTTGGTTTAGTAAGGTAACAATGTCATGCGGCTTACAATAATCCAAACTAACGAAATACTACTAGACGCTCCAAATTACGATGTATTGCCTGACTAGCAATACAGGGTCATACTATTGATATTATGTCTGTGTTTTGGTTTTCATAACCATATTCATATAACGGTTTTATTTGACTTTATACAACGTCATAAGACGTATTGTATGATGTTTATACGACATTGGCTCGTATAATGATTTTTAAGGCAAATGCCTATATTATGATTTTGATGAAGATTTGTATAAAATAAGACGTATTGTATGATGTTTTTACGACATTGGCTCGTATAATGATTTTTAAGGCAAATGACTATATTATGATTTTCGATAAGGATTTGTATAAAACGACTTTGGCTATTTTATGGCCTATTAAAATGATTTGTACAAAAATGATTTTCGGTAATAATTTTATACCGATATTATATTGATGGTTTATTAAACTCTATGAATTCACTCGGCGTTATCGCTGACCTTTTCTTTTAACATGTTTTATCTCAGGTACTTGAAGGTAATTCTCGGGAAGACGACAAGAATTCGTGGCCCGCACTTAAACAATATTTTCCATTCAAATACTTTGTAAAACTTTTTATGAAATATAATGACTTGGGACCGATGTAACTTTAATGTTTATGAATGGAAATGATTTATTATTAAACGACGCGATTCTATGCGTTGTCTGTGATGTGAGTAATGTGCTATCCCGTAACACCAACGAGTCTTCCGCTGTATTGAGTTGTACAAATTTGGGGGTGTTACAAATGTCCTCATCATGGTTTTTCCGACTTGCATCAAATTGACACGTTTTACAATGGCTTGAACGATCATGAGCGTGATTATCTTAATGCCGTCGCGAGTGGTGATTTTTTGTGTAAAACGGTCGAGGAAGCATTGTTAATCATTGAGAATAGGTCTAAGGTCTATAGTCCTCGTAGCACGTCGAGTGTTCGTAAGACTTCGTCTTCGCCTTCTCCTTCATTGTTACACACCGTTGATGCTTGCCAAATCGAGGCTAATTTGGAGAACAAAATTTTTGATAAGCTTAAAGGATTGTTAATTGAGTTTAAAGTTGGTGAACAACTGATACACGGCTTTTGCTACCCCGTATAAAAATTAAAGATTAAGTTCGTGTTATCGGAATCTTAACGAATTGATCTAGGTTCTCTATGTGTGACTTCGTTTTATTTTGGTGGAACAAAACTGTGTCGTTGTAGTGTTTAAAGTAAAATGTGCAAAACAATTAAAGTAAATCTAAGTCTATTTAAAGTAAAATGCAAGTATTAAAAACGTGGCTGAACTTAAAAGGCACTAAAGTAAAATGACGTAAACTTAAATCTATCTAAGGCAAACTTAAAGTGCGACTAAAACTAAGGCAAATAATCTAAAAGTGCAATTAAATAAAAGGCAGGAAAAATAAAGCTTGAAGATAAAAATCAAAGACAAAAGCTAATAAGAACCTGAATACAGCTCATTCGGAATAAACCTTCGTTTGGAATAATCACTCGTCCTAAATGTCACCTTTGGTTGAAATGATTCTTCTTCACTTGGAATATCACCAAAATCCTTGATCCGGAACAA
Organism: Glebionis coronaria; assembly: GCA_025667525.1. Classification (NCBI taxonomy): domain Eukaryota; kingdom Viridiplantae; phylum Streptophyta; class Magnoliopsida; order Asterales; family Asteraceae; genus Glebionis; species Glebionis coronaria. Next base: position 520,415 of record JANFOE010000127.1, on the reverse strand, counting down.
ATTGATCTGAATATGTCACTTATCCAAAACAATGCTTCGTTCGGAACTTACTGATTCGGAACTTGTAAAATCTGCCTTGATTCGGAAGTATTAGGTCACCCCTTGATTCGGAAGTTTCCGAATGAAGCTCCTTGATTCGGAAGTTTAGAACTTCCGAATGAACACCCTTGACTCGGAACTTTGGTCCTTGATTCGGAACTTTGAGTTGATTCGGAACTTTTGAAAAGTTCCGGATGAAACCTTTGGTTCGGAACTTTGGAGTTCCGAATGAGTATGTTTGGTTCGGAAGTTTTGGACTTCCGGATGAAGAGTCTTGGTTCGGAAGTTTTGGACTTCCGAATGAAACCTTGGTTCGGAAGTTTCCGAATGAAGCTTGCTTGGTTCGGAAGTTTAAAACTTCCGAATGAACAAGTTTGATTCGGAAGTTTGGACTTCTGAATGAACACTTCAGTCCTTTCCTTCCCTTGACTCGGAACTCTTCCTGGAAAGATCAAAAACAAGGCAAACACCCCCGAAGAACAAGGAAAACAGTAGCAGTAGATATAATCACAAAATAACCAAATTCAAACACACGGATAATTATAAATAGTAACGAATCAACAAATAAGCATTAACAAACAATTAAAAACACGAAATCAAACAACTTTTACCACAATAATCAAAAACCACTTAGATCAAAATAAAAGCATGAACATGAACATAACATAAACAAAACAAATCAAAGAATAAGAAAGGTAGATAAGAGATTGACAAGATAAAATAAAGATTTGACAAGAATTAAAATGAAAACTTACTTGGAATTAAATGGTAATTAAGGTGCATAACATGAATTTAAATGACATGAAAAGTAAATGACAATATATGAAAATGGTGGAAGACTAATTGTCACACTTAGCCAACAAAAGTGAAATGTAAACATCCTAATCTATTTATAGGGGAGGATTAAGGAAGCTTCCTCCCCTCTTTCCTTTTCTCTTAATTGCATAGTTAAGTCCCTCCTTCTTTTAATCTTCATTAATTGCGTACTTAGTCCTTTTCTTCTAATCCTTCTTTAATCTTGGACTTAAGGGACTTTTGACTTCGGGATTTCTTTTGAACTCGTCTTTAAATTCTTCAATAAAATAGACTTGAATTCTTCGGCTTTTGATAAACTTCCGTCTTTTGACTTTTTCTTCGATAAATCTTCAGAATTGGTCGTGGACTTCCGTTCTTTTTGCACTCTTGACTTCTTGACTTCGTCTTTCATCCTTTTCTTTAATAAAAGTCTATAAATGCCCGTGAATGTCCGTGTTTTCTCCATTTTTCACCTTTTCATCCTAAATCACAACAAAAACACAAACCACGCATAATTCCGACATAAAAGACATAAAATACACGTTTTGGTCCGGTTATTATTGTAATTAAGTGGTAGAAAAGATGGGTGTTTACACACCTATCAACAACCCACTCCCGCTACGGCTAAAGCGGTTGAGGTTTCTTGTATGTATTGTGGTGGAGCTCACGATTATTCCGAGTGCATTACCAACGGTGGTAACACTTCGAGTGCCTTCGCGGCCGCGGGAACTTATAACCAAAACGGTCAAGTTCCTCGCACTAATCAATTGACTCCACCGGGTTTTCCACCAAATCAAAATGCTAACAATTATCGAAACAATCAAGTTGGTTACCAAAGCAATCAAAGGAACAATTTTAAGGGTAATAACAACTATGGGAATCAAGGAAGTAGTAGCCAATTGCAAAATCAAAACCAAAACCGTAATTTTCAAAACACAAGTCAAGGTCTTCAAAATGTTTACACTAAAGAACTTCCAATGGACTTTTTGAATTACGCTACGGCAAATGATAAGATTTTGGAAAACATATAAGAGCAATTGGCTAGTCAAGCTAGGGACACGGCTAAAAACACCAAGGAGTTAGCTAATTTTGTGAAGGAAAATCTTAACATGAGAAATGAGTTGAAAAATGATTTTGCTAATCAAATTAGAGGTCAAAACAATAAAATTGAACAAAGTCATGCTAGGCTTGAACAAAGAATTGACCAAAAAGCCGCTAGTCAAGATCTTAAGTTTAATAGTCAAGATGCTAAGCTTAATGCAATTTTAGAAGCCGTCATGGGGAACAAAGCCTCTACTTTGGGAAGTTTGCCTAGTAACACCGTTTCAAACCCGAAGGGAGAGATGAAAGTGATTACCACACAAAGTGGTAAGGCACTTAAAGAACCAACTCCTCAACCAATTACTCCAACGGTGGAGGAAATTGAGGAAGAACCCGAGGTGGTGGTCGAAAAGGAACATATCTCAAGCCCACAAAGTACCGCTCATGCCACACCTACGGTCGACCTTTACCAACATTGGAACCCGAGATTCCAAAGGCTATGCCTATGCCCCAACCCACACCACCCTTGCCTTACCCATCGAGACTTAGGAAGGAGAAACGACAAGAGCGCGACAACTATCAATTTGAGCTTTATATGAAAATGTTTCGTGAGTTGCACTTTAATGTGAGTTTCGCCGATGCTTTGGTCATGATGTCTCGATTTGCCGCTAACTTTAAGAGTATGTTGAACAACAAGGAGAAATTGCATCAATTGTCTAGTTGTTCGTCGGTTTATCTTAATCGCATACCTTAAAAAGTCGGTGATCCCGGTAAATTTTTGATCCCTTGTGCAATCCAAGATATGGAAGAATGCTATGCCTTGGCCGATCTTGGTGCTAGCATTAAATTGATGACACTTGCAATCTTCAAGTCGCTCAATCTTCCTAATCTTACTCCTTCACTAATGTCTATCGAGTTGGCCGACCATTCCACGATTCGTGCATGTGGTTTGGCGGAAGACGTTTTTGTGAAAGTGGGGAAGTTCTACTATCCCGTAGACTTTATCGTTGTCGATATCCCCACGGATTCTCAAGTTCCTCTTATTTTAGGTCGTTCGTTTCTAGATACGTCTATGGCTTTGATTGATGTGCATGCTAGAAAGATCACCTTACGTTTCAACGACGAGGAACTTGTTATAAACGCAACCCAAAATTCTCAACTTTCTCATGTTTATTCCGTTGCTACCATAAACCTCGTTGATATGATCGACGTGGTTTGCGAGGAATTTTCACAAGAAGTTTTAGGGTTTGGTGATGAAGAAACTAGTGGCAATCCCACTATGTTAGATCCAATTCTTGATAATTCGACACCAACCTTCACTCCATTTGAAGGAGGTGGTTTTACGTTGGAAGAATGCAATGTTCCACGTACTTGTGACGAAGACCTCGACAACGATGAGGACTTCTCGATTATCAAGGATTTTCTCAACGATTTCCCATTTCCTCCACCCGAGGAGGTTATGAGTATCGAGCCCAAATCTTCACTTGAGGAACCACGTATTATCGAGTTGAAAGATTTACCTCCTCACCTCGAATATGTCTATTTGGAGGAGGACGACAAGTTGCCGGTTATTATTGCGAAGGATCTTTCGAATGATGAAAAAACCGCACTTGTCGATGTTCTAAAGGATCACAAAGGGGCGATTACGTGGAAGTTATCCGACATTAAGGGAATCGATCCCAAGTTTTGTACCCACAAAATTTTAATGGAGGAGGATTTCAATCCCACAATCCAAAGTCAAAGGAGGGTGAACCCCAAAATTCACGACGTCATCAAAAAGGAGGTCCTTAAACTCCTTGACGCGGGAATGATTTACCCTATTTCCGATAGCCCTTGGGTGAGTCCTATTCATTGTGTCCCTAAAAAGGGAGGGATGACCGTCGTGCCAAACGATGTTAACGAGTTAATCCCCACTAGACTTGTGACCGGATGGAGAGTGTGCATTGACTATCGAAAGTTGAATGAAGCCACTCGAAAAGACCATTTTCCCTTGCCCTTCATGGACCAAATGTTGGAGCGTCTTGCGGGAAATGATTTCTATTGCTTTTTAGATGGTTTTTCCGGTTACTTCCAAATTCCCATCGATCCTCGTGATCAAGAAAAAACTACGTTTACGTGTCCATATGGAACGTTTGCCTATCGTAGAATGCCATTCGGACTTGCAATGCACCGGGAACCTTTCAAAGGTGCATGATGGCTATTTTTCATGATATGATCGAGAAGACGATGGAAGTCTTCATGGATGACTTTTCCGTGTTTGGTAATTCGTTCACTTCATGTTTGTGGAACCTAGAGAGAATGTTAAAACGTTGTGAGGAAACCAACCTTGTGCTCAATTGGGAAAAGTGTCATTTTATGGTTAAGAGTGGAATCGTCTTAGGGCACAAGGTCTCGAAAGCGGGGATTGAGGTAGATCAAGCTAAGGTAGACGTCATCGCCAAATTACCTCATCCCAAAACCGTTAAGGGAGTTAGGAGTTTCCTAGGCCACGCTGGCTTTTATCGTCGATTCATCAAGGATTTTTCAAAGATCTCTCGACCCATTACACATCTTCTTGAAAAATAGGCACGTTTTGTCTTTGACGAAGATTGTGTACGAGCCTTTGAAATCCTTAAGAGGAAACTTACCGAAGCTCCCATTCTTGTTGCTCCCAATTGGAACCTCCCCTTTGAGCTTATGTGTGATGCTAGTGATTACGCTATAGGGGCCGTTTTGGGGCAACGTCATGATAAGCACTTCTTGCCTATTCATTATGCTAGCAAGACGATGACCGAGGCTCAACTAAAATACACTACAACGGAAAAGGAGTTCCTTGCCGTGGTGTATGCATTTGAGAAGTTTCGACCTTATCTCGTCTTGACGAAATGCATAGTGTATACGGACCATTCGGCTATCAAGTATCTTATGGCAAAGCAAGATGTTAAGCCTAGATTACTTCGTTGGATTCTACTCCTTCAAGAATTTGATCACACCATCGTTGACAAAAAGGAGCCGAGAATCTAGCGGCCGACCATCTTTCTCGTTTGGAAGATCCTCACCAAAGTGTTTACGAGCCAAAGGAAATCACCGAAACATTTCCGCTCGAGAAACTTGGTGTAGTGAATTCTAAGCTTGATTCTTCTACCCCATGGTTTGCGGATTTTGCAAATTACCATGCGGGTAACTTCATCATTAAGGGTATGACGACTCAAGAAAAACGAAAATTCTTTCGTGACGTCAAGTTCTACTTTTGGAACGACCCTTACTTGTTTCGAACTTGTGCGGATCAAATCATCCGACGTTGTGTATTTGGCACCGAAGCTTCTAACATCCTTAGAGCTTGCCATGAGGGACCCACGGGTGGTCACCACGGTGCTAATCTCACGGCTAAGAAGGTGTTTGATGCCGGCTTCTTTTGGCCTACTATTTACCGAGATGCACAAGATCTTGTGAAGTCGTGTGATGCATGCCAACGACAAGGAAAAGCCTCACAAAAAGATGAGATGCCACAAAATATTATCCAAGTGTGTGAGATCTTTGACGTTTGGGGTATAGACTTTATGGGGCCGTTCCCATCATCTCGTGGTAATAAGTACATTCTCGTTGCGGTTACTACCTATCTAAGTGGGTGGAGGCCAAGGCCTTGCCCACCAATGATGCTCGTGTGGTAGTCAAGTTTTTGAAGCAATTGTTTTCTCGGTTTGGAACCCCTCGTGCTATCATAAGCGATCGTGGAACCCATTTTTGTAACGACCAATTCGAAAGGGTTCTAAGGAAATATGGGGTTACACATCAGCTTTCCACGGCTTATCACCCACAAACGAGTGGGCAAGTCGAGGTTTCAAACCGAGCGTTGAAGAGGATCTTGGATAGATCCGTTGGGGAAAACCGACAAACTTGGTCGGATAAGTTGGACGATGCTTTATGGGCCTTTAGGACCGCTCATAAGACGCCCATTGGGTGCACTCCCTATAAGCTTGTGTATGGAAAGAATTGTCATTTGCCTATCGAGTTAGAACACAAGGCTTATTGGGCCCTAAAGCATTGTAATGATGATATGGAGACCGCGGGAAAACACCGGAAAATGCAATTGAATGAATTGGATGAATTAAGGGATATTGCTTATGAAAATTCACTGATTTATAAAGAGAAAACTAAAAAGTTGCATGATTCTAAAATTAAAAACCGGGTTTTTAACATTGGGGATCAAGTTTTGCTTTTTAATTCAAGATTGAAAATCTTTTCCGGTAAATTGAAATCCTGTTGGTCCGGTCCATTCACCGTGACTCAAGTGTTTCCGTATGGGACCATCAAGCTAGCTCAAGATGATGGTCCTAACTTCAAGGTGAATGGACATAGGTTGAAGCACTACTTTGGCGGGGAAGTTCCATCCTTGAACTACCTCGACCAAGTCACTTTCCCTAATGATAATTAGTATTGAGGGGATCGAGTCGAGCTCATGACTCGGTAATAAAAAACGAGGTGCCTCGTGGGGGAGTCCCATGCTTATCCTATGTACATATTATCGCTTTCTAATGTAGCTTACGTGTGGGGATTTGTGCCCTTCCAACCTTTGTTCCGTGGTTGTTTGTGAATTGTGGTTTTTAGATCATGATCTTCACGATTGGAGCCTATCGTGTTCGTTTTATGGGAGCACTCGATTGTTTGCTTTGAAGACTTTCTCAATATCCATGATATATCCTTTTGATGTTATAACCTTAGGTTTATAGCACACTTCATAAACGGCTATTAATTTATTGGTTACACCCTTTCCATGCTAGATTAGGCATTCGACTACGTCTCTAGTATGGGGGTGTTTGCACCCCTAGACTCGAAACATTGAGGACAATGTTTAACTTTAGTATGGGGGGTGAATAGATACTTGCCTTGCCAAACCTTCACGCTTTCCAAAGTTTATCTTTTTGTTTATCGTTTTTTGTTGCAAAATAAGGCTATAAATGGCCAAATTTTAAAATTTTTCTCATGTTTTATAAGTGTTTGAAGACACGAATGTAGGTTTTCCGATGGCGAGAATAAGAGTAATTTTTGACTCGACCGTGCGTGTTGAGCACTTAGCTTTGATTCCTTAACTACATATTAGGCTAAGTCTCTTAAATGAGGACGAGAAATGATAGGGTTAATTATAAGTTACTATGCTAAACGTAGAGTACTCGTATTCTCTCAAAAACTCATGTGTTCTCGTTGTTTGCTTATTCTCCCTTCGCATGCAAATATTTTTTTCTTAATAAATATTGACTTAGCAGGTTTAGTTAGGATTGTTGGGTTTCTAGTCTTTTCTAGTAGCTTCCGTGTAATTAAATTGGGAAGACATTAAGGTATCGCCAGCGTCACAGTTTTGAAGTATTGGCACCAGAATAATCGAAAGCTTCACCCAATAATAAGATTTCAAGTGCTCACCTAAATCTAGCAAACAATTTGAAGCCCCACAAGGCCGAAAAATCTATTCAAAATTGAAAGTGAATCAAGCCTTAATCTTCGAAGCTTTAAAGATCCAAAATTCGCCTTAGCGTGAGGATATACGTCTTTGGCTAATAAAACCACCGATGAGGCGGATAATAAAAGGCAAGGCAAGACCGAAGTCATAATAAAAGCTTCATGGCGAAGTTGAATAGAAGATGGAGGTAAACCAAAGATAATAATGCCCTTCCGTTAGGGGGCGTATAAAAGTCTTGGTAATAAGTCTCATGTTCAAAACCGTTATAAAACTGTGTTTATCGATTCTTCTTGTCAACTTAATTTTTTGACATCGTTGTCTATTAGGAGGGGTTATTGATTTGATGGTCTTAGTTACACCGTTAGGACTCTATTTTTAGACCTAAATCTCTATTATCGCATAAGTCAACAATGTATCCTCGTGAAACATTCAAGACATCATAAAATATAAGAGATACAACTTAGGAATAATGGGAGGATAAGTACGTGATTAGGGCATATGAGTAGTGTTAGCATTACTATCTTATAATGACAATGATCTCGTTACACGCTTGGCATGGAATTGGAGTGAAAATCGAGGACGATGAAATTATTTCTAACGAAGCATTCACGTGTTCTTATTCTATGAACCTAAGCGTCCTATTTTGCGATGAAAATCATACATTATGTCTAAAACACAAGTATTAGTAATAGTAGTAGTGTAGCTAGTTTATCATTCAATAAAGTGAATAAAATTAAATTTTGGAGGTGCTATGATACTTTATTCTAGCATTGCGTGAGGGCACGACAATGGTTTAGTATGGGGGAGTGATGAGACTGCTTTTATACATAGTCTCATCGTCCAAATAGGGCCTAAAATGCATTAAATATCATCAAAATACCTAAATATATGCTTGTGTTTGTTGCTTGTGTATTTTAGGTACGGATATTGAAAAAATGACAAAAGATCACAAGAATCAGTCAAAAACAAACACGGGAAACGAAGTCGCACGATGAACCAAGCCCTAATGAAGAATTTTCTAAGAAAACCCTTGAAGAATTGAAGAATTATGAAGAAGGGTCCTCCAACTTTGAAGAATTGACACTTTATACCCTTGTATCTTCATAATTACAAGTTTGGTGCCTAAAGTTTGTCAAAATTACAAAAAGGACCCTTAACTTTGAAGAATTGGCAAATTTAGTCCCTCAACAAAACTAAATTGTCAATATTGGTCCTCCAAGAAGTCAACAACCAAGTCAAACCTTGAAGAATGAAGAAAATGCCAAAATCAGTCCTTCAAATATGAAGAAATTACATTTTAAGTCCTTGAAACAAGTTTGAAAAGCTGTTGTGCCATTTATGACAAGTTGGCCAAAGTTGTTGTGAAGAAATTTGAAGTTGTTACCCATTTTATACAACATAAACAAAGAAAGGAAATATAGGGACTAAAAATGGGAGACAGCCAAACATACACCCACCAATCACTCAGCCACATCACCCCACTTCCACCACTCTCCAACCAACACGTCACCTCCCCTCTCCACATCAGATTCCACCCATCAGATTATTTAATTATCTTTTAATTTTGGTGGCAAACACTTAATTTATAAACTTTTTACCCCAAAACGGATTAAACTCCTTCTCTAATCCTCCCAAGAACACATAAACCGTAATCCTAATTACCCTTCAAACCAAAGGGTCATTAGCTGTTAATTTCCAGAATGATGATTAATCACACCCTAATCCTAACCCAATCCCCAGAAAGGTGTCACTCTCACTCACATGATCAATCCAGCCTTCCCCTGACCCACAAAAGAGCTTGAAGACAAACTGAGCCAGTCCATCAACGAACCACACCTTTGCTTCATTTCTACGCATTGTTGGGAACCCTTGGATCACTACTACATCACTGGCACCTTCACAAACTGCCAAGATCATCACATGGACCTTCAAAAATTCAAATTATTCAAGGGGCATTTCTGGAAAAGATAGCATTAGGGTTTTAGAATCATCTTGTGTCCCTATATAAAGGGCGTTTAGGACTTAGGTTAAACTGTTCTTGTTTTCCTGTTTCACAACCTTGTAAATCTTTTTGTTCTGAATGAGAAATTAAGTTAAGTGTTGGTGATGAAAACGAGTTCCATCTTACATTTCAGTTGATTTAAGTTATCATTGTTTGAGTTTGGTTTTAATTTTCAGCAAAGTTTATCAAGTTTCCAAGTTTTTGTTTTCTTTTCAAGTTTTTCTCAAATCTTAAATTTTCATAAAAACCTGATAAAATGGTGATGAAATGTGTTGGTTTGGTGGTGTTTAAGTTTGTGTATGTCCATGACACCATGGCTTGTTCTGGTGTAGTGGGTACCCAAGCTTAGATAGCCATTTGTTTGGTCATTTTTTAGCTTATCACAGTCTTACCCATAAGCTAAAGCTCACTTCTAGCTTTGTCCATAAGCTTGGGGTCTGCCTTGATCATCTTTACACAGTCTTCTTTGTTTTCTCTCTTAGCAGGTTCCAAACAAGAACTACTTTTTATCCATTTTTGTTAAGCATTCCTTTATCAACATCTCAACAAAGTTCTGCTCAGGCCCCAGCCTGATTGGATGTGACTATTCAGTCACTGTTGGGCCTGGATGTAGGCCCAACAAGGTACCCCTTTGTGCCTTTGATCAGTTTTGAATTGCTGTGAATTGTATGATTTATGTGAATTTGTGCTTATTTTCATAAAATTGTTTAAGTGGTGTTTTCCTGGTTGGATATTGCTTATATAGGTCTTGTATGCATGTTTAGATAGTGTTTAATCAGTTTGGTTAAGATTTGATTTGATTTGCTTTGTAATCTTGGTTTTCAGTAAGTTTAAGGGGTGTTTGGATTAGGTTTTTAGTTGGTATAATTGTTGATAATCTTGTGTTAAAACCTGCTTTATACACTTACTAGGTAGTTGTTAGGTAGTGTATGTGCTTAAGTTTCAGTTTGGTAAGGTTTTAAAACATTTGCATGCTTTAAAATTTGGAAAACATAGCCTAAATCTGTCACTGCCTTTTTGTGCATGTTCTTGTGTGAATTTTGTCATGAAATCTTGATCGTTGTTAGATAATAGGTTGTTTAAGGGTTTGTGATCTCTTGTATGCTACTTGGTATCATTGTGTGCTTTGTTTGAAGGTTGGAAATTCACTTGTGTGCCATTTGAACCAGCAATTGTTCATCAGAAACATAAGCCATATCAGAAACATTCATTTGTAGTTTGTGCTTGATTTGTGTGAGAACTTGTTTGTTTTTTGTGTTGTTACTGACTCCCCACAACCCAATTGGTGTGGGGGTGCCATTTGTCCATCAAAAACATCATCAGACACCCAAAACAAGCTCCTCTTGTCTAATCTGCACATGTGAAGATACGTTTTTGTGTTCATCAGAAACAAGTACAAACCTGGGCACTTGTTTTGACTTTCTAGGCTTAATTCTAGCTTATTTTCTTTGATAAAGTTTGTTTAGGGTAAGTTTAAGTACTGGTTGTGAGTAATTAAAGTCAAAAAAAAAAGAAAAATTTTGCAAAAAGCTCCTTGGCCTGGACTCGAACACGGGACCCCTCGTTGGAGGACTATACGTGTTAACCAGTGATCCAAGTGCTTTTCTATGCACAACTAGCATTCCATCATTTATTTAAGGAGTATCTGTTTTTAGCTTAATAAACTAGGCAACTTATTTACAAGCTTATTCCAGCTTATTTCTTTAAGGTTTTTACTGTTTAGCATTTTTCTTGTGTTCTTGTTAGGGTTTTGGACTTTTTAGTTCAAAAAGTTTATTTTTCCCTTATTTAATTAATTTTCTAGGATTATTTTTAGTTTAAATTTTGAAAAGTAATTTAAAAATAGAAAAAGGTATTTTAAAAATCTGAAAAAATAGTTTTTAGGTTTTGATTTATATTTTTGAGGTTTACAGCTATTTAAGTTTTCAAAAAGTCTAATTTTTGATTTTATTGGATTTTAGGGTTTTTAGCTAACTTTAAAATTTAATATAAAATTATTAAATAGGTTTCAGAAAATTTTGATTGCATTTTTGTCTTAGATACATTATTTAAGATTTTTGGTAATTTTTTAGAAATTTTTATGAACTTTAAATTTTTTTGAATATTTTAATATTATTTTATTATTAAAAATTGAAGTTTGATTTTTATAGGTTTTTACATTTTTCCTAGGTTAAAGACACTTAATTAGGAGTTTTGTCACTTTCCAAATATTTTTAGGACTTTTCAATTATTTTCTAGAATTAATTTAAGTTTTAATTGATTTTAATAGTTTTTAAGTGTTTAAAAAATGGTTTAATTTGGTTTTAAAATTTTTAAAAATACTTTTTAGCTTAATTAGGACCTTTTTGAGGTTTACAAACTTTAAGATCTTGTTTAGGGCTTTTTAATAATTAATTGTGATTTTTAGGGCTTTAATTAGCATTAAAAAGTCATTATCTAATTAATTAAAAGGTTTTAACAAGTTTGGATTTTTTGGTAAACTCTTAGAATATTATTGGGGATTTTTAGGAATTTTTAGGTTAAAATTTTAATTTTTGCACTATTTACGGTTTTGCGTGATCGCCTTTTTCGTCTTAGTTTAATTCGTTTTCGTAACTGTCTTTCTCTTCTAATCTCATTTCTTTCTTTCTTCTCAATCATATAATCACAAATCATTAATCAATTCTTAACACAACACACTTGCCTCCTTGGGAAACGAACTTGAACTTATTTGGTCATTAGTGCTCGGTTTTCCTAAACCGACACTTAACGCTTACCACTACTTTGCCTCTCTTTTCCTAAAGGGTTGCAAAAAGCTACAATCAGGTCGTGAAATACAACCGCCTTATACCCACCTTATAGTTTGTATTTTTCAAAATCGAGCTTCACGAAAGTATTTATCTATTTTTGCCTTTTTTTCTTTGGTTTGAGATTCGAATACAATTATTGGGTAATGACCTCCCAAGTCAAGGTTGTGATTTCTCACGTATTTGGAGTACTTGTGAATTTATTGTTCTACGTATACAATATAGTAATAGTATTCACAAAAAAAAAACGAAAAATCGATAATACGTATTAGTAGAGTGCTACTAATACAAATACTAATTATGGCTATATAAAAACAACAATTGTTCAAATCAAAACACAACACGCCTCCCCGGCAGCGGCGCCAAAAATGATTGAAGAGTTTTTACCCCTTTAGGAAAAGGAAGGCAAAAGTGGCAAGTATTAAGTGTCGGTTTAGGAAAACCGAGCACTAATGACCAAATAAGTCCAAGTTCGTTTCCCAAGGAGGCAAGTGCGTTGTGTTAAGAAATGATTAATGGTTTGTGATTATATGATTGAGAGAAAAAGAAAGTAGAAATGGGATGAGAAGAGAATGACGGTTACGACGACGGATTAAACTAAGACGAAAAAGGCGTTCACGTAAAACCGTAAAAACTACCAAAATTAAAATTTTAACCTAAAAATTCCTAAAAATTACTAAAAATCCACAATAATATTCTAAGAGTTTACAAAAAATCCAAACTTGCTAAAACCTTTTAATTAATTAGATAATGACTTTTTAATGCTAATTAAAGCCCTAAAAATCACAATTATTTATTAAAAAGCCCTAAACAAGATTTTAAAGTTTGTAAACCTCAAAAGTAACCTAATTAAGCTAAAAAGTATTTTTAAAATTTTTAAAACCAAATAAAACTATTTTTAAACACTTAAAAACTATTAAAATCAATTAAAACTTAAATTAATTCTAGAAAATAATTGAAAAGCCCTAAAAATATTTGGAAAGTTAAAAAATTCCTAATTAAGTGTCTAAAATCTAGGAAAAATGTAAAAACTTAAAAAATCAGACTTTTAATTTTTAATAATAAAATAATATTAAAATATTCAAAAAAATTCAAAGTTTATAAAAAAATTCTATAAAAAACCAAAAATCTAGAATAATGTAACTAAGACAAAAATGCAATCAAAAGTTTCCAAAACCTTTTTAATAATTTTATATTAAATTCCAAAGTTGGTTAAAAACCCTAAAATCCTATAAAATAAAAAATTAGCTAAAATGAAAACTTAAATAGCTGTAAACCTCAAAAATATAGTTAAAAACCTAAAAACTATTTTTTCAGATTTTTAAAATATCTTTTCCTATTTTTAATTTACTTTTCAAAATTTAAACTTAAAATAATCCTAGAAAATTAAATAAACACGTGAAAAATAAACTTTTTGAACCAAAAAGTCCCTAACCCTAATAAGAAACAAGGAAAAATGCTAAGTTGCAAAAACCCTAAGAAAATAAGCTGGAATAAGCTTATTTCTAAGCTGTTAAGTTATATAAGCTAAAAACAAATACTACTTAAGTAATTAAAGTTCCAAGTGATAACCAGTCAAAGACCCTAGGGCAACTGGTTATCACGTTGGAGTGTGAGAGGAGTGGCGCAGGTTCGAGTCCTGGCCACGTCCTTTTTGTAAAAACCCTTTTTTTTAAAAACTTTAAATACACAAAAGCAGTAACCTAAACTCACTCCAAACAAACTTTTTATCAAATAAAACAAGCTAGATCTAAGCTGCTAAGATCAAAACATTGCCCAGATTACAAAGTAAATAAAGAACACACAAGTGTATTTCTTCACTTGTGAAGAAATGAACAAGAGGGCTTGTCCCTGGATTTTTGTTGGTTTTTGATGGACAATAGGGGCACCCCTACACTCAGTTTGAGTGTAGGGAGTCAAATATAGCAGAAAAACACAAGTTCTATCACAAGAATCAAGCAAAAATGCATATGAATGTTACTGATGAAGCTTATGCAGGTCTGTGATAATTATGCTGATGCAACTTGCACTAAAACGACTTTCAAATGCCACAAACTTGCAAACAAGTCACCCAAATCACATAAAACTGATACACAATGCTTCTTAAACCTAACTCCTACCAGCTAGCAAGATTTAAAGGTCAAAATCACACAAAAGCATGCACAAAAAGCAGTAACTGATTTTAGGCTATGTTTTCACTTTTTAACATGCAAACTTGATTTATACTCTACCAAATTGAAAACCTTATACTGATAATACCTACTACCAACCCAATGAGTGATTTAAACGATTTTAAACAAGGTTTATGCCTTTTACCCCAAATTAAACCCTAATCCAAACACTCCTTAATATTTTTGAAAAAGATTTCAACAAAGCAAATCTTAATAAAACTCTACCAAACTGATTTCAAACACTCCTAATATGCATAACAAACAGTTTAAGTCCTAATCAAGCAGATAAAACAAGCAAACAAGCAAATTCACAAAAATTCACCCAATCACATAAATCTTAATTTTTGAAAACTAAAACAAGGGAACAAAAAATTATACCTTGTGGGACCCACATCCAGGCCCCACTAAGGCTGCTATGCCTTTTCCTACAAGCTGGGGCTTATGTAGTTGGCTTATAGGGACAAGTATGCAAGTAGAGATGCTAGGTGGTGACTACTGATAGTTGTAAAATCACACTTGTTTAGGAAAACAAGGCAATAATATAGGGAAGCAAGTGGGCACGACGATTTAGGAAAACCGTGTGTGAATGACCCTAAAAGTGAGTTCGTTCTCGAGGAGGCTAGTGTGTTGTGAATTGAATTGATTTTGATTGATGATTTTATTAAGAAGAAAAGAAAAGAGAATAGAAATGGGAAATAAATGACGGTTACGAAGACGGATCGAGCTAAGACGAAAACGTGTTCACGTAAAACCGTAAAAAACTACAAAATTAAAATTTTAAACCTAGTAACTAAATTAAAAGCTAAAACAAGTCTAAAATAATATAAATAAGAATAAAAATCCAATAAAAATATTTTAAAACCTTTTATTAATTAAATATTCAATTTTAAATGCTAATTAAAGCCCTAAAATTAAATATAATTAATCAAAATGTCCAAAATATGATTTTATTGAACAAATAACTTACTTATATTATCTAAAGACTAAAAAGTATTTTTACTAATTTTTAAAAACTATTTTTCTATTTTTAAATCTCTAAAAACTATTTTAAAACTAAAATAATTATAAAAAATATTAAAATAATGCTAAAAATAATTTACCAATATTAAAAATCCTAAATTACTCTATTGAACAGTAGAAAATTGAAAAAGTTTGAAAAAGAATAAATTTACCACTAAAAGACAAAACTTGTTTAAAATAAAACCCTAATTAGCTTAAATTAATTATAAAAATAAATAAAAGATGAACAGTAAAAACTTTTATACTAAAACTCTTAAAATATTATTCTAAACCTAGGAAAAATGTTTAAAATGAAAAAGAAGTATTTTTGGCACTAAATGCCAAAAACAGAAAATAAAAAGTTAATTAAAAAAAGGCCATTTAATCTAAAAAATAGAAAATGAACAGTAACTAAAAATCTTTTTAAACTGAAAAATCACAAATTAAATTAGAAAAATATAGAAACAAAAATCAGGTCCTAACTCTAAAATTTACCCACTAAAGACAAAAAACTAAGAAAGGTGATAGTGACATGTGTTTGGTTTTTGTCTATTAGCTTAGCAGGGGAAACCAGTGTGCTAGCAGTGGGAAAGGAGTTCCCACTGATAGTGTATTTTTCAGGTCTGTGGATGTTTAAGCTTAGGAAAGCTATTTGGACATGGATTCTTTGGACAGCAAGGCACCCCCACACCAATTGGGTTGTGAGGAGTCTGAGTAAACACAATAAACACAAAGTCACTTAGCAAAATTAGGCTCAAATAGCACCCAATGTTTCTGATCTAGTATGCACTTGACTGATGAGCAATTGACTGGTTTTATATGCACAAAATCGAATTTAAATGGCCAATAATATGCACAACACTCAACCAAATGTCATGTAAGCAATACTCAACCCTAAACAAACCTAAAATCTAGTAGACTTCCAAATTTGAAGCACAAATTCCACAAAAATCAGACTCAAATGGCAGTTACTGATTTCATGCTATTTTCTCAACTTTTAACAACCAATCTTGTTCATAAACCTACCAAACTAAAAACTGAGCAACTTAAAACCTATTGACAACCTATAGAGTGTATCTAAACAGGTTTTAGCCCACAAACTTCTACCAATCTCAATTAAATAACAGATCCAAACACCCTTAACAAACTGAAACTCAATTTTTTCAAACTAAATTCAAACAAAACTTATCCAATCTGATTATAAGTGCTATTATCATGCATAATACACCTTATATCAGCAATCTCAACTCTAAATCAACACATAGCAAGTTTACATGCAAGATCAATCAAATCTGAAATTTGAAAATGAAAATGAAAATGAGGGATTTTTACCTTGAGGGACTTACATCCAAGTCCCTCAGTGGTTGATTAACCACCTCCAATAGGCCCGGGCTTATGCAGGACCTTTAACAATAAATCTTCCAAAAACCTGCTAAGAAAAATGAAGAAACACAAGCAAAAGTATGTTTTCTGATTTTTTTTGAAAACTTATAAACCTTCTTCTCAAACTGAAAAACCTTTATACCAATGGAAAGGTTTTGAACCAAGAACAAATTCACAAACTTAAAACTCCAAATCCACTTTCACTTCATTGGAGTCTTAAGTTTCTGAAATTTGAGCAAATATGAAACTTTTTTGAAAATTCAAACTTCAAACACACAAGTGTTACACAAATGAAATGGAACTCAGAGATTCTAGCAACCCAATACCAAACTTTTAAAAATAAGATAAAAGGAATTACAATTTCTTTGAAAATACCAAACTTTATATTAATTTAAAAAGGCATTACAAGGATTTGCTAAAAAAACTGGAACAAAGGAAAGGGGTCACAAGTCGACTCCCTTTTATACAAGTACTAGGAACTATCTAGAATGATAAAACCCTAGCAGATAAAATGCCCTAAATGCCCTTGCTGTTTTGACTGAAAATGGTCAAAATCGCCTCATGTGATCTTTGGAGAATCATGTGAAGATGCCAGCTGCTTAAATTGATCTTGGACGTCCAAAAGTGCTTGGGGTCAAAGGAATTACATCCAGCCGTTTAATTTGTCGGGTTTAGGGTTTGGGGGAAAGAGACGGGTGCAGGGGAGGGTCCCACAAGACACATGGGTGTGTCTTGTGGTGATGTGGAATGTGGGTTTTGGTGAGAAAGTAGGTAATCAAGGATCTGGATAATATGAGATAATAACCCTTTGTTTTGAGTGATGTTCATCCTGGGATTAAGTTAGGGTTTAAGGGTAATTAGGGGTGGGTTTAATCCTTTTAGGGTAAAAAGTATTTTAAAAAGGGTGTTTGGAGGGAAATTTAAGTGGGTTGACTGGGGATTTGACTTAGTTTATTTAAAAACCGGGTTTATCATGTGGGTTGTGGGCTGGGTATGGACTGGGTTTGGGTATGGATAGTGGGTAGGGTCGGGTTAAGGTGATGTGGCAAGTTCTGGTTGGTGGTGAGGGTTTGTTGGTTTGGCAGAAAAGGCCCCCAAGCTTTCTTCTTTTGTTCACTTTGTAATAAAAGGCCATCAACGCCTTCTTTCCCTTTAACAACTTTTGCCATCTTCTCATTTTTGGCACTAAAGGTTTCCAAACTTTTATCAAGGACCTTTAATGCATATTCTTCATTTTCCAAGGGCTTTTCTTGTATAGACTTCAAACTTTAGGGACCCTATTCATAATTTTGAATATTTGAGGGGTATAAAGTGTAAATCTTCAAAAGTTGAGGACTAAAGTTGCCAATCTTCAATTCTTCAAGGGTATTTTTGGAAATTCAAAACTTGGGCCCGGTTCATTGTGCGACTTCGTTTCCCGTGTTCGTTTTTGAATGATTCTTGTGATCTTTTGCCATTTCCATACCTAAAAATACACAAGTAACAAACACAAGCATATATTTGGTATAATCAATGATATTTTAAGCGTTTTAAGCCCGATTTGGACGATGAGACCATGTATAAAAGCAGTCTCATCAACTACTGCAGTCAAACCACCCCAATATATCTTTTAAAAAGGTTGAGCTTTTTGAACCTGCTAAGAAGGAAGGTAAACAAAAGATTAAGCTGTTCACAAGTCAAATAAGCTATAAGCTAGCTTATCAGTTAAGCTACCCATGGCTTGTTTGATAAAAATAAAAACTGAATTTTGGTTTTCTGAAAATCTTAACAACAACTAAATTAACAAACAATTCCAACCTCACTTGAGCTTGATATTCAACAAGAATATCAGGCTCATATGATCAGTCAAAAATCTTGGACAAAGAACTTAATACTTGTTTCACTTAGGTTTCCAAACAAAACAGAAAAACTGAAAAATGGTATCACAACTTCAAAATGTAAATATGCAAGGAAAAGTAAAATGGCTCTTGATCTTTTTCGTCACAACAAACACCAATTTCATTCAGAAAGGGATTTACACTTGTTTGACCAAGGAAAAAGAAAAACAAGAACAACTGAAAATGTGAGCCTATGTGCCTTTATATAGAGGCTTACATTCATTCTAGATCTGAAAAGAAGCTTAAACCCTAATGACATGAACTTCCATCTTTGCCCTTGTCGAATCTTTTTGATGCCAGAAAGATGCCTATTTTGAATTTTGTCAAGAGTGCCATGTGAATTTCTTGGACTGTTGTGGGGGTGCAAGAGGTGTCAAAGTGTTTTTGGAGCGTTGGATGACACGTAATGGGCAAGAATAAGCCTTTTGGTCGTTGATGGGTTTGTACGTTTTGTTTTGTTATGCAGGGGAGGGTCATGGACATCACATGAGTGAGAGTGACGGGTTGTTTGGGTTTGGGATATGTTTAAGGTAGGTTTAATTTATGGTCTGGAAATATTGGGCACAAAACCCTTTGTTTTAAGGTTAATTGGGTCTGGAAAATTAGGGTTTATGTGGGATTAAGGGGGTGATTTAATCTGTTTTTGGGTTAATGAATTTTTAAAAATGTGTTTAGAAGGGAAGGATTAATAAATGGGTTTTATTCAGCTGGTGGAATGGTGACGTGGTGAAGGGGAGGGTGGTGATTGGTGGAGAAATTAAGTGGGGTGATGTGGCGTTTGCTGAGTGGTGGGGGAGAGTTTGGATGTTTGACAGATATGGCCCCTGAACTCCTTTGTTATGTTCAACTTGTAAAAACAGCCATAAACTTGAATTCCCTTTATAAATAACTTTGGGCAGTTGGCAATTTTGGCACAACAAGTTTTTAAACTTGTTTCAAGGACTAGATATGCCAATTCATGATATTTGAAGGACTGATTTTGGCATTTTCTTCATTCTTCAAGGTTTTGACTTGTTTGTTGACTTCTTGGAGGACCAATATTTGACAATTTAGTTTTGTTGAGGGACTAAATTTGCCAATTCTTCAAAGTTAAGGGTCCTTTTTATAATTTTGACAAACTTTAGGGCCCAAACTTGTAATTATGAAGATACAAGGGTATAAAGTGTCAATTCTTCCATATTGGAGGACCCTTCTTCATAATTCTTCAAATCTTCAAGGGTTTTCTTTGGAAAATTCTTCATTAGGGCTTGGTTCATTGTGCGGCTTCGTTTCCCGTGTTCGTTTTTGCATGATTCTTGTGATCTTTTGTCATTTTCTCAATATCCGTACCTAAAATACACAAGCAACAAACACAAGCATATATTTGGTATTTTTTATGATATTTAATGCATTTTAAGCCCAATTTGGACGATGAGACTATGTATAAAAGCAGTCTCATCAATATCCATTACCTAAGATGAAAGATTTGTTCGATCATTTACAAGGTTCTAGCGTATATTCAAAGTTTGACCCACGACATGGTTATCATCAACTTTGCATCCGCAAAGAAGATTATCTATTCCAATCACTACATCTAGAACTCGTAATGAATATTATGAGTTTCATGTGATGGCGTTTGGATTGACCAATGCACATGTAGCATTCATAAATTGGTGAATCACGTGTGTAAGCTGTAATTTGATAAATTCGTGATTGTGATCATTAAGGACCATCTGTTTGTTTCTAAGAATAAGAAGGAGTTGATAATCATTTATTGACTACCCTGATTTGGCCAAGTAGTGAAAACCTATACCTTTAGTATTTAACATGTGATTTAAGGCTTAATCTTTTACATTATTTGACCTTGTGATTAAAAGATAATGGAATCTATATTGACTCTTCAAAGATTAAGAGCCATTAAGGATTTGGGATATACTAAAAAGAAAGTGCAAAAACGATTTGACAAATATTTATCAAAGGATTTTTAAGGAATCATTCCTTTATACCCAGACCATTTAACTAAACTCCCTTAGGAGTAAATGTTTGTGTATACCTCAAGACAACCTAGGAGGAATTGAGAAAACCATTTAAACCATGACTTGGAAATTGAAACGACAATTTTTGCTTTTCAACTAAGAAAATTTTGACCAAAGTATAAACAAAGATTTTTCGAACATGTACAAATCTTGTTAATTATTCTCGATAAATCAACAATGATCGTGTTAACTAAATTCAAACTTATTTTGAACATTTTTCTATAATTGGACGAACTGAGGAATTTAATGTGACAATCCGTCAATTTCAGGTCGTTATTTTAATCTCGACTATTAAATATTATATGTTTACTTTAATGAGAATTTTAAATTATAAACTAACCGAGATGGTTAAAGTTTGAAACTTAACATAAGAATGTCGTTTCGATGAAAGCCGACAAGAAAAATATTAAGTATCGATATTATATTCTCAAATTATCATATGAATGATTTTATTGTATTTATTTTTATTTCTCGTCTTTTACGTTTTAACGAATGACGAGAACTACTAATGATCGCGATACCGACGGATGCCCAAATATTTATGTTTTGTTATCGATTGTCTCGATATTTTATATTTTCGACGTTTTCGATTTAATTACGTTTTAAGTCGTGTCGAAGTGATATTATTATTTTTAAGAAGCGTTTTAACTTTTAAAAAGTATTTTTACGAAACCCGAGCCCCGTAAATATTTTCTAAATTTACAATTTACATTTTCTACCTTGTAAACTATTTAATTGCATTTTTGGACCAAAACTATGCCTAAATGACAAAATCTATCCTAACCTTGGACTATATATATAATTTCCACTAACTAATTTACATTTAAAAACTCATTTAATAAAAAAAAATCACAAACCCTCTCTCTTTCTCCTTTGTTTGCCATCCAACCTCAAACCAAAAACCCTCCCAAATTGTTTTGATCAAGCTTGATTTAGCAAAACTAACAAAAGAGCCAGCCTAGAAATTCAACAAGGATCATATTGGTATAAAATTTTCCCACATGCATTCACTTTAATTTTCTTTCAAATTTTTGGTGAAGAACATGTGTTTGATCCATTTTTATGTTTATGTATGTTGTTATTATTATTATATTTGAGTGGGATTGTTGTTGCATGCATGATTTCTATATATATGATTTTTAGTAGATTGAATTTGAGGGTGTTAGGAGTTAGTTAGATGTGTTATGATAATATTAGGATGATATTAGAAGTATGTAAATTGTTGAAATGGGTCAAAATGGTGATTTGGTATGATTTTTAGATGGTCAATTTTAGGCAGTAACTTTAAGGGGATTTTTGAATTACTTACTGTAATAAACTTGTTAAAATAATAAGATAGGGTCGTAGAGAATTTCGTTAGCTTCGATTTGAGCTAAAGTAGAGCTTCTAACTCATTACGAGCGAAAAGTTATACTACTTTTAGTATTTGTGTACCGGGAGACGGGTGTCGGCACAATCCGAAAATTGTTGTCGATACTTGGATCGAATCTCGGGGACTATAGAATGAGTTTTAAAAATGTTCAATGACTGATGTAAGTTGCTAAACCTCAGGTCATGAGTCTATTTCCAAACCCGAGTGTCGGTTTTGTAAACGGAATTGTTTAGATATGTCAAAATGGTTTTACAAGTAAAATGCGTAAAACTGTCCTGTTTTTATAACACAAAGGTGTGTCGGGCAGAAGGTCTTATACGTAATATTTTTGAATGAAACTTGAACTGAGTCTTCTTCATATTATGTGTGAGTTTGTGACCAAGTTTCGTCGAAAACGGACAAGTCTAGATAGGGTACATTTGGAGTGTACATTTGGAGTGTACATGCTGATTGGTATTTTGAACACGTAGTTCAATACTTGTGTGGCGTGAGTTGAGTATTCACTATTGGACATGGTGATTTACTCAAGTGTTAAGTCATTATATAAATGACTTAGTTACTGGTCCGAGGGAATTAAAATGATAAGTTGACTTGTGTTGACTTGGCGTCTTAAGATGGGTCAATATCGAGAGGGCAAGTGTTTAAAAGAATAGTGTTGAATAAAAGGGTATAGTAATAACACTTGTATTATTAAATTTTTCGGGATTGTCTTGATTTTGTAATTTTGATTTTTATATTATTTAAGTATGATTTATACTTAAGTCGATTTTTAACGAACGCGCCTTATTTGGTAGGTTGCGATTTTCGTGTTTAAACGGGCATTACTAATCATCGGCGATCGTCTCATTACCACTACTGGCTAAGGTGAGTCTATAGCCTCGCTTTTAACATGTTTACTTGTTTTATAAAACCCGCGAGGGGGATAACATGCTTGTTTTATTAAAATAAAGGGTACAACGAGAAGTTGTGGAAACCCTACTTATTAGAAAAGTATGGGTGCAACGAGAAGTTGTGGAAACCCTACTTATTAGAAAAGCAATTATTATAAATGAATGGGTACAACTATAAGTTGTGGTAAACTCATGATTGTTTTAAAATTGAACACAAGGAACCCGAATGTAAGTTTAAATGAAAGTTATTACATATGTTTGTTTAGCCTTAAAAGACCCATGAATCGTGAATTGTTAATCGAAGTAACGTTAATGCTATGGATAGATCTATCGGGGTAACGCCCAGTCCGGTCGCGACTAGCTCTCGCGTGGTGTTGTGATGCACTAGTAATGAAACATCGGATGCATTGTATAAGAGAAATATACGCACTTGGCTAGGTGTGTTGGGCTTAAATAATATATGTTAACGTTCAATGTCACGAGACTTATGTAATGACACGATAATTATGTCCGTACAACATAATTGTCTTGATAAATTATTAACCATGGAAGGTTATTTTTGAATACATGTGTTCTCTTTATTTAAATTAAACTCTATAGATTCACTCGGTAAATTTTGCTGACTTTTTAACATGTTTTATCTCAGGTCCATATGGAAGGCACTCGAGGAAGGCGGTTTCGTGAAGCTTGCTTATTTGAAATGTTTTGGCCCGTTTTATTAAACTATATCCATTCAAACAATTTTTACCAATTACTAGCTTTTGTAAACTTGAAGTTATCTGGGACCGTGTATGAAATTGTACTTTTATTGAATGAGAATGAATGGATGTTTTTATTAAAACGACTCGTTTTGAGTTGTTTTCTATGATTATGAGATTGAACCATGACAGTAACACCCAATGACCCTTCCGCTGTTATGACCGAAATTGGGGGTGTTACATTTAAAATTTTTACGTTTACGTTTCATAAAAATAAAATATTTATTATTTAATTACTAGTAATATTTATCGACGCTTTAGACGTCGGATTGTGCAAAACTAATAAAGATGATAGTTGAGACGAAACTAAAACTTAGAAAAGGTGAAGAAAGAATTTTTAATGAATACGGTCATGATATTTATTTCATTGGGGAAGGTGAATGTAGATACTGACACATTATGTAGAAAGGATAAAAGGGGGTACGCGGCTAATGTGACCATTAGAAATGAGAGCCGATAGCGTAGAATGTTTAAAAGGCCGCTTGTGGTTGCCTAACTAAGGAGTATTTCGAGATTTATTCATGTTGGAATCTCATAAGTTCAATAATTCTATTCATACCATTTCTGATAAAATATATCTTTATCTGAAGAAGTTGTACTGATGGCCAAATATAAAAGCAGACATCGCAACATACGTTGGTACATGTCTAACTTTTGCGAAGGTCAAAGCTGAACGCAAAATCCATAAAGATTACTTCTACATCTTATAAATCTTGTTTGGAAGTAGGATAGAACCACCATGGGTTTTCATCATAAATCTTCCCAAGGTCATCATCTGGATTTGATTCGATTTGGGTCATCGTCGACAAACTGACCAAATCTGCTAATATCATTCCCGTTAATGATAGATTCTCGATGGAGAAGTTGACTCTATTGTATTTAAAGGAGTTGTGTAAACATGGTGTGCCTGTATCGATCATCTCTATCAAGATCCTCGCTTTGCATCGAATTTCTAGAGATTTCCTTAAGAATCATTGCGAATGAACCTTGATGAGAGTACCGTTTACCATCCCAATCGAAGGGACATGGTAAAGTAAAGATACAAACACTAGAAGTCTTGTTTTATGTTTGAATGATTGACCTTTGGTAGTGTCTAGAATGAGCATTTACCCTTAGATAGGTTATTGTTGATAATTATCGCTTTAGGATTGAGATTGAATCTTGTGAGGATCTAAATATAAGAGCACTTGTAGGTGGGAGTCAGGATGAAGACACTCGACATACACCCATTGTGAGTTGGACGTGTCTTTTAGGTTTAAGATTGCCTATGATGACAAACCTAACCGTACAAAATACACCAATTGTGAAATGTAGATCTTGAAGTGCAGGATGGGTAGCAAAGCTATGCCGATAATTTTTCATCATGAAAAAGCGAATTGATGATCTGAAAGATCATGGGAAAATAAGTCCCCGTTGTATGGGACCGTTGAGATAATGTAAAAAGTTGGTTTGAAAGGCATGTAAGCTGGATCTACCCTGAGACTTCAAGGGCTGCGTGAATTATGTTTCGTATATCGAACTTGATAAAATGTCTATCAAGTGAAAATCTGATTGTTTCTTAATGAAGTTTGGATCGGTAAAAAGTTGCATTCATCAAAAACCCGTGAACATCATGGATAGAGAAAGTAAGTCAACTTAAGCCTGATCGTATTCCCGTAGTTATGTTTGATGAAACTCGCGTATTGTAATGAATTACACTTGAGAGAAAAGACCGAATGTGGAGGAAATGCCCACATGATTTGATTCTAAAAGAAGCGAGTAGTAAGATAAATCAATCTTTGTGGACAAAGATCCTCTTTAGGGGTAACTGTTGTGGCAATCCGTCAATTTGAGGTCGTTATTTTATTCTCAAGCATTATTTTAAAATCATTATTTTATTATTAATTTATGAACTCACTCACCTTTGGGAAGAAATTGGTGTTTACGTCTTAAAGTAGCATCGACTACGTCTAAAACCGAAGAACTCTACGTTACGTGCTTTCATTTACATACACCATCTTTGTGATAGTCCGACATTTCAGGAAATAAATTTATTCTTGAATATTACTTTGGAATTTTAGTTTGTGTTGGTTCATAAACTCACAAATTTACGAGAAGAGATTAGGACTTACATGTATAATTTAACGTCCTTTACGACTAAACCGGAAACCCTAGGTTTACGTATTTATGTTTTTGAACTCCTTTTTTGATGAGACAATTTTTATTAGATTCGTTTTGTGCCATTGATTCTTAAATTATAAAAATGTTTTTTCGTAAAACGACCTGAGGGCACGCAAATCAAGGAAATTTGAATCGAGGAGTACCCGTAAATTAGTGGGGATGAGACAAGTTAACATTTTCCCCACCCCCACTAAGGGACAGCCAAAGCTTAACCAACACACCTCTTATTTGTCAAAGTTACATAAGAACTAAGGACACTTGTCCTTAGTTTCACACCAAAACCACCAACACTCAAAACTAGCTACCACATACCATTTATCTCATTTTGATACATGCAAACCACTCCAAACTCTCTCTACTCCCTCCCCTTTTCCGTCCATACTCCACCACCAAAAACCACCATTGATCAAATTTCTACCATAAATCTTATGGTTAACTTGCATAAAGATGATAACCCTTTGAAGACTTGGTGATTTGAGGTGATCTTAAAAACTAAAAAGGAGTTTACATGGAGTTCAAGGCTGATTCAAGAGTATGTTCATCTAATTGGAGGTTTCTAAAAGTGGTCCTGCTAAAGTTGAAGATTTGAGAACTAAGCCTTGTTCATCAAAATCTCACCCTTTCTATCACTTTGATTGGTATAGAGATCATTTCTTTCTACATCTTGTTATTTTGTAAATGTAATCATGTATTTTCTTTATAAATGTATATGTATATGATGATGAATGATGATCAAAGTATTATGTGGGGATCTGGTGTTAATATATTTGGTTAAAAAGACTAAAACCTACATATAAAGATGTTAAAATCTTGATTAAATTTATAGGTTGTATAAAACAGTAAGTAACCATATGAACACTTGGTAAAAAGGCTTGGTTTATTAAATATACAGTTAGATATATGATTTTTACATATGTGGTGAGTTGGCCACTCAATGGAATCAATAAAATGAGCAAGATATGATCAAAATACTATTGAGGTACAAATCTATATAGTCTCTTTTGGATGAATTATTAGAAATACTTAGAAGATGATTGAGCAGTAGCTATAAGGAGTTATTTGTAGCACATATCATGTAGTTTGTGCTGCCCAAATTTGAGCTTCTATCTCCTTGTAGAACTCAAGATATGTCAAAAATGGTGGAAGTGACTTTGATAATCAGATTTATAAATAAAACTATATAATATAAAATAAGCACTCAAGTAATATTATTATAAAATAAATATAGAAAACCCACTAACTAATAATAAGTATTATAAAATGAGTTATATACTATGATAAATAAACTTGGCATTTTATAAAAGTACAAACTCAAATGTTTTCTAAAGTTATAAAACTATATATTAGTTTTACGTCTTTTCGGCTAAAAACTGAAAGATTAACGTTTTCGTCAAATAAAACTTAGACGGTCGGACCCGTCTAATGTAACATTTTTATAACTCATATAATTATATGTAAGTACATTTGACAAGTAAAAACCGATAAACCCGAGCTTTATAACTTACGGACCTTAACGGGCCAAAGTAGCCTTATTGGACTATTAACCCAACTAGTTTGGCTAAACACTAATGGACCTACTGATGGGCTTAACCGACGTGGGCCCAACATATGAGTATAGGCCTGGTATTAAAAGTATAAATGGGCTAATATAATGTATTGGACTTTTAATGGGCTTATTGGGCCTTAATGTTGAAACTAGTGTAACTAGTCTAAAATTTGACTAACACATAACACTATAATGGGTATGAAGAGATAAAATCCCACTTGATCATCATCATACTTATAAAGTCATCATATATACATAGCCATTGTTTTTATAAAGTCATTGGACAAGAGTCTAAGACTAGTATTATTTGTCTAGGTTTCTGTGATTGAAGCACGTACCGTACATCCAAATCGCCGATAACCCGCCTTTCCGAATCAACGTGAGTTCATAGCCTCACACTCTTTTAAATGTTTTATGAAATGTTTTACAAACCCATGAGGGAGATAACATGTTAGTTTTAATAAAATAGGACACCAGTTGTCCTGATTGTTTGCTTATTGATATCGACCCGAATGATTATATGACCCAATGAATGATTATATGACCCGATGAATGAAATGAAATGGATTATTATTAGTTAGGTTATGTCACTAAAAGTCCCATTAGCATGAATTGTGAACTACCGGGATTTGGTAGACTCTTATGCATATAATAGTACTATTTGGGGAAGATCACCGCAGTTCGCGCCTTGACGGCTGATCCCCGTCATGCCATATTGATTGGTAAGCGAATTTATGTATGAGAAGATTTATATAAGCGTGAGTATTGTGACGACACGCTGTTTTAGATGGGCAAATGAATTACGGGTTAGCTACCCGTTGTTTTTATAGTAAGGTAGCAATGTCATGCGACTTATAATAATCCAATAACGAAAATACTGATATACGCATTGAATTATAATATATTGCCTGACCAGTAATAAAGGAACTTATTACTAATATTATGTTCGTGTTTTGGTTTTACATAATCATTTTCATATAACGGTTTTTATTTAACTCTATACAACGTTATAAAACGTATTGTATGATGTTTTTACGACAATGGTTCGTATAATGGTTTTGAAGGCAAAAGCTTATATAATGATTTACGCCAAAGATTCGTACAAAAATGATTTTCGGTAATAATTATATACTGGTGATATACTAATGGTTTTTATTAAACTCTATGAATTCACTCGGCGTTTTCGCTGACTTTTTAACATGTTTTATCTCAGGTACTTGAAGGTAATTCTCGGGAAGACGACAAGAATTTATGGTCCGCATTCAAATAAAATTTCCATTCAAATGGTTTGTAAATTTGTATGATATACTATGACTTGAGGACCTATGTAATTTGATATTCATGAATAAAAAATGCTTTATTATTAAATGACGCGATTTTAAGCGTTGTCTATGATTTGAGTAATGTGCTATCCCGTAACACCAACAACTCTTCCGCTGAACTAAAGTATTAATATTTAGGGGTGTTACATTATACGCTCCTCTACTCAGGCCTAGCTACTCAGTTGTATTTAAAAATTTGTTCATCGTTGCTGAAGGAACCTTTTGATGACTGGTGATTATTTGTTCAGCTTCAGTGGATCAGATAAGGCGACAGAACATCATATACACAATCACATAAAGTGAAATAGACACATGACATTGCATACTCCTTTACTCAGACAATGCTACTAAACATTAATCAAAATCTTTTATGAAATGCTGAACCTTCAAGCTTCTTCAGTTAATGTTGAAGGTTCCGGTTTTGTATCATCAGTGTTCGGCATACCAAGCTCCATAATCAATCTTTTGAAAGTTGGTTCATCCAGTGGTTTGGTGAAGATATCAGCTAATTGGTATTGAGTGGGGATGAAATGTAATTCAATGTCCCCTTTCACAATGTGATCTCTGATAAAGTGATATCTGATATCAATGTGTTTTGTTCTTGAGTGGAGGACTGGATTGTTGGATATTGCAATAGCACTAGTGTTATCACGAAAGATTGGTACCTTTTCATATTCTATGTCATAATAAGCCAGTTAGCTTTTCATCCAAAGAACATTGGCACAACATCCAGCAGCTGCCACATATTCAGCTTCTGCAGGAGACATGGCAAATGTTTGTTGCTTTGTAGCACTCCAACACACAAGTTTGCCACTTAGCAATTGGCAGGCACCAGAAGTGCTTTTTCTGTCCAAATTGCATCCAGCATAGTCAGAATCTGAATACCCCTTTAGATCAAAACCTAAGGATTTGGGGTACCAAAGACCAAGACTTGGTGTACCTTTTAGGTATCTGAAGATTCTCTTTACAGCAGTAAGGTATGATTCCTTTGGATCTGCTTGGTATCTTGCACAAAGGAATGTAGAGAATTGAATGTCAAGTCTGCTTGCAGTTAAGTACATGAGTAACCCAATCATACCTCTATACTGAGTCTCATTGACTGATTGTCCATTGAGATCACCATTTGTAAAGCTTGTAGACATGATTTGGGTATTTACTACTCTCAAAGCCAAGAGGCTGAGTATCATAAACTTCTTTTAGGTCACCATTTAGGAATGCACTTTCTACATCCATTTGATAGATGATGAAGTTCATGTAAGTGGCATAAGCAAGGAAGATTTGTATGGATTCCATACGTGCAACTGGAGCAAAGGTTTGATCAAAATGAACACCAGGCTCTTGATTGAATCCTTGGGCCACCAACCTAGCTTTATTTTAGGTCACTGCATTGGTTTCATCTCTTTTGAGCTTGTAAACCCATTTGGTGCCAGTGGTTGATTTACCATATGGAAGAGGAACCAATTTCCAGACTTTGTTTCTTTCAAATTGATTGAGTTCCTCTTGCATGGCATCCACCCATCCAGGGTGTGTGAGTGCTTCAGAAACCTTTGTAGGTTCAATTTTTGAGAGAAAATTTCCATAGAGGCATTCTCCAGATGAAGCAACACTCAGTATCTTTGCCATAAATCTAGTGACTCTACCTTCACCAGGATTGCCTATTATGTTCACCAGTTTTATGTGACTATTTTTAGTCCAAGATTTTTGTGGAGCTGGTGAATAGGCACTGGTATCATGATTAGAGCTAGAACTTGGAAGTCCATGACATGAGCTTGGACTTGGATTATTTCTAGTGTCTACTGAAGGATATTCAATGGACAAAGGTTCAATCAATGGAGGGCTTCCTTCTTGTTCAGAAGCAACACATCCATGACCTAATTCCCTAGAGATGGTAGGAGAGTTTTGAGCAAGGGGGTCAGATTGTTCATCAGCAACTTCATATGATTGATCATTTTGATCATGTGTGTAAGCATGCTGATTGTCTTGAGACCTACCATTTTGGTCATTTGTGTTGTCTTGGTGATCATTTTGAGACTGATCATTATTTGATTGACAACCATCAGTATGTGATACTAAAGGATTTCCTTTTGTAGGACTTTTCATATCTTCAAATGGATCAATATGAGGGACTGAGTTGCTTGCTTGATATCTTTGAGAAGGCTCATAATGTTGAAATTCATCAGATGGATAATTATGAGACTCATGTATATGAAGTTCATCATCTGATGGATTTGTAAATTTGAGAGCTTCAGAATTTTCATTGAATGTGATGTGATAGGTTTCTTCAATACATTGTCTTCTTGTGTTGAAGACTCTGTATGCTTTAGATACTAGAGAGTATCCAAGGAAGTAACCATCATCAGACTTTTCATCAAACTTTCTAAGGTGATCCTTGTGATTGTGAATGAATACTTGACACCCAAACACATGTAAGAATGAGATGTTTGGAATTCTCCCCCTGAAGACTTCATAGGGATTCTTCATGTGTTTATTCACAAGGATGGATCTATTTTGAGTGTAGCAAGAAGTGGCTACAGCATCAGTCAAAAATGCTTAGAGAGAGCAGATCCAGCAAGCATTGTCCTTGCTGCTTCAATCAAAATTATGTTCCTTCTTTCAGCCACACCATTTTGTTCAAGTGTGTAAGGAGATGAGAAATTTTAGGAAATTCCTTTGTCATCAATGAATTTGATCAGTGTGTGATTTCTGAATTCAGTGCCATTGTCAGTTCTGAGTTGCTTGACATGAGTGTCATTTTGATTTTCAACTCTTTTGATGAAAGACATAATGGCATCTGGTGCATGGCTTTTCTTTGTCAGAAAATATACCTATGTGTACCTAGAGTACTCATCAACTATGACAAGTGTATATTTTTAATGACAAATGGCCCTAGGTGATACTGGGCCAAATAAGTCCATGTAAAGCAAATGAAGACTTTCTTTTATTGAGAAAGTTTGATTTGATTTAAAACTGGCCCTATGGTGCTTCCCTTTTTCACATGCTGATCATGGTTTGTCCTTGGAATAGACAAGTGAAGGAAGACCAATAACAAGATTTTGTTTTGCCAGCAGAGTTATTGTTTTGAAATTGAGATGTGAGAGCCTCTTATGCCAAATCCAATTGGTAATATTGGAAGCTTTAGCAAAGAATCATGTCTCCTGAGTAGAGTTCATGTTTATGACATAAACATCTTTGACTCTGGGAGCAATCATAAAAATTTCATGATTGGAGTTGAAAATTGTAACTTTTTTGTCATCAAACAGCACAAGATACTTGGCATCACAAAGTTGACTTATGCTGATGAGGTTGTGCTTCAATCCATTGACATATGCTACCCTTGAGAAAACTATACCATTACATTTTACTGAACCAAATCCTTCAGTAGTAGCTGATGAGTTATCACCAAAAACAACTTTAGGACCTTGTTCCTCCTTATACTTGTGCATATAACTTTTGGTGCCAGTCATTTTCCTTGAGCAACCACTATCTAGGTACCAAATAGGCTTCCTGAGATCACACTGCACAAGTTAAGGGAATGGTTAGTTTTGTTTTGAAACCCACCTTTGTTGGATGGGGGTTTTAGATCTGGAAGGTGTTCTAGATCTGAAGGGTCCTCTTGTAGAGGGTATGTGTGATTGCTTAGAAAAAGAGGTCTGGACAACTTTTGCTTTCTTAGCCTGAAGGGATTCACCTCTTATAAACCACTCTATATGGTTGTGATCAGATGTAGTGTGGACATCGCTTCCACAAGTTTCACAACATTTGGTAATAGAGTTTGGGTTTCTTGGTTTAATACCTCTTCTTAGTGAGATGATTCGATTATGTCCATGAGTGTCATGGTCATAACTTCCACAAATATTACAAACAGGGTAATAGTGGCAGTCATCTGAGTGATGATTGCCCATACCATAATGAATGCATGGTGGGAAAGGCATATTTCGCCTGGATTGAGATGCTTTAGAATTGTGAGCATCAACACTAGTTTTGGCTAGCATATACTGAGTATGTTCACAAGTGTGATGATAATTCCTTTCACATTTAGTACAATAAATCACTCTTAAGCAAGTTTGAGTGAGATGGTTGTTTAGACCACATAACTCACAAGCCCTTTTGAATTGTGTCTTGTACTTTAAATGAGGAGAGTCTTAAAGTTCATCTTTGAATCGTGTTGGTGTTTGCTGTTGCCTGAGTTGCAATTTGAGATCATTGATCTCTTGCATGACAACAGGCATTCTTTTATCATCCTCAGATCTAGCATTCTTCAGTTTATTTGTTAAAACTGAAGAGGTAGTTCCCATATGTGAACCTTCAGCAGGAGCTGAAGATTTCTTTGAAGTATCAGTTTTAACATGTTTGGAAGAACTACCTTTGTGTGTGGTGTGTGACTTGATGATAGACTGGATTGATTTTGGTCCAGTAGAGGGTTCAGCACCAACCAGCTTCTCCAAAGGAGGAAGTGGGGTACTTACTTCATTCTTGTTAATGCAATAATGACTAAAAACGTTACTTGCATTTTTCGGTCTCGCTTAGTTTTGATAACGACAATATGTAAAAACAAGCATTTACGAAAACAACGAAAAACGAATTCTTGAGTTCAAGTATTTTTCATTTTACCCATTTTCACTTAAGGTATGGATAAACAAGTACTAACCTTAATCAAGTGATCAAGTGATTTAATCTTTTCTTAAAACTCACTTTTTATTAAATGTGACAAGTTTTTATTAAACTTTATTTTTAAGAAAATGTTTTATTAAATTAATTATTTGAAATTTGAAAATGGCATATTCTTATTCTGTTAAGAATATCCTTTCAGGATATTTTTATACCCAGATAAGACCTCCACCACTAAAGGACAAAAAGGAGCGGAGTCTAGTCCGGCGGTACCTTAGCGCCTAGGCGGTACCTTATCGATAAGGTACCGCGGGTTGTGATAAGGTACCGCGGGCAGAACTAGCCGTTGGCTCCTTTGTCCTTTAAATAGTTGGCCATTCTCAGCTTTTCACCTCACCTCTTTTGCATATTCATTTCCAGATTCAAACCCCTTCTTTAATCACTCAAATCTTTGATCATTTGTTTGATTATTACTTGTTTAAGAAGTGAATCTTGTTCTTCCATCTCTTCCTCTCCAAGTGCAAAGAGAAGAACACTATCCTAGTGAAGTGTTGAGTCCACCACCAAAGATCCATTGAAGATCAATTTTTATATACTTGTAGTTGTGTCATAGTTGTGAAGATCCAAGTAGTTTTGTCTATTTGGAAGTTGTGTATGTACTAAGTATAGTTGTGTAGATTGGTCCTAGCTACGATTAGGGCTCGACTTATAGCTTAGAGTCGGAAATTGGTTAAGGGACGTGTACGGTTTTCTCCACCATAAGGAGCTTGTTGTGTAGTGAACTCTCGAGTAAGGAGTACTCGAGGAGTGGAGTAGGAACGAGGAGTGAGCTTTGTTGCCGAACCACTATAAATCCTTGGTGTTCGGTTTGATCTTTCTTTACCCTTAACTCTTTACATTCCTTATTACTTTTTGCATATACATGTGTTGATATTAGATTAGCTACACTATCATTCTTTATTCTTTGTGGATATATTTTTGTTAGTATTAGTTTAGCTACACTATCATTGTTTATATTTGTGCATAAGAAGATTTCACATATTTCCTCAAGCCTAAGTTTTTTGAAAAAGGATTTTTGGAAACCATATTTTAACAAGTAAATTTTAAGAAACTATTCAACCCCCCCTTCTAGTTTCTACAATTGGTATCAGAGAAGGTTGCTCAAGAATTTTTAAAGTATATTGTATTTTAAAACTTGAATCGATCTATGGATTCCAACAAGTACCTAGAAGGGCAATCTATGCAAAGACCACCACTTTTTGAAACCGATAGTTTTATTTATTGGAAAAATAGATTTGAAACTTATGTGAAATCAAAAGATTTAGATCTTTGGCATGTTATTACCAATGGTGATTTTTTACCCTTTCAATTTAATGAAGTTTCTAAAACAAAAGAATTAGTCACTTTTGACAAAGCTAATGATGATACTAAAAAGAAACTTTCAAAACATAATGAGGCTAAAATGGTGATTTATAATGCTTTGCCTAAGAAAGAGTATGAAAGAATTTTTATGTGTGAAACCGCTAAAGATATTTGGAACACTCTTTTAGTAACCCACCAAGGTAATAGCCAAGTCAAAGAAAGTAAAATCGATCTTCTTGTCCAACAATATGAACAATTTGTCATCTTAGAAGATGAAACTATTGATAGTGCATTTGCTAGGTTTAACACCATTATTACTAGTCTAAGAGCACTTGATGAAGGTTTTTCTAGCAAGAACAATGTTAGGAAGTTTCTAAGGGCCTTACATCCAAAGTGGAGAGCAAAAGTCACCGCTATTGAAGAGTCGAAAGATCTCTCAACTTTATCACTCGATGAACTCATAGGAAACTTGAAGGTTCATGAGATGATAATTTTGAAGGACTCGGAATTAGTAAAAACCAAGAGTGAAAGGAAATCTCTTGCACTTAAAGCCAAGAAGGCACAAAGTGAACATGATAGTTCCTCGGAAAGTGATGACGAGGAGTATGCATTGGCGGTGAGAGATTTCAAGAAGTTCTTCAAGAGACGAGGTCAACACGTTAGGCAACCAAACTATGACAAGAAACCATTGTCAAAGAATCGGTTTGTCAAGAAAGAAAAAGGTGATAGGAGTTGCTTTAGATGTGGTGATCCAAATCACTTCATTGGTGATTGTCCAAAGCCCGCTCGTGATAAGAACCACACGGCATTCGTTAGTGGCGCTTGGAGCGATAGCGGTGAAGATGATGATGACAACCCCAAAGAGGAGAAATGTCTTATGGCTCACACTTCTAAAGATGTACATTCCGAAACCGAATATTATAGCAATGATAGTTACACTTTAAATGATATTGAATTTGAAGGCAAATATGATAGCTTACACAAACTTAGTCTTAAATTCATAGAAAAGAATAAAACCATAAAATCAA
Organism: Glebionis coronaria; assembly: GCA_025667525.1. Taxonomy (NCBI): domain Eukaryota; kingdom Viridiplantae; phylum Streptophyta; class Magnoliopsida; order Asterales; family Asteraceae; genus Glebionis; species Glebionis coronaria. Next base: position 484,827 of record JANFOE010000127.1, on the reverse strand, counting down.
CCAAAACTAAGCTTGAAAATGAGATCAATGAACTTAGGGAGAAATTGGCTAAACTTGAGAAAAACAAAGAGGTTGATTTAGGTTGCTTAAGTTGTGAGAAACTTAGATTAGAGAATGATGATCTCAAGAGCACCTCCATTAAATTGGAAAAGTTCATGAAAGGTACTAGTGCTCTTGATGATATATTAAACAAACAAGTTCATTCTAAGGAAAAACTTGGTCTAGGTTTTAACTCAAATGAAGCCTCAACTAGTGAACCAAAACAAGTCAGGTTTTCACAGAAAACACCTTCTGGACGCGGTTCCACATTGTATGGCGCGGTTCCTTATCACTATGGAACCACGTCCATAGATAAGGTACCGCGACCAGAAGTTGACTTTTGTGAAAACTCTGAACTTTCTGAAAAATCTAAGTTAAATGAAAAACCAAAGCATCTTACTGTTAATAAGGTTCAATTACCCATACTTGACGACAATGCTATTAGTAAGTTCTATAAGCCGTTAATTAAACCTCTCATGGGAAATAGAAGTCTATCTAGACTATCTTCTACTCCACCTAGAGTACGGAATGAGTCTAAGCCTAGAAGTAGAACGACAACGCCTACAGGAGATAATCAAAACAACTCACGAACTAGAAGTAAAACTCTAACACCTAGAAAGAATAATAATAACTCTAAACCTAGATCAAACACACCTAGGAGAAGTAATAAACAACAAAATGGTTACATGAATTACTACCCTCCTCCATTTTGTTCTCCATGGGGAATCCCCACCTCATTCATTCATCCCAACCAAATGCAAGGGATGTTTGGAACTAACAACTTTGGACCCATGAGATACTGGGGACCAAATGTTTGATCTTGTGTATTGTTACCTAGATATGCTTGGGAATTGATTTGGAGCCCGATGAGTGGATTAAGGATAGTGGATGTTCTAAACACATGACAGGTAATCGAAGTTTGTTCTCGCATTACAAAGCATATGATGGAGGTAACGTCACATTCGCTAGTAGTCTACGTGGTAATATCATTGGCAAAGGTACGGTTTCTCTTGACTCCATGACCATTGAAAATGTTGAGCACTGATGTAGTAAAATCGTACACGTTTTAGGAAAACCGCGTATGAGTGGCAAGTATTAAGTTATACGCTTTAGGAAAAACGTAAAACCGAATAAATGCGGGTTCGTTCTCGAAGGAGGTGTGTATTAATGTGCCAAAATATATAAAATCAAGTTTGGATTAGTGACGTTTTTGGTTGAGAAAGAGAAAAATTAAAGACGAGCTACGACTACGTTTAAACTATGACGAATTAACGTAAAACGCGAACGTAAATACGTAAAACGTGACGAAATTAAAAATTAAAACCTAAAAACTAATTAAATGATTAAACTAAGTCTTAAATAATATAAATAAGAATAAAATTCCAACAAATATATTTTAAAACCTTTTATTAATTAAATATTCAATTTTTAATGCTAATTAAAGCCCAAAAATTAAATATAATTAACAAAATGTCCAAAATATTAATTTATTGAACTAATAACTAACTTATATTATTTAATGACTAAAAAGTATTTTTCCTAAATTTTAAAAACTATTTTTCTATTTTTAAATCACTAAAAACTATTTTTAAATTAAAATAATCTTAAAAATTAATAAAATAATGACAAAATTAATCTATCAATTTTAAAAATCTTAAATTACCCTAATGAACAGTAGAAAATTGAAAAAGTTTGAAAAATGTAAAATTTTCACTAAAAGACAAAACTATTTAATAATTAAACCCTAATTAACTTAATTTAATTATAAAAAATAATTAAAAAGTGAACAGTGACTAATTTTGAAAACAAAAATCTTAAATTAATATTCTAAGTCTAGGAAAAATTCTAAATCTGAAAAATATAAGTTTTTTACACTAAATGACAAAAACAGATATATTAAAAAGTAATTTAAAAATGCAATTAAATATAAAAAAAATGAAAATGAACAGTAACAACCAAATAAACTAAACTGAAAAATCAGAAAATTAAAAAGAAAAATATTGCAAAAAGAATGAAAGTCTAATTCCTAAATAACCCCACTAAAGACAAAAATATAAAAACTGATAGTGACCTTTTTCTATGTTTCTGTCTTTTAGTGTAGCAGTGGCTACAACAAGCCTATCAGTGGGAAAGGAGTTCCCACTGACAGTATAAAAAAACGGGCTAGACAAAAGTGCTTAGATTTTGCTTGTTACTTGGTATCTTTTGGAAACAAGGGCACCCCTACACTCAGTGGAGTGTAGGGAGTCAATTTATGCTAAAAAAACACACAAGCACAATACAAAAAAAACACAAAAATAGGGCAATCACAGTTACTGTATTGGTGCTATGGGTCTGATGGACTTTTGCTGGTTCAGTTTGCACTTAGATGAATTTTGAACTACAAAAACTAGCTCAAACAATAACCAAACTAAGCTTAACTGATTTGAAGCCCTAGATAAACAGATTAGCTAACTTCCTACAAGTTTTCAAAACCAAAAACTCATAATCAAGCTATTTTGGGCCTACTGAATGTATTGGCTAAATTTTTGCCAAATTTTAACAAACAAAATCCATTTAAAACTTGCCCTAAATGAAAACCAACCACTGATATAACATGTAACTTACAAAGAGAGTATGTGAAGGCAGGTACACAGTCAAAACTAGTCAAACTTTTTCACTAAGCCCTTATCCCAAACACCCCTTTAAATGCAGAAATCCACTCTTTTTCAAACAAAACTATTCAAAAGCAACCTAAACTGATTCCATGGTATTCTGACATGCATATAAACCATAAAGCAGCAATATCAAACAATAATAAACAACAATTGAGCAGGCAATACTAAAAATCACATAAAATCTCTAAAAAGTGCAAAAATTTCAAAAAGGGGGTTCAAGCCTCTTGTACCTTGGCTGATGCCTTCCCAAGTGATTTTTGGACTTCTTGAAAACTTATGAAATAGTAGAGAAAGCCTGCTGGTGGAATCTTATAAAAGACCCAAGGCTATAACATATCTTCAAAAAAAATGAAAAGTGAAATGAAATGGATAATGGGTGATCTTTGGTGGATTCTTGATCAACAAACCTGCTAAGAAACAAAACAAATCAACAAACAGTGACCTGTTACAAGCCAATAAGCTATAAAGCAAGCTTATTACTTAAGCTGCTTATAGCTTATTGCTAAAATAATGAAAATCAGATTTTTCTTCCTTAAAAAAACTTTTGGAACCAACCTAAACTTAATGGACTTGATAAAAACTTGTTCAAGACAGAGATACGTGTTAAACCTCCACTTTCACTTTGGCTTAACACGGATTTCAAATCTTTGGAAAGCTTTTTTCAAGAATTTCTAAAAGAACTCAAACTTTTCTGAAAATAACTCTTAAAGATTAACACTCTTTTTCCTTAAAAACTTTTAACTAAACTTTCAGAATAGAAAATCACTTAAACTAAAACAGTAAAAGGGAACTCAATATCATAAAAACTTAATATTTTCATTTTCATTAATAATATAAAGTTTTTACAAAAATTGGAACAAAGGAAATAAGGACACAATTCGTCCTTATTTATACAATGAGAAAGAAAAATCTAGAAACTAAAACCCTAGCAATGGATCTTCCAGTAATGCCCTTTGAAAATTCAAAGTTCCTTGGTCAAAGATGCCTCATGTGATGTGCCAGCTGGTTAACTTGATCCTGGACGCTCATTTGGTCCTTGGGGACAAAGAAAAACGTTTTGGAACGTTTGATAGCTGTAGGATTCCCTTTATGCCAAATTTGGGTAGACAGGGGAGGACGGGGGGTCCACTGGAGGTCACGGGTGAGTGTGTTAGGAGTTGGGTCGGGTTTAGGTGGGTATCAATTAGGTTTCTGGATATTATGAGGTTTGGGGATTAAGTGAATTGTGATTTCCCAATTAGGGTTCTTGTGTTCATAATCTGGGGAGATTAGGGGTAAATTGCTACAGTGTGTGTTTAGCGCCCAAATTAATATTAATAATTCGTTTTGAAAACGAATTAAAATATTAAGCTAGGTTGACTGTGGTGTTGACTTGGGCTCGGATTTCGGGTATTGGGGGGGTTTAGTTGGGCTTATGGTGGGTTAAGTGGGCTCAGACTGGGTAGGGAATGGGCATGGGTTACGTTTTTGGCAAAAACCGTCCTTAGACTCTCCCAATATTTGCATATCAAGTTTGGCAGTCCATTTAGCATATTCCCTTTGTTAATATCTTTAGACAAATTACACTTTCAGTCCTTTTGTTTAATAAACCTTAGGCAAGGACTAATAATGCAATTTTATCAAATTCCAAGGGTTAATCTTGACATTTCTTCAATCTTTAAGGACTAATCTTGTACAATTGATTCTTGGAGGGTCATTTGTGACAAGTCTTCAAAGTTGAGGGACCAAACTTGTACAATCTTCAAACTTCAAGGGCATTTTTGAAAAATTCATATTTGGGCCCGGTTCTTTGTGCGGCTTCGTTTCCCGTGTTCGTTTTTGCTTGATTCCTTTGATCTTTTGGTGAATTCACGATATCCATACCTAAAATACACAATGAACAAACATAGGCACATATATGGGTATTTTGACGATATTTTAAGCGTTTTAAGCTCGATTTGGACGATGAGACTATGTATAAATACAGTCTCATCACTCCCCCATACTAAACCATTGCCGTGTCCCCACGCAATGCTAGAATTAAGTATCATAGCACTTCCAAAATTCATTTTATGATGACATTTATTCAAGACATAAATTTAAACTACTACACGCGTTTTAGACATAATGTATTGTTTTCATCACGATAATGTGACTTTTGGGATCATAGAACAAGAACACGTGAATGCTTCGTTAGAAATAATTTCGTCGTCCTCGATTTTCACCCAATTCCATGCTAAGCGTGTAACGAGATCATTGTTATTATAAGTTAGCAACACGAACACATCTCATGAGTGTTAATTACGAACCTAAACTCCCTTATTCCTATTTGGTATCTCTTATATTTTATTTTTGTCTTAATGATCACGAGGATACATCATCGACTTATGCGTGAATAGAGATTAAGTCTAAAAATAGAAACTTAACGGTGTAACCAAAATCATCAAATAAATAATTCATCTTAATAGACAACGATGTCAAGAAATTAAGTCAACAAGAAGGATCGATAAACACGATTTTATAACGGTTTTGAACATGAGACTTATTACCAAGACTTTTATACGCCCCCTAACGGAAGGGCCTTATTATCTTTGGTTTACCTCCATCTTTTATTCAACTTCGCCATGAAGCTTTTATTATGACTTCGGTCTTGCCTTGCCTTTTATTATCCGCCTCATCGGTGGTTTTATTAGCCAAAGACGTATATCCTCACGCTAAAGCGAATTTTGGATCTTTAAAGCTTCGAAGATTAAGGCTTGATTCACTTTCAATTTGGGCATAGATTTTTCGGCCTTGTGAGCTTCAAATTTTTGCTTAATTTAGGTGAGCACTTGAAATCTTATTATTAGGTGAAGCTTTCGATTATTCGGGTGCCAATACTTCAAAACCGTGACGCTGGCGATACCTTAATGTTTTCCCAATTTAATTACATGGAAGCTACCAAAACAAATTAGAAACCCAACAATAGTGACTAAACCGCCAAATCAATATTTATTAACAATTTATTATGCAAAAAGCGTTGGGAGAATAAGCTAATAATTACTACACATAAGATCGTGACGATTACGAGACTTATAAATAACTCTATCATTTCTCGTCCTCATTTAAGAGACTTAGCCTAAAAAGTTAAGGAATCGAAGCTAAGTGCTCAACACGCACGGTCGAGTCAAAAATTACTCTCGTTCTCACCATCGGAAAACCTACATTCGTGTCTTAAACACTTATGAAAAACTAGAAAAATTTTAAAATTTGGCCATTTTTAGCCTTATTTTGCAACAAAACGATAACAAAAAGATGAATATTGGATAGCGTGTTGACGTAAGCAAGGTGAAGTATCTACTCACCCCCCCATACTAAAACTAAACATTGTCCTCAATGTTTCGAGTCTAGGGGTGTAAACACCCCCATACTAGAGACGAAGTCGAATGCTTAATCTCGAGCATGGAAAGGGTAAAACGAATAACCTATAAGCCGTTTATGAATTATGCTAATAAGATAAACGTTAGAACATAAAAGGATATCATCGGATATGGGAATCTCCAAAGGCAACGATCGAAGCTCGAGTGATCCGTAAAACGAACACGAGAGGCTTCAATGGTGTCGATGAACCTAATAAATCACAATCACAAACAACCACGAAACAAAGGTAGGAAGAGCACAAGTCCCCTCGTTACATTAAACTAAGAAAGCGATAATATTTACAAGGATAAGCATGAGAATCCCCCACGAGGCACCTTGTTTTTGATAACCGAGTCAAAAGCTCGACTCGGATCCCCATAAATGTGATCATTTAGGGATAATCTTGGTTTGGTCATTTTTGGTGGGGCTTACATGATAAACAAGGCCCAAAAGTACATGGAGTACTTTAAAAACCCGATACATGTATACCGGGGTCAAAGATAGCGTCTTCGTTTTCAGATGAAAGACGAAACAACGCCACTCCAACACAAACCCCAATGGGGTAGAAGAAAAGAGATAAGAAGTAGAAAGGTGGGGCAATGGGTAAGGCAACATAATGAGCTACTCGAGGTAGACTCACACCAAGCAAACGAAAAGATTTTCCATTTATTGCATCGGTGGAAGACCGAGATTTCCCTTTACAAGCAATTCCGGGATCGTAAATCTCGTCCTCGGTGGAGAAATGGGAGGGAACATTTGGGGCTTCCCCCACACTAGATCCACACCAACCGTCGTCAAAAGGAGTAGACGAGGTGGTAGCGCTCATGAAACGCGGTGATGACGGAGTTAAACTTGTAGAAAAATCATTTAAAACATTTTTAAAATCTTTTCCTTTTTCATCGTTCAAAAACTCATTATGAAAACCCGATTTAATGATGTCGAAAATATTTGGCGTGTCAAATTGAAAATTAGTCGCGCTAAAAATTCTCACATTTAAGTCATTGGCGGGAGGGGGTGGCGGATTATATAAGTTCTCAAAACGTTTGTCAATAAAGAACACCGCCCCCTCGGGGTCTACATACTCGTCATCCTCATGAACGTCGATCTCATCGATTTCTTCATCAAAGATAGGCTTGTCAAACCAAGGTTTGTCATTCCCCTCCTTGAGTATCTTAGAAACTCTCTCGAAAAGATCACGATCAAGCACGAAACCATCATTCTTTTGTGGGGATCGTTGATAAGTTAGATCCTAACGAATGTGGTAAACATCATTCTCAAATGAGGAGTGTTGATAAGGTAACTCCTCGAGAATGGGATTTTTGGTGGTCACATGAGTTGGTTCGTCATCGAAAATAAGACGTTCCAACTCATTGAGTTCATCCTCGATTTTGGAAAGATCGACCTCACTCGTAGGTGGAAGTGAAGGCATAAGAGCTAGCTCTCGTTCAATGATTTCCTCAATCTCGGGATCAAACTCATAATCATCGTACTTCACATGTTTCTTCTTAGGAGAATCAAAAATAGCATGTGGATGTCGAAGTACGTGATCAAGCTCGGCAAAATCGCCATCGTCATCGTCAAAGAAAGAGTCGATGTGAGCACTCACAACCATGGACTTACAAGCACTAGGGCTATGCTTAGGTGACTTTTCTAAAACGAGAGGATCGATGTCGATAAACCTTTTAGCCTCAACGGGTGTTGGGCTAGGCAAAGGAGGCACTTCGATGGAGTTAGAAGTTGAAGCCTCAAAGTCATGGTCCTTCGAAGGTGGTGAAGACGAATCCATTTTGGTCATTGTCGTGATGGCATTAACGTCACCCTTCGGAATTGGTGGTTCACTTGTTTCGCTAAAAACATCCCAAAGTGAGTTTTCATCCATAAATTTACACATACCCTTTTGAATTAGGTACACGTATTCTTTATCATTAAAATCATCATCTTTAAAACCGTTTTTCTTAATTCTTTCAAAACATGCATCAAGCTTCATTCTTTCCGCTAAAGTAAACATTTTGAAATCATTAGAATTTGAATCATTAGGTTTGGAAACCTCGGTTTTTTCATTCTCATAAAGTCCTTGGGATTTTCTAGCGAAAAAGTCTATTTTCTCATCCCCATATCTCATAGTAAGTCTCCCCTCGTGAACGTCGATTACGGTTCGAGCCGTCGATAAGAATGGTCGGCCTAAAATAATGGGACATTTAGGGTCACACTCGTAATCGGATATAACGAAATCCGCGGGAAAAACAAACTTTCCAATCCTAACATAGACATCCTCGGCTATTCCAATTGGTATTAAAGGTGTACAATTTGCAAGCTCGATTGTCATGTTTGTGGGGGTAAGCGAAGGCAATCTCATCAATTTCCATAGAGAATGAGGCATAAGATTGATGCTAGCACCTAAATCGGCAAGGGCTAAACATCCCTCAATCTCGGAAAAATCACAAGGTAGTAGAAATTGGCCCGGATCCTTTTCCTTTCTCGGCATACGCCTTTTGGGTTTTTTAAGAAGGATTGAAGCACAAGTTTCTTCAAGGGTTACTTTGGTAAGGTCGACAAAGCTCTCTTTTTGAACCGTGGATGGAATTTGAGGTACACGAGGGTGTGCACTCTTTTCCTTGGTCGCCACGTTCACCCCATCGACTTTAGAACAAGAATACGTCTTAGAAGTCGAGGGTTGAGAGGGATAAACAACACGGAATCCTTCAAGGTTAGGGGTAATCACACGACCTTTCTCACGAGACGAGGCGGCTTTACATTGTTCTTTCGGATTAGCAACGGTGTCACTAGGTAACGAACTTGATGACGAACCCGAGGCTTTGTTCATTATGGCCGAAAACATCTTTTTAATATCAATTTGCCCTTGCTCAATCTTCGTGTTTTGCAATTTCAAAGTATTAGAAAAGTCATTTTTCAAAGTACCAATTTCTCCCTCTAATCGTCTCATATTAGCCTCATTCGTTTTCATGTAATTTTGAAAATCGTTTGACGAACTATTTTGATTAGAATTAAAGTTCCCTTGGTTTTGATTACTTCTTTGAAAATTGTTTTGATTCCCACTTGAAAAATTATTTCCTTGATTGTTATCTCGATTTTGCCAAGTTATATTACGACCTTGATTATAACCTCCTTGATTTTGATTCGAAAAATTTCCTTGTTGATTGTTTCCTTGAAAATTGTTTCGATTTTGAAAATTGTTGCCTTGGTTATAATTTCCTTGTTGTGATGGACCGCGTTATTTTGATTAGAAAAATTGTTGTTTCCATTTAACGCACTCACATTCGACGTTTGGCCATCCGTAGCCGCACACTCGTAATAATTATGAGGTCCACCACAAAACGTACATGAAACCTCAACCGCTTTCACCGTAGCGGGAGCGTCTTTCTTTTGCATCTCAATGAGATAAGACGTGAACACATTCGTCAACTTGTCGACTTTTGCATCAACCCTCTCAATGTCGCGATTAGAACTACTAACATTGGCGACATTGGCAACACTCGGTGCATTGCGGAGTTGGTAAACCTTGGATCGGTTTTCGATAATTATCAAAGCTTCTCTCGGAGTCTTACACAAAAAGTTGCCACCGGCGGCGGAATTCAACGAGTCTTGTTCGTGAAAATTAAGACCGTTGTAAAACGTATCGATTTGGTGCAACTCGTAAAAACCATGGTGAGGACATTGCCTAAGCAATTCCTTAAAACGATCCCACACGTCTCTAAAAGATTCATTCGATTTTTGCTCAAATTTTGTAATCTCGTTTTTGAAAAATGTTGTCTTAGACGGTGGGAAGAAATAATTAACGAACTTGGAAACGAGATCCTTCCACGTAGTAATGGAATTAGGTGGCTCTTTCTCGTACCAATCCTTGGCGGCACCATCGAGCGAGTACGGAAAAAGCATAAGCTTGACGACATCGGTGTCGACGTTCTTAAACTTGCTCGTGGCCAAAAGACGATCAAAATTCCGAATATGGTCGTGAGGATTATCGGCTTCACGACCTCGAAACTTCGTAGCTTGGATCAACGAAAGCATTCCGCTCTTGATCTCAAAATTCTCCGCCTCGATAGCGGGAACTACGATCGCGTCTCCATAACCCTCGGTGGGCGCTTGGAGCAATTCCATCATAGAACGATTGTCGGCCATCTCGTCTAAGGTCTCTTCAACAACGATATTAGGAACGTCGGTTTCTAATTCTCGTCTACGTCGTCGATTCCTTCGATTACGATTGCGTCGATTCGAAGCTTCACTAGAATTGGAATAGTCCTTCGATCGAGTGCGCATGCACTAAGCGTAGAATGGGTGGTAGCAAAGAAGATTCTTTTTGCGGCTTTTTGATTTTTTAAAATTTTTTTTTTTTGGTTTTTGATTGGTTTTTTAATTTTTTTGGATTTTTGAATGTATTACGTAGACACAAATCTACAAATCTCCCCTCGAATCGATCTTCTCGATTAAAGGAGCCTCAAAGAATGAAAACGATCACGTGGAGTGAACGTTCTCGATGACTTTAGAACGTTGGTGGAACACCAAAACGTTCAAGAGGGTTTAATCTTGAAAACACAAGCAAATATAATATACGTAGATAATACTTGGGCGGCAAACCCTCGATTAGCCCTCTTTCTCAAAACACGCACAAGCAAGCGGAGGAAACGAGGCGGCGCGAAGCACTTAAGAGCCTTTTTCCTTTAGGTCGTGAAATACAACCGCCTTATACCCACCTTATAGTTTGTGTTAATTGAAATTAAGCCTCACGAAAGTATTTATCTATTTTGCCTTTAAACTTTTGCTTTAGATTCGAATACAATGATCGAGTGATGAAATCCCGAATCAAGGTTGTGATTTCTCACGTATTTGGAGTACTTGTATATTTATTTGTTCTTACGTAGTACAATATAGTAATAATAATATTCACAAGAAAAACGAAAACCAATATATCTACAATATAGTAAAGATTGTTGTGTGTTTAACTTAGGAAAATTAAACACGATTTATTTGGATATTATACTATAATAGATAAAAAATAACAAAAATGAGTATGTACGATATTCACGCTTTCCAAAAATGAAAAGCAAAAACGCACTACTCACACAAACACGATACTAATAATAATGGCACACAAACACCTCCCCGGCAGCGGCGCCAAAGATTGATGTAGTAAAATCGTACACGTTTTAGGAAAAACGCGTATGAGTGGCAAGTATTAAGTTATACGCTTTAGGAAAAACGTAAAACCGAATAAATGCGGGTTCGTTCTCGAAGGAGGTGTGTATTAATGTGCCAAAATATATAAAATCAAGTTTGGATTAGTGACGTTTTTGGTTGAGAAAGAGAAAAATTAAAGACGAGCTACGACTACGTTTAAACTATGACGAATTAACGTAAAACGCGAACGTAAATACGTAAAACGTGACGAAATTAAAAATTAAAACCTAAAAACTAATTAAATGATTAAACTAAGTCTTAAATAATATAAATAAGAATAAAATTCCAACAAATATATTTTAAAACCTTTTATTAATTAAATATTCAATTTTTAATGCTAATTAAAGCCCAAAAATTAAATATAATTAACAAAATGTCCAAAATATTAATTTATTGAACTAATAACTAACTTATATTATTTAATGACTAAAAAGTATTTTTCCTAAATTTTAAAAACTATTTTTCTATTTTTAAATCACTAAAAACTATTTTTAAATTAAAATAATCTTAAAAATTAATAAAATAATGACAAAATTAATCTATCAATTTTAAAAATCTTAAATTATCCTAATGAACAGTAGAAAATTGAAAAAGTTTGAAAAATGTAAAATTTTTCACTAAAAGACAAAACTATTTAATAATTAAACCCTAATTAACTTAATTTAATTAAAAAAAATAATTAAAAAGTGAACAGTGACTAATTTTAAAACCAAAAATCTTAAATTAATATTCTAAGTCTAGGAAAAATTCTAAATCTGAAAAATATAAGTTTTTTACACTAAATGGCAAAAACAAATATATTAAAAAGTAATTTAAAAATGCAATTAAATATAAAAAAAATGAAAACGAACAGTAACAACCAAATAAACTAAACTGAAAAATCAGAAAATTAAAAAGAAAAATATTGCAAAAAGAATGAAAGTCTAATTCCTAAATAACCCCACTAAAGACAAAAATATAAAAACTGATAGCGACCTTTTTCTATGTTTCTGTCTTTTAGTGTAGCAGTGGCTACAACAAGCCTATCAGTGGGAAAGGAGTTCCCACTGACAGTATAAAAAAACGGGCTGGACAAAAGTGCTTAGATTTTGCTTGTTACTTGGTATCTTTTGGAAACAAGGGCACCCCTACACTCAGTGGAGTGTAGGGAGTCAATTTATGCTAAAAAACACACAAGCACAATACAAAAAAACACAAAAATAGGGCAATCACAGTTACTGTATTGGTGCTATGGGTCTGATGGACTTTTGCTGGTTCAGTTTGCACTTAGATGAATTTTGAACTACAAAAACTAGCTCAAACAATAACCAAACTAAGCTTAACTGATTTGAAGCCCTAGATAAACAGATTAGCTAACTTCCTACAAGTTTTCAAAACCAAAAACTCAGAATCAAGCTATTTTGGGCCTACTGAATATATTGGCTAAATTTTTGCCAAATTTTAACAAACAAAATCCATTTAAAACTTGCCCTAAATGAAAACCAACCACTGATATAACATGTAACTTACAAAGAGAGTATGTGAAGGCAGGTACACAGTCAAAACTAGTCAAACTTTTTCACTAAGCCCTTATCCCAAACACCCCTTTAAATGCAGAAATCCACTCTTTTTCAAACAAAACTATTCAAAAGCAACCTAAACTGATTCCATGGTATTCTGACATGCATATAAACCATAAAGCAGCAATATCAAACAATAATAAACAACAATTGAGCAGGCAATACTAAAAATCACATAAAATCTCTAAAAAGTGCAAAAATTTCAAAAAGGGGGTTCAAGCCTCTTGTACCTTGGTTGATGCCTTCCCAAGTGATTTTTGGACTTCCTGAAAACTTATGAAATAGTAGAGAAAGCCTGCTGGTGGAATCTTATAAAAGACCCAAGGCTATAACATATCTTCAAAAAAAATGAAAAGTGAAATGAAATAGATAATGGGTGATCTTTGGTGGATTCTTGATCAACAAACCTGCTAAGAAACAAAACAAATCAACAAACAGTGACCTGTTACAAGCCAATAAGCTATAAAGCAAGCTTATTACTTAAGCTGCTTATAGCTTATTGCTAAAATAATGAAAATCAGATTTTTCTTCCTTAAAAAATCTTTTGGAACCAACCTAAACTTAATGGACTTGATAAAAACTTGTTCAAGACAGAGATACGTGTTAAACCTCCACTTTCACTTTGGTTTAACACGGATTTCAAATCTTTGGAAAGCTTTTTTCAAGAATTTCTAAAAGAACTCAAACTTTTCTGAAAATAACTCTTAAAGATTAACACTCTTTTTCCTTAAAAACTTTTAACTAAACTTTCAGAATTGAAAATCACTTAAACTAAAATAGTAAAAGGGAACTCAATATCATAAAAACTTAATATTTTCATTTTCATTAATAATATAAAGTTTTTACAAAAATTGGAACAAAGGAAATAAGGACACAATTCGTCCTTATTTATACAATGAGAAAGAAAAATCTAGAAACTAAAACCCTAGCAATGGATCTTCTAGTAATGCCCTTTGAAAATTCAAAGTTCCTTGGTCAAAGATGCCTCATGTGATGTGCCAGCTGGTTAACTTGATCCTGGACGCTCATTTGGTCCTTGGGGACAAAGAAAAACGTTTTGGAACGTTTGATAGCTGTAGGATTCCCTTTATGCCAAATTTGGGTAGACAGGGGAGGACGGGGGGTCCACTGGAGGTCACGGGTGAGTGTGTTAGGAGTTGGGTCGGGTTTAGGTGGGTATCAATTAGGTTTCTGGATATTATGGGGTTTGGGGATTAAGTGAATTGTGATTTCCCAATTAGGGTTCTTGTGTTCATAATCTGGGGAGATTAGGGGTAAATTGCTACAGTGTGTGTTTAGCGCCCAAATTAATATTAATAATTCGTTTTGAAAACGAATTAAAATATTAAGCTAGGTTGACTGTGGTGTTGACTTGGGCTCGGATTTCGGGTATTGGGGGGGTTTAGTTGGGCTTATGGTGGGTTAAGTGGGCTCAGACTGGGTAGGGAATGGGCATGGGTTACGTTTTTGGCAAAAACCGTCCTTAGACTCTCCCAATATTTGCATATCAAGTTTGGCAGTCCATTTAGCATATTCCCTTTGTTAATATCTTTAGACAAATTACACTTTCAGTCCTTTTGTTTAATAAACCTTAGGCAAGGACTAATAATGTAATTTTATCAAATTCCAAGGGTTAATCTTGACATTTCTTCAATCTTTAAGGACTAATCTTGTACAATTGATTCTTGGAGGGTCATTTGTGACAAGTCTTCAAAGTTGAGGGACCAAACTTGTACAATCTTCAAACTTCAAGGGCATTTTTGCAAAATTCATATTTGGGCCCGGTTCTTTGTGCGGCTTCGTTTCCCGTGTTCGTTTTTGCTTGATTCCTTTGATCTTTTGGTGAATTCACGATATCCATACCTAAAATACACAATGAACAAACATAGGCACATATATGGGTATTTTGACGATATTTTAAGCGTTTTAAGCTCGATTTGGACGATGAGACTATGTATAAATACAGTCTCATCAAGCACGTAGATAACTTAGGTTTTAACCTTTTAAGTATAGGTCAAATTTGTGATAATAAGTGTAGGTCATCTTTTCGGAACATGACAGTGAAATCGTAAAAGATGGAAAAGTCATTAGAAAAAGTGTTAGAAAGCATGGGCTTTATGTCATGAAGATTAATAAGAAGTCAAAAGACAACATATGTCTTGCGACTATAGATGATAGTTCTACTCTTTGGCATAGGAGATTAGGTCATGCTAATATGCGTTTAATTCAATCTTTAGTCTCTAAGGAGTTGGTAAGACACCTCCCCAAGATTAAGTTTGATAGTTACTTTTGTGATGCTTGCAAGCAAGTTCACTCAAGTCACAAAGCCAAGAATTTGGTTTCGACCTCTCGGTGCTTAGAGCTCCTACATATGGATCTCTTTGGACCTTCCGTCATACGGAGTTATGGAGGTAACCTTTATACCCTAGTTATAGTTGACGACTATTCTAGATTCACTTGGACTAGTTTTTTGGCGTCTAAGAATGAAGCTTTCGATCACTTCGAAATCTTTAGTCGGAGAATTCAAAATCAACTAGGATGTTCAATTGTTTCTATTAGGACGGATCATGGTAGGGAATTTGATAATGAAGTGCAATTTGGTGCCTTTTGTGAAGCTCATGGTATTACCCATAACTTCTCGGCTCCTCGCACTCCACAATCAAATGGGGTAGTTGAAAGGAAGAATAGGACTCTCCAAGAGATGAGTAGGACGATGTTAAACGAGCAATCGTTGCCTCAAAAGTTTTGGTGCAATGCCGTAGATACATCGATTTATATTCTCAACCGAATTCTTATTCGACCTTTCCTAGGAAAGACCCCCTATGAGATTCTTAAAGGTAAGAAACCCTCATTAGAATACTTTAGGGTGTTTGGAAGCAAGTGCTTTATCCTCAACACCAAAGACTACCTTACCAAGTTTGACCCAAAGTCTTACGAAGGTATCCTTTTAGGTTATTCCCAAACTAGTAAGGCCTACATAGTCCTAAATAGAACCTCAGGGGTTATTGAAGAATCACTCAACGTAACCTTTGATGAAACCCCTCCTTCACCCAAGACACCACCATTAGTTTATGATGACTTGGATGAATTAGAAGTAGTTAAAGCCAAAGAGGTTAGAAAAAATAGGAGTTGAAGACCTTAGTGTTGAAAAGGAAGTAAACATTAATGAGTCTAGGGATCATACTCTAAATAATGTCATTGGTGACTTAAATCAAAGGACCCTAAGATCTCAAGTCCAAAACCAAAGCAACTTCTTTTGTTTTGTCTCCTTGATTGAACCTAAGAATGTTAAAGAAGCCTTGACGGATGAGAGTTGGGTCATTGCGATGCAAGAAGAATTGAATCAATTCGTTGCCAATGATGTTTGGGAACTTGTTCCTCCACCTAGAAGTTCTACAATTATAGGAACCAAATGGGTATTTAGGAATAAGCTAGATGAAAATGGTGTTGTGTCTCGTAACAAGGCTAGACTTGTAGCTCAAGGCTATAATCAACAAGAAGGGATTGATTATGACGAGACATATGCACCGGTAGCTAGATTAGAATCAATTAGAATCCTTTTAGCCTACGCTTGTGCCTTAGATATTAAGCTTCAACAAATGGATGTAAAGAGTGCATTTCTTAACGGTTTGATCAATGAGGAGGTATATGTGGCTCAACCTCCCGGCTTCATTGATTTTGAGAAACCGGACCATGTTTACAAGCTTAAGAAAGCACTTTATGGACTCAAACAAGCACCCAAAGCTTGGTATGATAGACTTAAAGCGTTTCTTGTTAAACATGAGTATACCATGGGTATGGTAGACAATACACTCTTTACAAAGAAGAAAGGTCCTCACCTCATAATCGTACAAATATATGTTGATGACATTATATTTGGCTCAACTTGTCAAGAATTGTGTGATGACTTTGCCAAAATCATGCATGATGAGTTTGAAATGAGTATGATGGGAGAACTTAACTTCTTTTTAGGACTCCAAATTAAACAAATGGACGATGGTATTTTCTTTAGTCAATCTAAGTACGCTAAAGAAATGCTAAAGAAATTTGGATTAGAAGAATCTAGACCAATGAAGACCCCTATGGCCTCGGATACTAAACTCACCGTAGATGATGATTGTGAGTCGGTAGACAACACCAAATATAGAGGTATGATTGGTAGTTTGTTGTACCTAACGGCAAGTCGACCGGATATCATGTTTAGTGTTTGCCTTTGTGCTCGCTTCCAAGAGGCTCCCAATACCTCTCACCTTGAAGCGGTTAAGCGTATCTTCCGATACATTAAAGGCACTATACATTTAGGATTATGGTATCCTAAAGGGACCGGCGTAGAAACCATTGTCTACGCGGACTCGGATCATGCGGGAGACTATGTGGACCGAAAAAGCACTAGTGGAGTTTGTACCTTCATGGGTTGTTGTTTAACTTCTTGGTTCTCCAAGTAACAAACCACTCTTGCAATATCCACCATCGAAGCCGAGTATGTGAGTGCCGGTAAAGCATGCCAACAAGCTCTATGGATGAAGCAAGCACTTGTTGATTACGAGATTTCTCTTGATGATGTTCCTATCATGTGCGATAATAAAGGCGCTATAGACCTAAGCAAGAATCCCGTGCAACATTCGCGAACCAAACACATATAAATTAGACACCATTTCCTTAGAGATAATGTTCAAAAGGGGAACATTACTATCGAAAAGGTGCCCTCCGAGGACAACTTAGCCGATATCTTCACTAAGCCACTTAAGAGGGAACCTTTTTATTACTTGCGTCTAGGTCTAGGATTAATGGAACATCTTCCTTAAATTCTTTTCTTCTTGTGTGTTTTCTCCTACCACCTTGAGTCCTTGAGTCTTTTAAGATTCTTTTGAAAAATCTTCTCATCTTCTTTTCAAAACTCTTAAAGTCTCTTTCGAAAACGGTTGAGAAACTCGTTTAACATTGTTAATTCAATCTAAAAACGATTTTTCATAGATTCTCGCTATTAATATAGAGCTTACATAATTCATATGTATGATTCTCTCAAACATAGCAAGAACAAGATTGAATCATGGAAGATCATTGTGTCATAAGGTCTTGTCTTACACACCTCCTACATTGATTTTATTTTTTTTAGTCAAATCTCTATTTGGTAAGTTTGCATATACTTTTCTTGTCTATCTTAGCTTTTAAGCACATCCCAATGATAAGTTAGACTAGAAAAATAAGATTTGCTGAAAAATCTTTCTCCAAACACCAAACCCTGCTTCTGCAGGCGGTTCCATAAGTGAGCCGCGGTACCTTATTGATAAGGTACCGCCACCATAGATAAGGAACTGCCTACAGTGGCCTTCCTTTTCGGGTTTTTGTCTGAAACTCCAGATTTGCTCCAACCTTTTTGAGAATCTTTGTTTCAAACCCTTTGACCACCCCAAAAATACCCTAAGCCTTCCCTATTTAAACCATAAGCATTTTGCATTCTTCACATCCAAAATGTCTTTTTCTCCAAATGAAAGCCTTGAATCTCCTCCATTTTCTCCAATTGCTTTCAATCCAAACCCACCTAAGAACACTCTTAATCACATTTCTCCTACCAAGAATGTTGATTGTGGAACTTCCTTCCTTCCACCACCACCCTTTAGTGTTCTTCCTCCTTCTCATGATAATGTCATGCATCATGGAACATATTGTCATTGTTGTCAATATCAACATCTTGCTATGGCACACATCTATGAGGAGTTGAGCTACATTAAGAGTCTCTTAATCAAGCCTCCTCTTCATTTTGATTATGAGATCTCCAACAAGCCACCACCACCACCCTCCGCTATTACCTTGTCTTTCATATAAGCATTGGTTGCTTATCCTCAAGACACCAAATTCAAGCAAATCTTAGAATTCTAGAATAACTAGGATTAGATTTATGCTTTTGGCTTGTTTCTTTTTTTTGTTTTGTTTTTTTTCTTTTCATACTTCCTTGTATGATGTTTCTTTAGTAACCTATCTTGGATCTTTGTCATTGTGTTTTCTTCTCTTGTAATTTTTTTTGTGACCTATTGCTATATATTGTTGGTTGTTTCTTTTGTTCAACTAACCCTTCTATGTAGCTTGTCATCATATCTCGATTCCCCGGTGCCCCAAGCTAGGGGGTAAGCACCAAGGGGGAGTCTTTGCAAAGTCCGTTTCTTCAACACCGGTTACGCAACCTTTTTGCTTCGACAAAGGGGGAGAAATGAATAAACTCGTCTTCGAAAATCTTGTTTTTTTGTGATTGAGTTTATGTATTGTCGGAATCAAAAAGGGGGAGATTGTTAATACAATAATGACTAAAAACGTTACTTGAATTTTTCGGTCTCGCTTAGTTTTGATTACGATAATATGTAAAAACAAGCATTTACGAAAACAACGAAAAACGAATTCTTGAGTTCAAGTATTTTTCATTTTACCCATTTTCACTTAAGGTATGGATAAACAAGTACTAACCTTAATCAAGTGATCAAGTGATTTAATCTTTTCTTAAAACTCACTTTTTATTAAATGTGACAAGTTTTTATTAAACTTTATTTTTAAGAAAATGTTTTATTAAATTAATTATTTGAAATTTGAAAATGGCATATTCTTATTCTGTTAAGAATATCCTTTCAGGATATTTTTATACCCAGATAAGACCTCCACCACTAAAGGACAAAAAGGAGTGGAGTCTAGTCCGGCGGTACCTTAGCGCCTAGGCGGTACCTTATCGATAAGGTACCGCGGGCTGTGATAAGGTACCGCGGGCAGAACTAGCCGTTGGCTCCTTTGTGTTGATCCCAAACTTAGATCGATTTAGCTTTATGTATACGAGATTAGATCAAGTAATACACTTAGAGAAACCTTTGTATATGCTTATGAATTTAAGTGTTATGCGGAATTTAACACTTAAACAAGAACACACAATGATATAAACAAACTTTCACTTTGATTATCAATATCAAACTTGCTTACAATGAAAGTAGTTTGCGAATGAAAACTTATATCAAACATTAACCTAAAGGTCTTCTTTTATAGACATAAGAAGCCTTGTACAATAATCTACGTATCAACTATTCTAGGTAAAGATAAATATAGAAAATATATTGTTGTTCCTATCTTTACTAGAAGTAATCTAGAATACAATAAACGCGTAGAGAATATCTTCCATCAGTGCTTGTCTTCAATGTGTCAACGCTTGACTTTATCTTGTCAACGCTTGAGCTGTCAGCGCTTGTTTTGTTCTTGTCAACGCTTGTTTTACTCTTGTCAGCGCTCAAGTGATCTGGCCTTAATTTATTCCCAACAATCCTCCACTAAACTTGATATCCACTCTTATGATCAAGTTTCTGAATAAGCATTAAGAACTAGGAGGAATCTTACAAACCTTCTCATATTGATAATGAATAAATCTGATCAAATCTTTTGTCACGTCACTTGAATAATCTATTTCCAGCTGAGTGTCCTTCATCTTCTCCAAAATAGCCTTGGATATGAAATACTGACCATCCACAAGTAGATACTCAGCAAACTTTGTAGAACTCAAATGGTAAACACCAGCAGCTGAATATAACCTCCATTGGAGACCACTGAGGTCATCTTCAAGATCCTTCCAAATTGCAGGATCCTCATTTTTTGGTCCACACATTCTTTTGAATGTGGTCCAAAGTTTTATTCCATTAGCTGAAGTTGGTGCTTCAGCCTCATACTTGGTCTCCAGCAACCTCCAAAGGTCCACCAAGTCTTCTCTATCACAACTTGCAAACAAAGATATGAGAGTGGTAAAAGTGTGTACCTCTTTGCCATATCTGCCAATCTTCCATAATCCACATTCATCTTCTTCATAGCTTACTATTGGGTTCCTGGAATCTAATGGTAACACTTGCACCATATCTGAAGCTTCTAATGGTGAGAGCTTAACACTCTTTCTTATGACAGCTTCACTTGGATATAGTGGATCCATATCTTTGGGAAACTCAAATGAAATTCCCTTCTTCACTGGCCTGGGAACAAACATAGCTTTCTTGAGTTCCATTTCTTCTGCAAGTTCTTCCTTTCTTTCATCAGAAAGAAGTCTGACAGTGTTTGCTTCATGCACTCTCACCCAAATGGGATAAGCCTTGCATTCCAATTCATCAAATGACAATGCCCTTAATTTCTGATAAGTCCATCCAACTCCATGACATCTGAGCAACATGAAATATAGCTCCCTTCTATCCCTTTTCAACTCTGAGAGAATATTACTTGCCTTGTGTTTCAAAAGTACCTGGCAATCCTTCTGAACTCTAAGAAGAATCTCCAAACCCCATATTTGATCTGAAATGGTCAAGTCTGGATTCTCCATACATCTTTCTTCCCAAGCATTGTACATTTGAACCACCTCTGGCATGTCAAAGTCAACCTGCAATTTCAACTCTCTCAGCTTCTCCTTAGCCAACTCATCACCATACTCAAGTCTTTCTGGTTCTATAATCATCACACTTGAGTCTGAGCTAGCTCCATTACTTCCTTCTTCTGAAGTCACAACAAATGGTGACTCCTTTTTATCTTGTTCCATGATTTGTGCAGCTAATCTTCTATCAAACTCAACTTGAGCTGCATCCTTTGGAACAATCTCTTCTACCATTATACCCTTACCCTTATTTGATGGTGCAATGGTTGGTAAGGTAGATGGTGATACCTGTGTAGAAACCTCCTTGATGATAGATGATGACTGGGATACATCACCTTCATGTGCAGGTCTATCAACGCCTAATTTTGTCCTATCAGCGCCCAAAATATTTCTGTCAGCGTCCAAATTCTCCTTGTCAAAGCCCAAATATCCTCCCTCAGCGCCTTTTATAACCTCTCTCAACATATCTGTAAATGATAAATTTAAGTTGGTAGGAGAGACTAAGGACGTATCAAAACCTGTTTGTTTCTTTAAAGTTGTAAGGGCCTCAGCAACATCCATTGATTGACCATCATGACTGCCCTTATCACTCATATTTATTGGATCTTCCTCCCCTTTGGAAGATTCCTCCATACCCCTCCTCGCACTAGCACTCTCCAAAACAACAATCCTCTCCCTCAATTGCTTGAGTTCAAGGCCTTGTGAGCTTACAACTTGTACCAAGTCTGCATTTTGCTTTTGCAAGCTCATGCAGACTACCGTCAATTACATAAGAGTCATTCGTTCTAGTCTGCCCTCTTCTGAAATGGGGATTTGACCTCCCAAGTCAGATTCATTGGGCAAGGATGAGGACTTAATGATGGTGGGACTGCCTTGGCCAGCTTCTAAGCCAGAACCAATAGTCCCAGCCTCATCCAGGTCACCAGCCACACTTGTGGTGGTGGTTCTCTCTACTACATGGCTAGGACCACCAGAGGAGAACACTCCAGTAGTCCTTTGGCGTTTCATCAACCTATATTCAGGGGGTGTGGAAGATGGTGTGGAAGAATGAGTGGATGTGGGTTGGTTAAGGGGTGTTTGGGTTTGAGAAGGTTGTGTGTCAACGTTGGAAATAGGCACATCAACGCCAACATTGAATGTGTCAGCGTTGAAGGGATATTGGTCAAGTTGCATATGTTCAGGTGAAGGTAATGGTTCAGGAATTTGGTCAAGTTGTGGTTGGGGGTCAATTTGTGGTTGGGGGTCTGGTTAAGGTTGTGCTGCTGCAATAACAACAAGCATAGCTTGGGTTAAGGGTAGGTCACGATGGGGTGGTGAGTTCATCTTTATAAAAATAGCTTTCTTTTGCTCAGGGATCTTATAAAACTCATTATGATCCCTTGAGCAGTATCCTTGAACATCAAAAACCATTTGTAAAAATCGGGGATAAGCTAAAGTCATTTTGTTCCCCTTGTTTTTACACATGCCCTCAAAAATCATTTTAGAATAATTAAATTTTTGCCCTATTGCAATGCACACAATAGCACTTGCAATAGATCTATTGATCTCATTGTGTGCAGTGCATTTGGGACTCAAACATTGAAGGAGGACATGTATGAGGTACTTCCAGGCTGGGGGAAATTCCTGCTTATGATACTTGTTTAAGGTACCTTCATCAGGAAAAGGATATCCCAAAGCCCTAAGCCCTTGTTCTATTTCATTAATGGGAAGAGTGGCTATACCATCAGCATCATCAAGATGCAAGGCTTGGCGTACCAAAGCCTCAGTAACCACCCAAGGTCTCCCATGAACAATAGAAGTCAATGTAGTCACTCTATTAACTGTTGAGGAACTTACAGTGTTCCAAAACTGTTTAATATGTGTGACTGGAATGAGTGGTGCATGAGAAAGAGCATACCTTAAAGGGGATGCGTTCAAATACGCCACCATTTGTGTGTATTGGGGAAACAGAGCATCATCAGCTTCAAGATACGCAATCATGTTGTGTTGTGATCTGAACCCCAATTCCAATTCTGATGGTTTAAACTTTGGTGCCATTGATGAAAGCTGTTAAATTTTAAGTGAAGAAGATGAAGTTGATAAGAGAAAATTGTGTTAGACAAGAATTATAGATACCCTGTTTAAAATAGGAGCCAAATTTATAGGAGAAGAAAATGCATGTGATAGGCCCAAAAATAGGCAAGTATTTTCAAAAATCAATCATGAAAATATTGAAAAAGTATAAGTTTATCTCATGCATTAAATGTAAAGTAACAACTCCCAAAATTACGGCCTAAAAATATGTCAAAAATTAACAACTGGGTAGGTCCCATTGAGTGTCAACGGTCAAAAATAACCTATCAACGCCCAACGGCTATAATCTTGTCAACGTTTGCCTATAGCCATGTCAGCGTCCAAATTGGTATAACAACGCTTGGAAATATACTTGTCAGCGTCCAAAAATAAAAATGTTTAAAAATGAAAAATGACCTTTTATCCTAGAGAAGATAACCAAAAAGCTGATAATTATTATAGGGCGGCAAGCACTGTCCAGTTATGCACACTTGCTTAAGCAAGATAGACATAACAGTCCTCTAGTGTCCCTTGCTAACCAAAACTCTTAACAACCAAGTTACCTTACAAAATTCCTTGTTACTCCCAGGTAATTCCCATAACAAAATTATTCCCAAGGCTCCCAACAGACCACAACCAATTCTAGGCCAAAAATGTCTTGGCAGCATGCATAATATATCAACTTTGCATGCTACAGTGCCTCATGATTTAGTAAAACTAACTCATACTCACCTGTGGACACAATCTAGAATTGTGATAAGAGTATCATATGGATACCCAAACATCCTAAAGGTTCCTAAAACCTCCCCTTAAACTATGATACAAAAGTTTGCTAAAATCATGCATGAACATAAAAAATTTATGTCAAGATAGGAATGAAACATTCCAACCATCATCCATAAATAAAAACTTGTCCAAATGCTTCTCCATTGATCCATAAGCAACTCTGTATCTAATGGTATACTGCTAACACCATCTGCACATTTAGATTGAAAACCACAAAACTAACATTGTTGCTGACAACGCCCCGATAACACATGACAGCGTTGAGGGAAGCTTTGTCAGCGTTAGACAATTATATTGCTGATAACGTTACAAAAACACTTATAAGTGTTCAAGCAACCTTTGTCAGTGTTAGAAAAATATAGTGGAAAATCTAAATTATCAATAAGACCAATAACAATGCATCATCCTGTACATACTTTTACAAAAAGATTCCAAAACACATATTATGTGAGATTGACCATTCCAATACTTGTTACCAAGTATTGAAATCTCCCAGCATCAAAAGGTTTAGTTAATAAATCTGACACATTTTCCTCAGTGTCAACCCTATCTGGTTGTATTAAACCTTTTTCAAAGCAATCTCTTATAAAATGGTGTCTAATTTCTATGTGTTTAGTTTTAGAATGATGTACATGATTCTTAATGATGCATAAAGTACTGTTATTGTCAACAAAGATCTTGGTATGCATGAAATTATACCCATAGTCCAACAGCTGGTTCTGAATCCACAAAACTTGTCCACAACAAGCAGCTGCAGCCACATACTCAGCTTCAGTTGTAGAATTAGCCACCACTGTTTGTTTCTTGCATTGCCAAGATATCAACCTGCTCCCAAGAAACTGACATCCACCAGTTGTGGATTTCCTATCAAATTTATCACCTCCATAATCACTATCTGAATATGCAATCAGCTCCAATGGTGAATCCTTTGGGTACCACAAACCAAGACTAGGATAGCATCTTAGGTACCTAATGATCCTCTTCACAGCATAAAGGTGACATTCTTTGGGAGTCACTTGATGGCATGCACAAGCACACGCAACAAACATGATGTTAGGTCTGGAAGCAGTAAGATACATCAAGGATCCAATCATGGATCTATAGTGCCTGACATCAACATCTTTCCCATCTCCAATCTTTCCCCAAGGGTGTTCTCTATCCATAGGAGTAGTATCCCTCTTTTCATGTGGAGAAAAGCCAAACTTCTTCAAGATCTCAGCAACATATTTATCCTGGGAGATGAAGATACCATCTTCTTTCTGCTGAATTTGTAAACCAAGAAAGAAGTTCATCTCCCCCATAGCACTCATCTTGAATTTGTCTGTCATAAGCTTGGAGAAATCCTCACTCATCTTTGGATTAGTAGACCCAAAAATGATATCATCAACATAGACCTGCACAAGCAACACATCCTTGCCTTTCTTCTTTGTAAATAGTGTCTGATCTATGGTGCCCCTCTTGAATCCATTGTCCACCAAATAGGTGGACAAAGTACCATATCATGCTCTAGGGGCTTGATGAAGGCCATACATAGCCTTTTTGACTCTATACACTTTATCTGGATTCTCTGGATCCTCAAAACCTGGAGGCTGCATCACATATACTTCCTCAACAATGGTTCCATAGAGGAAGGCACTCTTGACATCCATTTGATAGACTGTGAAGCCCATACAGGAGGCATAGGCTAGAAAAATCCTAATAGCTTCAATCCTTGCAACTGGTGCAAAGACCTCCTCATTGTCTATCCCCTCCTCTTGTGTATATCCCTGAGCCACTAACCTTGCCTTATTTCTGACCACAATGCCTCTTTCATCTCTTTTGTTCCTTAGAACCCATCTTGTCCTTATAGGTCTGACATATCTGGGACAATCAACCAGCTCCCAAACATCTTGAATTGCAAATTGGTGAAGCTCATCCTGCATTGCTTCCACCCAACTTGGTTCTTTGAGAGCATCAAATATTTTCTTAGGTTCCTGTTGTGACAAAAAACAGGCAAACAAACATGCTTGCACAAGAGGGGTATCAACCTTCTTGTGTATATTGGCAATAAACCCACCAAGACCTTGATGAGATCTTCTAGTTTGAACTGGAGTATTAACATTACCAATGATTTGAGAAGGAGGATGATTCTTTACTACTGAAGTAAGTACTCCTCCCTCAAAAAGTCTGGTATCTTCAACTTCATTCTCCATATTGCTAATATCTTCTTCATCAGACTCTCTTACATCAACATGAGGATGAACCTCTTCATATAAATTGGAAGGTTCACCTTGTTCAAAATTGGAAGAGAAAAGATGGGCATAATTGTTGTCAACGCCTGAACCTTGTTTGTCAGCGCTTGGGCTAACAACGCTTGAACTGTTGTTGTCAACGTCTGAGCCATCAACGTCTGAATTGGTCTTGTCAGCGCTAGATTTGCCTTTGTCAGCGCCTGAAGGACCATGCACGTTTGTATCTGGTGGTGCTTGGAAACCACCATTATCTTGTCCAGCAGCAGCAGCAACAGCAAAAGCATCTGTCCAAATGGGAATGGTAACATATTCTAGGATAGGAGATGTCTTTTCTGCTTGTGATCCAACCTTTTCATGAACCTGAGTACCTGAAACATCAACAACTTGTTCCTCCATAACATTTGAAGTTACCTTCACAATGTCTGGATTAGTGACAGGCATATAATTTAAAGTTCTAGATAAAGGTTCCAAGTCAAACAACCAATTAGGACCACTTTTAGGATCACTAGACTTATTCTCTAAAAACCTAACATGTACTCTTTCAAGTATACGTTTTTCTTCTTTAAGATAAACCCTATATCCCTTGCTCTGCACTGAATACCCCATGAAGTAACCCTCATCACCTTTTGCACTAAATTTCTCTAAAGCATCACTAGTGTCTAACACTACTACATGACAACCAAAAGGTCCGAGAAAACCAATATTAGGTTTTCTACCCCAAAGTAACTCATAAGGTGTTTTGTTCTGAATTTTGTTAACCAATGCTCTATTTTGCACATAACAAGCTGTATTAACAGCCTCAGCCCAAAAGGCTATAGGAAAATGAGCATCAGCCAACATTGTTCTGGCTGCTTCAATTAGGGTTCTATTTTTCCTTTCAGCAACCCCATTTTGTTGTGGGGTTCTAGCAATACTAAATTGCCTTGTAACTCCTTTCCTGGCACAGAAATCATCTAGCTTCTTATTCCTAATATCTCCACCATTATCACTCCTAAGCATTTTAACCTCATTTCCAGACCTCTTCTCAATCTGAGTGATAAAATCAATTAGAATATCAGTTGTGTCACTCTTCATAGCTAGAAAGAATGTCCAAGTAAACCTAGAAAAGTCATCTGTGATGACAAAGCAATATGACTTACCATTCAAACTTTCTATATTGGTTGGACCAAAGAGGTCCATGTGTAGCATATGAAGAGGTCTAGAACTAGTATGCACCAGTTTGGACTTGAATGAGACCTTGTGCTGCTTGCCTTTAAGACATGCAACACAAGAGTGGTCATTGTGGAAGGCCTTCTCAGGCAAACCATCAACTAAACCAAGCCTCACAAGTCTATTTATATTTTTAAAATTTATGTGCCCTAGTCTCCTGTGCCACAAATTACTCTCATCTACTGAGGCCTTAGCATAAAAACAAGACATATTATTATTCATTTTAATCCCATTCAAATTCACATTATATATGTCCTTATGCCTAGGTGTTCTATACTCAATATATTTCTCATCAGGGATCTTAAAATCCTTGCTTAGCACCAAACACTCAGTATCAGTAAACAGAACTTTATTTTTGTTATCACAAACTTGTGATACACTAAACAGGTTGTAATCAAGTTCTTTTACCAGGAAGACGTTCTCAAAACGCAGATTCTTGGTGAGAAGGGTTCCTTTGCCTGTGATAGTACCATATCCGCCTCCAAAGTATACCTTATCACCATCCTTAATTGGAGTGAAGTTCGTCAAGTAGTCTTCCTTCCCTGTCATGTGCCTTGAGCATCCACTATCCCAATATCCATAATCATTGACCTGTCGTTGAATGCCCTACACAATAAAGAAAACAAATTAGTTTTCTTTGGGAACCCAAGTCTTAAAAGACTTGGATTCATCTGGTTGTTCAATAAGAACCGACTTAGTTCTCACAACAACCCCATTCTCATCCTTCTTAGGATGAAATACCCAGTTAACCCCAATAGGTTTTGTAATGACCTTTGAAATGTAATTAAATCTATTGCAAGTCATTGAAATCCCATTATCATTAGGGTTTTGATCTTTCTTGGGTCTCCATGTTAAGCTTGAAGAAGCTTTAGACCCCTTACCTTGTGGTTGCAAATATTTAGGTCTGGTCACGTTTCTGTCAGCGTTAGAATTTCTCCTGTCAACGCTAAAATTACCCTTGTCAGCGTTGAACCTAGGATTTGCTACAGAAACCCATTGCCTATTTGACCAGGTGTTTGTCTTTTGAAATGGTCTTTTTCCATGAGTTTTAGACCCTCTAGTAAAGAATGGGGCAGGTCTAATCACTTGTGGACTTTGCTGCACACAAGGTTTGGGTCTGACAACGTTTGACTTCCTAACAACGTTGACTTTGTTCCTGTCAGCGCTGAAGTTGTTCCTGTCAGCGCTGGCTTTGGGAGCGTTGACACACTTGTATGCCAAGTGTGAAAAGCTACCACAAGTGTAACAAGCTTTTCTAGATACAACTTTAGGTCTAGAAGAAAAGAAGCATGTTCCTTGATTGCTAACTTGGCTCTTGGGTGACCTAGTATTCCTATACATCTCTGCATATTTAATGTTAGGTTTTCTATCAGTGTTTGAGCCAAGATTAACAACTTTACCAGTGAGTGGGTTAGTAACCTTAATGGGTGTTGA
The DNA here is from genome assembly GCA_025667525.1 of Glebionis coronaria. Lineage (NCBI taxonomy): Eukaryota > Viridiplantae > Streptophyta > Magnoliopsida > Asterales > Asteraceae > Glebionis > Glebionis coronaria. The sequence goes on along the minus strand of JANFOE010000127.1, from coordinate 455,909 downwards.
CTCATTGGGACTTTCACATAGTAAGCCACCCTTAACAAATAAAGTAGGGTTAGCTTTCTTCCATTCATTCACGTCAGTCAAATTTTGTTGATACTCTTCAACTGGAGTGACAACTCTTGGTGGAGGAATGAATTCCTCCTCTTGGAGTTCTGGCAAACCAGTCTAAGATAGGTCCTTTTGTTGGACACCATAGAAGTCACCAGCTGGTGGTGGAACCAAAGAGTAATCATTCATCCCAATCCCAGTCATGTCCTTAGGATCCCTTTGTTTACCCACACATTCTCCTAGGGTTTGGGTGGCTCTATCAAATCTTTGAATTTTAAGGCCAACATTATCTTTATTCTTAATAGCCTCATCTAACTTAGCCTGTAACTCACCATTAACCCTTTCCATGATGTTTCTAATATCCATACTAGCATCTAACTCATGTTTTAAGATATTGATTTTATCTTTTAAGTCAAATTCCATTTTCTTATATTCTAAAACGGTTTTCTCAGTTTCAGTGAGAGCTAGTTGGTAATTAGACAGCTTACACCTTTCAGTACTCATATCATCTAATAATCTTAACACCTCTTTGTTAAGTCTTTCAGTATTTAACCTACAACCTTTGCTACAAAAAGCATCATCATATACCTCATTATCAGATGAAGAGGAGGAGTGTGCCATGAGAGCATATTCAACATGCTCTTCTTCTTCAACCTCATCAATCAAAGCTTTATCCTCTTCAACATTCTTAGCCAGATAACTCCAATCCCATCCCATACCATCAATTCCTTGAACTGCAACCATGGCTTTGGAATCCTGAGCTTTAACAACCTGACTTGAGGGTTTACCATCATCAGATCTTTTAGGAGATCTGCATTCCCTCATGAAGTGCCCCATACGATGACAGTTGTAGCATTCAACTTTGGATTTGTCAAATCCAGCTGTGTCTTTAGCATTGAAGGTCATCTTCTTCTTAAACCTTCTGTTCCACCTATTTGCTCTTATACTAGCAAGAGCCATGTTCCACTTAATGTCCATATCTTCCAAGTGCTCATCACTTATCTGCTCAAGGTCCTCCTATGTAATCACTGAACCATTGGGAAAAGAAGCAATGTAAGCACATACAGTATCCAAATTTAAACCAGCAGGTTTAATTCTTGGGGAGTCACTCTTGAATGCGTCAGCGTCTGAATAGGAGACGTTAATAGGACTTGTTCCAGCGCTGACATATGATGATCCAGTAACTGGATGCATGTAAGAGTCCTTCTGATTGAATTGACCTTCACTATGAGAGAAGAAGGCCATGTTACTGGTGGTAGACTTGCTTCCATGCTCTAAAAGAGTTTCATCTTCCAGCAGTCTTAGTTTGTTGTAGATGTCATCAAACGAGGAACTCTTGTGAGTATTATTGGCAAGAATAGATCTTGCTTCAATCTTCTACGCCTCACCAAGACTTTTAAGAAAAGTAGCATTGATATCAACATCACTAAGTTGTGTCCCCATGAAGGACAACTTGCTTGTAATGTCAAGCAATCTGCTTCTCACACTGCTGAGCTTTTCATTAGGTTGAGCTTTGAAGACAGCATAATCAGGCATGAGTTGCTTTTTCTTTTCTTCCTTAGTGTCTGCATTGCCACCATATGCAACTTCAAGAGCTGCCCAAAGGTCCTTAGCAGATTCATAACCTCTGTATTTATGCTGATTCTCTTGTCCCAAAGAGAGCTTCAGAATTTAACACTTAAACAAGAACACACAATGATATAAACAAACTTTCACTTTGATTATCAATATCAAACTTGCTTACAATGAATGTAGTTTACGAATGAAAACTTATATCAAACATTAACCTAAAGGTCTTCTTTTATAGATATAAGAAGCCTTGTACAATAATCTACGTATCAACTATTCTAGGTAAAGATAAATATAGAAAATACATTGTTGTTCCTATCTTTACTAGAAGTAATCTAGAATACAATAAACGCGTAGAGAATATCTTCCATCAGTGCTTGTCTTCAATGTGTCAACGCTTGACTTTATCTTGTCAACGCTTGAGCTGTCAGCACTTGTTTTGTTCTTGTCAACGCTTGTTTTACTCTTGTCAGCGCTCAAGTGATCTGGCCTTAATTTATTCCCAATACTTTGTCCTTTAAATAGTTAGCCATTCTCAGCTTTTCACCTCACCTCTTTTGCACATTCATTTCCAGATTCAAACCCGTTCTTTAATCACTCAAATCTTTGATCATTTGTTTGATTATTACTTGTTTAAGAAGTGAATCTTGTTCTTCCATCTCTTCCTCTCCAAGTGCAAAGAGAAGAACACTATCCTAGTGAAGTGTTGAGTCCACCACCAAAGATCCATTGAAGATCAATTTTTATATACTTGTAGTTGTGTCATAGTTGTGAAGATCCAAGTAGTTGTGTCTATTTGGAAGTTGTGTATGTACTAAGTATAGTTGTGTAGATTGGTCCTAGCTACGATTAGGGCTCGACTTTTAGCTTAGAGTCGGAAATTGGTTAAGCGACGTGTACGGTTTTCTCCACCATAAGGAGCTTGTTGTGTAGTGAACTCTCGAGTAAGGAGTACTCGAGGAGTGGAGTAGGAACGAGGAGTGAGCTTCGTTGCCGAACCACTATAAATCCTTGGTGTTCGGTTTGATCTTTCTTTACCCTTAACTCTTTACATTCCTTATTACTTTTTGCATATACATGTGTTGATATTAGATTAGCTACACTATCATTCTTTATTCTTTGTGGATATATTTTTGTTAGTATTAGTTTAGCTACACTATCATTGTTCATATTTGTGCATAAGAAGATTTCACATATTTCCTCAAGCCTAAGTTTTTTGAAAAAGGATTTTTGGAAACCATATTTTAACAAGTAAATTTTAAGAAACTATTCAACCCCCCCTTCTAGTTTCTACAATTCTCTATATCATCATCTGATTCATCCTTAGTAATTGAGGACTCAACTGGTGCTGAAGTATCATCATTTGCTTGAAACTCAGGAAAAGGATTCGTCCAGTTTCATGATGAGGTAAATCCTCTTCACCTGACCTTTTAATGTCAGGGATCGACCTACCATCCTCATTTGAGGCTTTGACAAAGACAATAGGATTGGTGTTGGAGGATCCTTCAGCACCAAGCATTTTCTTCTTTTGAGTAGGAATTTGTTCACTTATGCATTGATTTACCCTATCAGAGTTTCTAAGCCAAGATTTAACAATATCTTTTGCTTCTTTTAGTTCAACTCTTAGGGAGTTATATTACTCAAAAATTTCTTTGTTCATTTGTTGAAAAGTAAGAATATCAAGTTTAGCTTCTTTTAGCCCTATTTGCTTACTTTGAAAATGTAACACTCTCAAATTTCGTATTGGTACAGCGGAAGAGTCTTTTAGAGTGTTACGGGATACAACAATAACTCCAATCATAGACAACACACAAAAATGGTTGTACAAGGTTTAACATACATTCATTCGATAAAAAGTTTCAAGTGTACAACAGGTCCCAAATTATACAGGTCATTAAGTTTACAAAACATAGATCGAATGAACATTTTTATTATTATGTGGGCCATCAGAGTCGATCTCCATCCGAATTACCTTCAAGCACCTGAGATAAAAACATGCAAAAATCATATCAGCGAATGCCGAGTGAATTCATAGAGTTTATCAAAACCGTTATATAAAACAATCGTTGAAATCAGAACACAAGTATAATATCAGAAGTAAGTCCTCGTATTGCTAGTCAGGCAATATATAAATCAAAGCATACATCTTAAACCGTCCATGAGACCGTAGTCTCAATATTACCATTATAGGTAATATTATCATCGTTATTAGCATCGTTATCGTATTCTATTGGAATACTTTTTGATTCATTTAGATCATTATTAGCCGCATGACATTGTTACCTTACTATCACAACAACGAGCCGCGGACCCGACAAACAATTTGCCCATCTAAGTTAGCGTGTCGTCACAATAATCACGCTATGTAAATCTTCTCATACATAAATTCGCTTACCAATCAATGTGGTACGATGGGGATCAACCGTCAAGGCGCGAACTGGGTTGATCGTCCCCAAATAGTACTATCATATGCATAAGCGTCTACCGAATCCCGGTAGTTCACAATTCATGCTAATGGGACTTTAAGTGACATAACCTAACTACTAATAATCCTTTTTATCTCTTTTATTGGGTCATCGCATCATTCGGGTCCGTATCATTAAGCATACCATCAGGACTACATGTGTTCTATTTTTATCAAAAACTAGCATGTTATCTCCCTCGCGGGTTTACAATTTATTTTATAAAACATTTAAAAGAGTGTGAGGCTATGAACTCACGTTGATAATGAAAGGCGGATTATCGGCTACGGGCGTGCTTCGGTCACGGAAACCTATATAAATAATATTCGGTCTTAGACTTTTGTCCAATGACTTTATCAAAATAACAATTATGTATAGATATGATGATTTTATACATATGATGATGATCAAGTGGGTTTATACATTCTCATTTACTCATTTTAGTGTTATGTGTTGGTAACTTTTATACTAGTTTACCAATTTTACCTATTTACATGTTTTAGGTCCAATAAGCCTATTATAAGTCCATTACCTTAAATTTGACCATTTTATAATTTTATTATCAGTATTATACTTTACATGTTGGGCCGAAGTGGGTTAATCCCAATAAGTAAATTAATAAGTGTTTAGCCCATTTAGTTGGATTATTAGTCCAATAATGCTAACTTAGCCCGTTAATGTCCGTATGTTATATAGTTCGGGTTTTATCGGTTTTTACTTGTATTAGGTACTTATATATCAGTATATGACTTTTAAAAGTTTACATTAGACGGGTCCGATCGTCTAAGTTTTAATTGACGAAAAACGTTAATTTTACGGTATTAGCTGAAAAGACGTAAAATCATGTTTATAGTTTTTATAACTTATAAAACTTACCAAACTACCATTTTTATAAAATGTCAATTTATTTATCCTTATAAATATTTATATAAATGAAATATATAAGTTAGTGGGTTTTAATTCACATTTTATACTATATTATTTTGAGTGCTTATATAATACTATTAATGTAAGACCCGTGAAAGTGCCGTAAGATGCTAAGTTATTGTCTCAAGAGCTGTTCAGTATGAGCATCTCTCTTAAGTTGTGGCTCACTTGTGGATGTGAGATCCCGAGCCCAACGTCATTTATTTAATCCTATATTACGTATATTTTTGAAATTTTTAAGAATTTTTATCGTGGATTTATTTGACGGTTTAAGTTGAAACCAACGTTTACGGTCGTAATTTAACGTTTGACGAATTAAGAAGAACCGATGACGACTACAATACCGACGGATGCCTAAAATTTACCTTTATTATCGATTGATCGATATTTGAGTTTTTCGAGATTTTATTTTTATTACGTGTTAAGTCGAGTCGGAACCATGTGTATATTCGTTTTGTGTGCGTTATAACCTTTGGAAAGTAATTTTTACAAATCCCGACATCCCGTAAATTTTCAAAACCAACTACTAGTCAATTCACGCTACTAAGTTGTGTCGTTTAATTATGAGGCCAAAAGATAGTTAAGTTGTCAATTTTAGTCCCTCCATCTTTACAAAAGGAAGAAAATTAACACACACACAACAAAATTCATTTTAAAAATTTCACTCCTTCCTCCCCATCCTCTCTTAGCCGTCGGCTTCCACCACTCCACCACCACCAAAATTTTTCCAACTTGTTTTGATTAAATTCAAGCTTAGACCACATCCTAATTACTCATTGTAATTGTTCTTACACCCTTTAATCCAACATGCATTAACATAAATTTTCCAAGAATCAAAGGTTTTTCAAAAACATGTTTTGATGTAATTAAATCATTAATTTGTTTAATTAGTGAGTGGGTAATGATAATTAATCCATAAAACAAGATGGGTTTTATGTTATTGGTCTTCCACATCCCCAAAAAGCCACGAAATGTGGGGGGTGTTTGGTATGTTCAAGGTGTTTGATGAAATGTGTTGTGGGGTTGTGTTTAGAATGATGTTTCTAGTGTTTTTGAATGGTTAGAACTAATTGCATGTATGATTTAGGATTGGGTTTATTAGGGTTTGATGTTCTTGGTAGTATAGGCTGTTTAGGGTGTTTGGGAATGATTATAAGTGGTTAGAATAGGTCTAGGTAATGGTGGAATGGATTGAAAACAAGTAGAAAGGTGATTTTGAATGAGTCGTTTTCAAACAGATTGTTTAGGGCTATTTTCGTGGTTTTACTTTTTGGTCCAGGTTGTGATTGTAGGATATAGTTGTAGTGGTCGTCGAGACACTCGTTTCGGTATAAGATAGAGCTTTTAACTCCAAACGAGTCAAAAGTTATCATATTTTGAAAGTTCGTGTACCGGGAGATGAGAATCAACACAATCCGAATTTGTGTTTGGTTTTGGGTCAAATCCCGGGGACCATAGATAGAGTTTGGTAAATGATTGAAAGTTTATTTTTGGTTTCAAACCTGCATTTGTGAGTCTATTTTTAGACTTAGGTGTTGGATTGGTCATGGTGTATTTTAAATGGGTCAAACAAGTCCAACATGGTCAACGTGCAAAATCAGTCCTAAAAGTGTATGTTTAGAAATGTGATGTGTAACGAGTCATAGAAGTGAAAAATTTTCATGGGAATAAATATCGGTTTTATACAGGTCATGAGGTATTTTTGTGAATTTTCTTGAATTTTATACAAGTGCTTAAGTCGTAGAAAACAGCCCGTACTTTTGATAAGTACCGGCAAATTTGTAAAATGGAAATCAACTTTAATTACGTGGATAAATGGTATAAGTCTAGTAACAACTACTTGTTTGGTTTTGGTGTGAGTTTTCATAAGCATTAAGTGTTTCGATTTGTGTGTGTTTAGTACAAATATGTACGTGGGGTGTTGATTTGGTTTTCGTACTTTGACTTCTAGGTCAAGTGTTTGATTTTCCCGGGCATCCACGTCGTCGGTGACATTTCTCGTTACGTCTACACTAGAACCACTACTACTACGCCAGGTGAGTCTATAGCCTCGCTCTTTACTTATTTCAAATGTTTTTACCCGCGAGGGGGATACATGTTATTTAAATGAAATGAACATAAGTCATGAATGATTGTTGGACCCGAATGTTGCCTTGAAATTGTGTTGAGTACCTAGTTGCAAAAGGCCCTAATTTCATGAACTATTAACTATTATCTTGCCCTTGCGAAGGCGGAAATAGCCTCTTATACAAAGTGATAGTTCTATGGGGTTGACTACCCTATCCGAGACGAGGGCTAGTACGTTGATACCCCCTGCGGACGGATAATTTGTGATAAGAGATAAGATATAATTGCAACTAATGCCTTTAGTAGGGGCACTGGTTTCATCTGAATCACGCCGGTAATTATTACGCGGGTGATTGAGTTAACGGATTAGTGTCATGAGCTTAAACACAATTGTCATATCCTTGAATAATAGATTGTTTGCGCGACGATGCTATTGAATGATCATGATTGGTTTTTAATACTTATGTTCAACTTATGATTTGATAAACCTATAGATTCGCCCAACCTTTGTGTTGACAGTTTTAAGCATGTGTTTCAGGTAACCAAGGTTGATAGCAGCGGAGCATGCGAGGATGGAAGTTGTTGTGGCTTGGCGGTCTACTTGTTTTTCCACCCTTATTTAACTTAAAACTCTTTTATTATTCTGTCATGTGAGCAAAAATGTACTTTTGGGTTGAGATTCAGTGGGGACCTAACGCAAACTCTGTTTAGTATTATCTTGGGATTTGGAAAACTATAGACTTGTATGATTTTAATAATGTTTGAATTTATGTTTAAACTTTTACGTCTCTTTGAGTCGTTTAATATAGCTTATGTGTGATGATAACTAAGTAGCACCCAAATGTTGTAGTTCCGCTGCGCATAGGATTTGTTGGGGGTGTTATAGATTGGTATCAGAGCCATGAGTTATAGAGAACTAGGTCATTTTGAAAAATCCTAAACTATAACTTTTGGTGTCGTAAGAAATTGTCCAAGCACACAACCATCCTGCATGGCTCCGTAAGAATTCTTTAGCATTGCTTTATATTTTAGATGTATCCCTCAAAATTGATATGAATTCCCTAGTATTTAGTAAGTAAATACTTTGATATATATTGAGATATATTGTTTTGTACGTTGAGTACTTATCATCGTAATTTGCAAATTCCTGTAAAGATTATCGTATATGTTGCATGTAATTGGCATAACGGGCTACATTGCATTACATGGCAACACCGCGTTGTAATACTACGTGTATGTAGGAATGGTTGTATGTATAAGTATGTATATACTATGGTATTTAAAGGCATTGCACGTGAAGCAATGGTCCTTGAGGGATTATCGTACATGTTATAATGCGGTTTTGTTGAGAATTCGGCCTCACCGCAAATTATCAATATTGATAATTAATTTGTTGTTCGGATAACCGAATATGAACCTCGTTTGATACTCTAGATACGTAAGTAACGCTTCGTAACATATTGTATATTGACTAGATTGATCTCGATTGTCGTTATCGCACCGTGATGTGTCATTTTGGACATTTTCTTTTGAAACGTAATTTACTTACGTATTACTTTATTTCCTTTATTCCTTATGGGTTTGATATATTGGTTGGTGTAACACCCCATTTTGATAAATGGAATGTCACGCGTGATTATGGCGTGTCATCAAAGCATGCAAGGTAATATGTAGTAGAACATACATGACCAAAGGGAAAACCGGAATCAAACATCGGTTCCCAAACATAAGCCCAAAACATAAATAAAGGAAATGAACTGAATAAAGACTAAACAAGCATAACTATATGAAGGCAAAAAGGAAAAGAAGTCTCTGGCAGCTTCCATCCTATGTGCGTCCTCCAAATGCTCGAGTCTTGGGTACCTGCCGTTTTGGGACATGGAAAGGAAAGTAACGGCTGAGCAAGACGCTCAGTGCACGGATGTACAATAAAGCATGAAATAGGATAAGCATGTAACATATAACAGCGGAAGACTAAGTACTGAGTAAACTGGTTAAGTAACAAGAAAACTGGTTTTATAGTTTGAAAATCCTTATGTTTATCTTGTGAAAACTGTTTTAACATATATATATACCATAGCCCATATAGGTCATGAAAAGGTCACGTGCATGAATACTTGGAGGGGTGACCTCATCATGCTGATTAGAGGGGATGCCTCTAATCAATATACTGGTTTGGGTAGGAGGGATCAGCTCCTTGTGAAGGGTGCAAGGCACACACCACATTCACCATGATAAACTGAATAAAACATGTAACTAGGATGCACCCATACGCCCCACCTGATATAATAATATGGCCAAACTGAAAAGGGACGCCACGAGCAATCACTCCGCCGTGGGGAAGTCATAACATCGGTGCCTCCAATGCTATGGTTATGGTACCTCCATAACTAGGTGAAACTGGTCATGCTTGTATATGGCTATAGATTCTGCTGATTAAACATAAGCAGTTCAAAACAATAAAACAAATACTGGGGAAAACAGTTGGCTGCATACGGGGAATTCCTAATAAGGAAAGAATGTCCATACTGAAAGGACGGGAATCCGTACCTCAAGTCCAGTGAATGAACGGAAGAAAGACTCCTACTTCTGGATCACTAACGCTACATGAATACACACGTGTATAAGTATCGATTCACTGATTACGTACTGGGTTTTGTGTCTCATTTTAGCTGATTTGGTATGTTTTAGGTCATGGTTCACTGTTTAAAGCCTTAAACTGTGTTTATCTGGTATTCTGATTAATCTGATTAAGTATTACTGGTGTTTCATGTATTATTATACTTACTGTGTAATAATAAGTAACTTTCCAAAAATAGCAGGTTTCCAAAAATAGAAAGTTACCAAAAATAGAAAGTTTCCAAAAATAGAAAGTTTCCAAAAATAGAAAGTTTCCAAAAATAGAAAGTTTCCAAAAATAGAAAGTTTCCAAATATAGAATTTACTGCTTAAAATAGATTAGTTTCTAAAAATAGAAAGTTTCCAAAAATAGATCAGCTGCCTTAATTAATTAAGTTTCCATATATAGAAAGTTTCCATGATTAGATTAGCTGCCTGAAATAGATTGATTTCCATATATAGAAGGTTTCCATAATTAGATTAGTTGCCTTATTTAATTAAGTTTCTATAAATAGAAGTTTCCATAATTAGAATTAAGCTGATTACATAAGCTAACATATAAGTCTAAGTGTTTAAGCTTATTTCTTAAGTTATATGATATAGTGTATAGTTTAATTATTATTTCATGTATTTTAATTAAACCATAGGTTAAGCATTTTAATTAAAGTATAACATGTATAATTAAAATGAAATGAAAATACTTAGGTTAAAATGTGTATTATTATTAATAATAATATAACCTAAGTCATGTCTAAATTAATTAATTATAGGCATGTTTTAATAATTAATTAATTATAACTTATAACATAAAATACTTAGGTTAAATTAATGTCATGATAAACTAATAATTAAAATAACCTAAGTCATGATTTAATTAATATTTCATGTTATTAATTAATTATATCCTAAGTTCATGATTCATAAAAATTACATGTAACATAGATCATGATTTTAACCAACGAACCATGAATCGGGTATGAATTCGACACCGTACCCCGAACCAAATCGGGGTTCCCCTTGGTTCCTTGCTGCCGTGGGACCCACACCACCAAACCGGGACCACATGGTCTCGGTGGTGGTTTCTAGGCCAAGCCGTGACCCCCTTAGGGCACGGGCTAGGTGGCGGCCAAACTAAAACACCCCTAAAACAACCTTTTGATTTTACCCTTTAACCAAATACATGTTTATTTTATGTTTTTAATTAGGTTTTAAAAACATCATGTTCTTAATTAATTTTACCAAATCAAATCAAAAGAAATAATTAAAAAGAAAGGTTAAAAAGGTATACCGATTGTGTAGATGAATTAAGGATGAACAAACACTAATACTTGTACAATATCCATGATCAAAATCAACAAGAACACCTCCTTTTGATGATTATAGGTGGCGGCTACAAAAGGGAAAAGGAAGGAGAGGAGAAAACTTTTTAGGGTTTTATGTTTATTTTCTTGAAAAGTGAAAATGAATGCCTTTTTTTTCCCTTAACCCCCTTGTTTAGTAAAATGATGGGCTAGGCCCATTCTTCTTCCTAATTTCGTGGATATGGGGCCCACAAGGGGTAACCCACATGTTTTCCGTGTCTAAAATATAAGTGCGATCTCGTGTTCGTGTTTTACGTGTTCGTTCGTGGTTAAACGTGTTCGTGTCTGAAGCGTGTTCGTGTCTGAAGCGTTTTTGTTTATTTTAACGCTCGTAATTATATTATATGTATTTACGTAATTATTCTAGTTCGTATTTTAAATGGTGATCATGATTTAATTATGTTCACGTGATATATTTATTAACTGTTTATCATGAGTTCGTACGTAATCGATACTTATCATGTCATACACGTATGTACTTACTTGATTAATAGCACATGAATGTGATCAATACTGAATAAGGTAAGTTTTAATCTAGGACGTACGATCTTAAGGGCACTATTCATGGTAAAAGCATGCGGGTTTTACAATTCTTCCCCCCTAAAAAGAATAATTCGTCCCCGAATTATAGATAAAGTAACTGAAAGCGAAACATACCCGAATCAAACTGGAAAGGTATGCAAAATAACGGAAATGAAGGTGACATGGTAGAAGGGAACGTGGAACATGACATGTCTTGAAAAGACATGGAACGTGACGTGACTGAAAGGACATATCTAATTGATGAGAAAAACGGATAAAAGTCCGGATGAACTTGTCCGTTTCCAAGTGGCCTCCCTCTTGGAACGGTTCCTTCAGAAGATCCGGACACTAATGATAAATCTTGGTCCTCCTGACCTTGACTTGGAATACGAAGAAATTATTGGTTATCAACGGAAGGTAGATCCCCTAAATTCGATCGAGAAAAATAAGAGTTAACGTGCAAGGGTAACTGAAACGTTACGATGCAAGACCATCTGACTTAACTGATAATTAGAAACGATGCGCGAGACATAAAGAAACGTAGTACGTGAACAATTTTGAACGTGATACGTGAAAAATTTTGAACGTGCTACGTGGAGATATGGCGAGTGTAGTATGAGAAAACATATCGTGATCCGTGATACGTGTAACCTAATTTGATCATGATATGGGGAACGTGGAATGAACATGACATGTGAGACATATCATGATCATATAATATAATGGCGGTGACGCCAAACGCTACAAGGTGAGACGTGGAATATGACGTGAAACGTCTATCTGATGATGGAGAGTTATACTAAACTTGGGTCTGGTCTCACAAGTTCTTGCAACTTCCAGAACGAGAAAAAAAATGAACATAGAATCGTAAGCCAAAATACGATCATGAACGTGAATAGTGTCATGAAAGTGAGCGCGAAAGCAAGTCGTGGAATTAGAATGAAGACGTGAAGTAAGTTAGGAGTACAATTACGAATCTTTGTCTGGCCCGATAGCTGAGGGATATCCAAGTGATCGGATGAGCCTTGGCTGGAACATGTTTGTTCAATCTGTTGGTTCTGAAATCCGTACGGATGTAAGGATTCTGCAGACTTGATCAAACTGTTGATAATAACCCAGATAGCATCATGCTTCTTCTGAGTTTGCTGAAATCTGGTAACTAAAATCCATGGAGATCTTGTCCCTTTTCGATTCACAATTTCATATGATGAAAACATACCCGTCTGTTGGTGTCCTATCTTAGCCTGTTGGTATGTCAGGTACACAGATATGGACGTAGCTGTATCCTGCTTAGTAGAAACTTGATACATAGAAGGTTGTGAAACTCTGAGTCTTTGAATCAGACTTCTCCTAGCGTAGGATTTCCTAGAACACCTAATGTAGTGTAGGGTTCTCTCCTTTACGCATAAGCTGAGTCATGGTAAGATTAACCATAGAAACCCATGTGATTCAGTGTGTCACTGTAATCAAACAGAATTGATATAGGAAAAAAATAAAAAATTTCCAGGGTAGAATTTCTCTTGTCATAGAATTTGCAACATAGTGCAGATATGGTCTTCCTGTTCTTCTCTAGGCTTAGAGGAAATCAGGTTATCCTCAATGAAAACGCTGATGAATTTGTTTAGGAGTTCATGGAAACTCAATTTATTAAGTCCATAATGCGGTTGGAGCATTGATGAGACTAATTCAAAATCATAAATCTGGCATGACCGAGTCGTGCACGAATAGCAGTCATGGACATGTCCTGCTTTTTCACTCGTCACTGTTGGCAGCATGATCGTGAGTTCGATCTTGAAAAAAAAATGATTAACACCATACGGTTGATTGGACATGTTGTCAATATGAGGAGGAGAATAATGGTCATGAATGGTGATTTGTTTAAGTCGACGGTAGTCGACACATAATCTCATGGTACCATCCTTCTCCTTGAAGGTTCTTCTGGAGTGTAAGGAACAATTTTGGAATAATCCGTTGGTTATGCGTAGAAGGACCTTAGTAGTCGTGTGTTACTAACAGCTAGAAAATTTTAGCAATATGGCTAACAAAGCACGTGCTTGAAAAGCATAGATAACTTGTACAGATTTTCCTGATGGAAAATCAAGCTGAAAGTATTCAGGAGCCTGAACATTACTGTACATAATTATGAATCATAGCATGGTGTGGTGTTCATAGTACATAATTAGGGTAAAATTTATCTCGTGTCTGTCCGAGGAAAATGCGTTAGCAGCTTGGATCTCATCATTAAGCCGAAGGAAAACCGTCGTATATGTGGGAATACGAAAGGCGTCCTTCATGGTCATGAATATATGAACTATGGTGAAAGAAATGAAAGTGACGTCGGCAACGTGACAGTTCTCACTGATGCGCTGATAATGGTATTGAAATTCTTGTGGCCTGATTAATACATGGCACAACAACATAGATATACCCTTGGAGGGTACCCTGAATTTCTTAGAAATGTTCCATAAATAGACGTGAGTCATGTGTCTTGACTCGTGTCTTGAGAAATGTGAGCGTGACATATGCCTTGACTGGTATCTTGACATGTGTCCTCAGAAAGTATACGTGAGACATGTGTCTTGACTGATGTCTTGACATGTGTCTCGAGATGTGAAACAATTAGAACTACAAATATTAGGTTAATATGCCAGAATTGGCGGATCGGTTGGACTACTGATCATTTGTATGTCTGATCACGTCCGCGGCCAGAGCCTCGGTTGCGATTTCTAGGATATTTTCTGTCATGGTAGTGGTTACTATCGTCTTGTCTGTCGGTTCCATGACGGTCATTCTCATGACAGTGACTCATGTAACCATTTAGCTGAGTGGCCGGCTGGTACTGGTTTGCACTCATATGGCTGAAATGACAGCCGAACGACGTGTGACATGTAACTATGAATTTAGGACAATGATTGATGGGAATTGTCTGATGGTGAAGCATCTTCTCGTCCAATTGCTTTGCTCCGACGCCTTTGTCTTCGTCTTTTAGAATCTCCAGGTTGTGAACAGCATCAGCATCAGCATCTCGTAGCGTCTCCCAACATCAGCAGCATCAACCTTCAGTGACATCTCCAAGCTATGAGCGTCATCGACAATCTTGTAGAATATCAGCAAGTGAACATACGCCTGAGATGATTTAGAATCGACTAGCGAACACTCGTGAAGTATTGCAAGTGGAATACACATGGATTAAGGTACATGTAATACACATGAAATACGGTACGTGGAGCACACATGGAATACACATGAAATGATCGGTATGGGCTCGATCATTTGTCCTGATTTAAGGAAAGTAAACCGGTTAAACGGTTAGGAAAACCATCATGATAACCTGGCAGTATTAGCATAGACATCATTCTGGTTGCATAGAGAAACGCTAAAGTGTGGTTACACAAAATTCAACGATGATTTGCCTGACAGCATGATCAATGAAAACCAACCATGACTATCATGAAAGCATGATTAGAGAAATCTAACAATGTCTTGCAGGACAACGTAAATAACAAAAGAGGCATGAAACATAATCAACATGAAGACGGAATTATCATGAGGAAACATGAAACCATCTATTACGAAGAAGTGTATAACATAATCAGCATGAAACTGAAGTTAACCATGACAGTATGAAGGTATACTTGACATAAAAACATAATAACTTATGATGGGACATGAAAAAAATTTTATGCCAATTTAAATCATGAGAAAAATTTTATGCAAGAAAAACAGTGCATGAATGCGTAATGTAGTTTATAAAACCTTTATATGTGCGAGGGAACGCCTATGGGTCGGTTCCAAAACAAAAGACATGGCGAGGGGACGCCTATGGGTCGGTCCCAAAGTTAAAAGTTTCGATAAAAGCACATGCGACTAAATAGGGCCAGTCCTGTACCAACCATTACTTAGTCAAAATTCCTGTAACAGATGACATATGATATAAATGCATGAATGCATGAAACATAATAATTAAAAGTCATTGTCAAAACTTAACAGAAAAATTTTTATGTGAAAATTATGAACTACTGGAGTCAGTCCACATCGTCACAGTTCACGAGGAACATCATGCATAGACAATGACACATAACTAAGTATGGATGACGGTTGTTCATTCCATATTAGTAAGACGATACTGGTGAAAACATCATGGTGAAAACAACAAGGTGCTGAAAACGTCATGGCTAAAACAAAAAGGTGCTGAAAACGTAATGGTTGAAACAACAACGCGCTGAAACATCAATACGTGGAATAACAAACGTTGGCTTAGGAAGCTCCTGGTGACTACCCACTAGTCACAGGTCGAGTTTTAGAGCCTACAGGTCGAAGCCTTGGGCTCTGATACCATAATTGTAACACCCCATTTTGATAAATGGAATGTCACGCGTGATTATGGCGTGTCATCAAAGCATGCAAGGTAATATGTAGTAGAACATACATGACCAAAGGGAAAACCGGAATCAAACATCGGTTCCCAAACATAAGCCCAAAACATAAATAAAGGAAATGAACTGAATAAAGACTAAACAAGCATAACTATATGAAGGCAAAAAGGAAAAGAAGTCTCTGGCAGCTTCCATCCTATGTGCGTCCTCCAAATGCTCGAGTCTTGGGTACCTGCCGTTTTGGGACATGGAAAGGAAAGTAACGGCTGAGCAAGACGCTCAGTGCACGGATGTACAATAAAGCATGAAATAGGATAAGCATGTAACATATAACAGCGGAAGACTAAGTACTGAGTAAACTGGTTAAGTAACAAGAAAACTGGTTTTATAGTTTGAAAATCCTTATGTTTATCTTGTGAAAACTGTTTTAACATATATATATACCATAGCCCATATAGGTCATGAAAAGGTCACGTGCATGAATACTTGGAGGGGTGACCTCATCATGCTGATTAGAGGGGATGCCTCTAATCAATATACTGGTTTGGGTAGGAGGGATCAGCTCCTTGTGAAGGGTGCAAGGCACACACCACATTCACCATGATAAACTGAATAAAACATGTAACTAGGATGCACCCATACGCCCCACCTGATATAATAATATGGCCAAACTGAAAAGGGACGCCACGAGCAATCACTCCGCCGTGGGGAAGTCATAACATCGGTGCCTCCAATGCTATGGTTATGGTACCTCCATAACTAGGTGAAACTGGTCATGCTTGTATATGGCTATAGATTCTGCTGATTAAACATAAGCAGTTCAAAACAATAAAACAAATACTGGGGAAAACAGTTGGCTGCATACGGGGAATTCCTAATAAGGAAAGAATGTCCATACTGAAAGGACAGGAATCCGTACCTCAAGTCCAGTGAATGAACGGAAGAAAGACTCCTACTTCTGGATCACTAACGCTACATGAATACACACGTGTATAAGTATCGATTCACTGATTACGTACTGGGTTTTGTGTCTCATTTTAGCTGATTTGGTATGTTTTAGGTCATGGTTCACTGTTTAAAGCCTTAAACTGTGTTTATCTGGTATTCTGATTAATCTGATTAAGTATTACTGGTGTTTCATGTATTATTATACTTACTGTGTAATAATAAGTAACTTTCCAAAAATAGCAGGTTTCCAAAAATAGAAAGTTACCAAAAATAGAAAGTTTCCAAAAATAGAAAGTTTCCAAAAATAGAAAGTTTCCAAAAATAGAAAGTTTCCAAAAATAGAAAGTTTCCAAATATAGAATTTACTGCTTAAAATAGATTAGTTTCTAAAAATAGAAAGTTTCCAAAAATAGATCAGCTGCCTTAATTAATTAAGTTTCCATATATAGAAAGTTTCCATGATTAGATTAGCTGCCTGAAATAGATTGATTTCCATATATAGAAGGTTTCCATAATTAGATTAGTTGCCTTATTTAATTAAGTTTCTATAAATAGAAGTTTCCATAATTAGAATTAAGCTGATTACATAAGCTAACATATAAGTCTAAGTGTTTAAGCTTATTTCTTAAGTTATATGATATAGTGTATAGTTTAATTATTATTTCATGTATTTTAATTAAACCATAGGTTAAGCATTTTAATTAAAGTATAACATGTATAATTAAAATGAAATGAAAATACTTAGGTTAAAATGTGTATTATTATTAATAATAATATAACCTAAGTCATGTCTAAATTAATTAATTATAGGCATGTTTTAATAATTAATTAATTATAACTTATAACATAAAATACTTAGGTTAAATTAATGTCATGATAAACTAATAATTAAAATAACCTAAGTCATGATTTAATTAATATTTCATGTTATTAATTAATTATATCCTAAGTTCATGATTCATAAAAATTACATGTAACATAGATCATGATTTTAACCAACGAACCATGAATCGGG
Source organism: Glebionis coronaria (assembly GCA_025667525.1). Lineage (NCBI taxonomy): Eukaryota > Viridiplantae > Streptophyta > Magnoliopsida > Asterales > Asteraceae > Glebionis > Glebionis coronaria. The sequence continues at coordinate 437,998 of JANFOE010000127.1, read as the reverse complement.
TATGAATTCGACACCGTACCCCGAACCAAATCGGGGTTCCCCTTGGTTCCTTGCTGCCGTGGGACCCACACCACCAAACCGGGACCACATGGTCTCGGTGGTGGTTTCTAGGCCAAGCCGTGACCCCCTTAGGGCACGGGCTAGGTGGCGGCCAAACTAAAACACCCCTAAAACAACCTTTTGATTTTACCCTTTAACCAAATACATGTTTATTTTATGTTTTTAATTAGGTTTTAAAAACATCATGTTCTTAATTAATTTTACCAAATCAAATCAAAAGAAATAATTAAAAAGAAAGGTTAAAAAGGTATACCGATTGTGTAGATGAATTAAGGATGAACAAACACTAATACTTGTACAATATCCATGATCAAAATCAACAAGAACACCTCCTTTTGATGATTATAGGTGGCGGCTACAAAAGGGAAAAGGAAGGAGAGGAGAAAACTTTTTAGGGTTTTATGTTTATTTTCTTGAAAAGTGAAAATGAATGCCTTTTTTTTTCCCTTAACCCCCTTGTTTAGTAAAATGATGGGCTAGGCCCATTCTTCTTCCTAATTTCGTGGATATGGGGCCCACAAGGGGTAACCCACATGTTTTCCGTATCTAAAATATAAGTGCGATCTCGTGTTCGTGTTTTACGTGTTCGTTCGTGGTTAAACGTGTTCGTGTCTGAAGCGTGTTCGTGTCTGAAGCGTTTTTGTTTATTTTAACGCTCGTAATTATATTATATGTATTTACGTAATTATTCTAGTTCGTATTTTAAATGGTGATCATGATTTATTTATGTTCACGTGATATATTTATTAACTGTTTATCATGAGTTCGTACGTAATCGATACTTATCATGTCATACACGTATGTACTTACTTGATTAAGAGCACATGAATGTGATCAATACTGAATAAGGTAAGTTTTAATCTAGGACGTACGATCTTAAGGGCACTATTCATGGTAAAAGCATGCGGGTTTTACAGTTGGTGTAACTATTATATAGACGAAGTATAATCAACGATGCGTACATCGTAGCGACGAATCACATGTGTATTTTATAAAAAGTGGTTGAGGCGTGTCGCCATTTAATCATTGTTTACTATTCTACTTGAATTTTAAGATGTGTTTTAAAATAGACTAGCGTTGTGATCAATCGCGATAACTTGGAATTTGGTTGGTTTTTGTGTTAATTTTGTGGAGTACGATTTCGAGACTCATCCGAGGCCGATAACAACATTTAGTTGACATACGTATTCTCGTTCCATTTATTTCATTTTGTTTTGTTGTTTCATTATTTTGAAGTTAATATTTTACATAACGAGGTCCGGCAATTGTGCGAGTTAAGTAAGCATCGAATTTTGTTGATTGAATGATTTAAACATAAATTTTTTTACATATTAAATAAATGGTGAATGAAACTTTTGGACAAAAATGACTTATGATGTGTCTTGTAAAAAGTAAAACTCTTATAGAGAGTAAAGTGACAAAGTGAAATTGTTTTTCCTTCAACCTTGGTTGGTATATCATGATAAGTAATTTATACTACTCGTAAAATCCTTGTTTTTATATATTAATAATTTGATACTAGAAGCTAGTGATGGATTTGTTAATAATTTATTTAATATAATTTGAAAAAGGAGTTTATAATAAAATTTACGATATGACTGTTGAGTATACGTAACTTGGATTTAGTATGAATTAATTTTTGGGTCAATGTAGCAAACTTTTGCGTATCTTGTAATATAAAACATGAGTAGAAGAATTGGTCATGTATTTTGGAGATAAAAACTTTGTAAAATTTGTTTTATTTTAAACATAAGGTTGTGTTATGTATGCATTGGTATAAACTAGAACACGTTACTTGTTATAGCAAATAAACTGGGATAAAAATCAGAATATACACCTTAAGTAAGAAATTATAATGCTTGAAATAAATTTTTAAACATTGATGGAACGTCATTGGAAATCATTTGTTTATTTAATTGTCGTTATAGAGAATCACTATGCATAATTCGATGATGCTTGTTTAAAATCGTTTGAAAAATCTTTTGTTTTATTCCGCTGCGAGATGTGTTAATTTTAAAATCACTTGATAATGGGCTAATGATTAAAAGTTGAATTTTATATATCTTTGAATTATTGAAATAAGCATCTTAATTATTTATTATTTTATTATTATCATCGAGATTCAAGTATCGACTAAAATCAGTAAATTATCTGAGATAAAACTACGTGAAACCTCTTTATCATTTGAGTCGAAGTGCGCGAATGTGATTTAACAAACCAGTTTTAAGGAAGACTTATGTATAATAAAAAGTCAAAAGTTGATTTTAAGAGTTAATTGGACTATTTTGAGTCATGTTGGATATGTGTATATATGTGATAATATAAGTCGTAATAATAAAAACGTAAAACTTGGAAAATTCTTACTGTATACGTTTTGGTACTTAAGATATGAACATTAACGAGATTTTGACACAAGTATGGAGATTTTCAAACCTAATGATTTGTCAATTATGATAACCGAGTCACCGCATCTACTAATGTTAATAATTTCCGAGAGATTGAAATTTTTCCAGAAATGAAAACGTTGTAAAGATTGGAAAATGAAAGGTATAAATTCTTTAATGGTGTAACACAAATTAAAAATGTGTAAATGTTCGGTTTTACAATATACAAGGTAACACTAATTATTATACGCAACTGGATTATACAACACACGCCTACTTGTATATTATTTAATAAAGATGTATATATAATGTTTTGAGTCACGATGGTTCGATCGTACGACATCTCTTCTTCGACTTTGCGAGTCTATATCTGAGCTTGAGTAGTCATGTAATTGTTTATTTTAATATTGTCTATGGTATGAAACCGTTATTTATTTTTAAAATACTACTTCGCTATTACTTGAAAATATGGGTATGTCACCCGATGTATTTTTGTCCTGTTAATGGATGCCGTAACTTTTCTTCTTTCGGTTAATGGAACCTAAAATTCTGTATTTACTTGAATGATGCTATAAATCTTCATTAAATTGGCTATTTATTTATATTAAACAAAAGCGAGGAGGCGAAGCCGCTTTACCGAATTGTAGAGGTGAAAGAACTCGGTCTTCCTGGTGAAATTGTTTCTATTCGACCAAGTGATTATTCTCCTCTCTCCGTATACCCTTGGTGGAATGTGTGTGCAACTCGAGACGATGGGAATTATGAGCGTTGTTTTATTTTTGACGCTTGTGTTGATATTCAATTTTTACTCCATGTATTCGTAGATCGCTGTTGTTATCCCGAGACTTTTGTCATATATTTGAAGTATTTTCGTTTCTGATGTAGTTAATTTTAGCTGGAAATTATATTGCTCGTTTACCTCGTTCGATCTCATTGATTTTTGATTTTATTACTTGTTGTGCTTGCAATGATCTTTAATCATGAACCACTGATGAGATGGCATTTATACATGATCTCATCGTTCTTTCCGGGCTTTAAATGCATAAAAATGTCATAAAATACCATATATATGCTTGTGTTTGTTTACTTGTGTATTTTAGGTATGGATATCGTGAAAAAGACAAAAGATCACAAGATACAAGGAAAAACGGACACGAGAAACGAAGCCGTACAAAGAACCGGGCCCTAATCATGGAATTTTCATCAAATACCCTTGAAGACTTGAAGACAAAACAAGATTGATCCTCCAAGAATGAAGAAATGACACTTAAAACCCTTGTATATTAATAATTACAAGTTTGGTCCCTTAAGTTTGTCAAAATTGCAAAAAGGTCCTTCAACTTTGAAGAAATGACAAGATTGGTCCCTCAACAAAATCAATTTGTCAATTATGGTCCCTCATGAAGATTAAGAGACTATGAAGACCTTTGAAGATCAGAATTGTCCAAGATCAGCCCTTGATTTATCACAAAATGCCAAAATCAACCCTTTGAAACTCTTTTCCAAAGTATTGTGCCAAAAATGTAAAAGAGGGAAACTTATTAACAAAGGAAGATAAGTTTTAGGGCTGGAAAACCTTTTATACCACAAAACCCAAAACACAAGGACCAATTGTGCCAAGCTGAAACTTTCAAATCTAAATTGCGCCAAACACATGTGCTTCCCCCAAATACGGATCAAAGAAAGTACTGTTTATCTTTTTACACACCCAGAACTTACCCCAACTTATACTTGGGTAAAAACCAATTAATCCCTCCCACGTGTAATTCACACCCACCAAAACCCATCCCACTCCTAAAAACCCCAATCCCACCACTGTGGACCCTACCCCCAATTCCCCTCTCCACCAATCAGCATTCACCTTAGGCCCCAAGTCTTATGACGTGTCCCAAATCAAAGGCTAAGGTTATTAGCTTACTCTCAAAGCAAAAACAAACGTCCAGGATCAAATATGGACAACTCATCACTCAAAACCGTCAAGGGCAAAAATGGGATTTTCTTGTATTAGGGTTTGTGTTTTTAGTCTTCTAGGTTCTTCTATAGACTACTATAAAAGGAGGCATCAACCTGTGATGACCCCTTGTTCCAGTTTCAAGCTTTTCTCCTTGTAATTCCTTTTTAAAGAAATAAAAGTTTGGTTTTTGATTTATTCAAGTGTAATGCCTTTTTATTGTTTTTAAAAGTTGTGTGAAGTGTGAAAGCTTGATTCTGAGTTCCATTGTTTATTTGGTTAAGTGACTTTGATTTTCAAAGTTGTTTTAAGGTTTCTGAAAATTTGAGAATTTTTGGAAGTTATGGTTCTAAGTTTTTGATGTTAAGAGAATAGTGTTAATTGGTTACTTAGTGTTTATAAAACGTGTTTTCAAGGTTTAAAAGTTTTTTGGAAAGGTTTAAGAAAGAAGAAAAAAATCAGTAATAATATATTATTGCTTGTTTGTTCTTCCTTTGTTTTGATTTAAGCAGGTGTGAAGGTTGCTGATTTGTTAAAGGGTCTGCACCAACCCGTGTTGGTTTGGAGATGGATTATACATCCACTAGGACCCTTGGATGTAAGGGTCCTAAGGTAAATCCCTTTTACCTTTGGAAAATCTCAGAAAAATTGAGTTCATGTGATTTGCTTGATTGGTTGCTATAAATGTGATATAGTTGCTTGATTTGTGTTTTTGTAATGTCATATGCATGTTGGATGCTTCCTGAATCAATTTTGTGAGGTTTGAAACAGATTTGATTTGAAAAAAGTAGCTTTCAGTTTTTAAAAGGGTGTTTGGATCTATGTTTTAGCAGGGCATAGATCCTTGATTATGTTTTAAAAACGTGTTAGAATTGTTGAAATAGGTTGAGTTAGATTTGTTAGCAGTTATAAGTTAGTTTGTAAGGTTTGCAAGCAAGTTTGTGTGATACAAAGTGAAATCAAAGCTAGAAATCTGCTTATGCACTTAACTGCTTGTATTTCATGAATTTGAGAGCCTTGATTTTGATTTTTGTTAAGGTTTAGGCTAAGTGAGTTGTTGTTACTGCTTGAGTACCATATTGTGATTGTGTGTGCATAGTTTGAGGCTTTTAAGTTGGCTAGAGTGCAAGTTATAAGCTTAAACAGTCCCAGACCTGCACATTTTGTATCAGAAACTTGATTAGCTGTTGTGTGCTACTGTTTTGTGATCATTGGTGTGCTAAGTGTTTATTGTTGCTAGTTTGTGACTCCTTGTGCTTAAATAAGCACAAGGGTGCCCCTATTGTCCATCAATCAACCACCAAATAAGCTTTGCCAAGCCCTCTTGGCTAAATCAAAAAGCAAGCACACAAGTGCAAACCTGCAAGTTGTTCAAGTGTAACCTGGCACATTTTGATCTTTGATATTGAGCTTAATCAGTGTTAAAAAGGGTATTGGAGTTGGATTAATAGCTTATTAAGGTCACCAATTGGTTTGGAAACAAAAAAATAAAAAAAAGAAAATAAGTGCAAAAAACCGTCATAGCATGGACTCGAACCCCCGACCTGTCGTGCAGGAGTGAAAGGGCTTACCATTGATCTATGAGGCTTTTTCTGTTAGCCTCTCAACACGTTATTTACTTAACCACTTTTCTTTTGTTAGCTTATCTAAAAGCCGTGGCTTATTTCCACCATTTCTAGCTTATTTAATAAGCTTATTTCGTTTAGCTTATTTTTCCTGAGTTAGTATTAGGGTTATTGATTTTTCTAGCTTGGTTTGGTAATTTTCACTTTATTTATTTAATTTCTAGAATTTATTTAATAGCCGTATTTTAATAAATCATTAAAAAATAGAAAAAAGATTTTAAATTTTTAGGAAAAATAATTTTTAGGTTTTAAAATAATAACTTGAGGTTTACATCTTATTTTGGTTTTATAAACTTTAATTTTTAATTTTATATTATTTTAAGGTTTTTTATAAACTTTAAAGATTTTTATAAAATTATTAAAAAAGGTTTAGGAGCTTAAATTTGTGTTTTTCTCTTAGTTAGAATATTTTAAGTTTTTAGAAATTTTTTAGAATTAATTTTATTAACTTTTTATTTTTCTTGATTATTTTAATATTATTTTATTCCAAAATTTCAAAATTTTATTTTTCTTTCTTTTTCATTTTTCTTAAGTTCTTTATCATTAATTAGGACTAATTCCATTTTTAGAATATTTTTATAGCTTTTAGATTTATTTTTATAATTATTTTAAGTTCAATTAGGTTTTAATCATTTTTAATCATTTTTAGAGTTTTAAAAATAATTTTAATAGCTTTTAATTTTTAGAAAATTACTTTTTAGTCTTCTAGTAATATAAATTGAGTATTAGTTCAATAAAATCATATTTTAGACATTTTCATTAGTTATATTTAATTCTAGGGCTTTAATTAGCATTTAAAATTAAATATTTAATTAATAAAAGGTTTTAAAATATCTTTGTTGGATTTTTATCTTTATTTATATTATTTTAGACTTCTTTTTAGTCTTTTTAATTATTGATTTAATTTTGTTTTTGGTCTTAGTAATAAATTTTTAATTTGGGTAGTTTTTTACGGCTTTACGTCTTTTTCGTCGTAGTTTAATTTTAACGTAACCGTCTTTCATCTTCTCATCCCCATTCTTCTCAATATTAATCTCAAAGAAATACAAGTTAATTCACAACACATAAGCCTCCTCGAGAACGAACTCACTTTTAGGGTCATTTACACACGGTTTTCCTAAATCGTCGTGCTTACCCTATATTATTGCCTTGTTTTCCTAAACAAGTGTAATTTTACAACTATCAACCACCTTACCGTTATTTTGTGAGTAGTTTATTTTGAAAATATGTATGAGTGTGTCAAATGGTTCGTTCAACCAAATACGAATGGTGTCGATTTATTTATTTATTTATTTATTTATTTTCTCATAAAAAGGCCAAGCAAAAGTATGTTTCCAAAGTGGATGAAAAATGTTTGATGTGTTTCTTAAAACGATAGTAACAATATTTTCCCATTTCAAATTTCATATCAAATAATTAAATTATTTGGAAGTATAGGTCGAAAACTTTCATAGTCATATTTGGTGTGTAATAATAATGTTTGTGTCGTCACTTGATCCTCAATTATGCACAGCTTAGCTAACTATGCATAACCCGGGAAGAGTCTTGTTTTGTTATTGCTTGATCCTTAAGTATGCATGATCTAGCTAATTATGCATAGTTTAGGAAGGGCAGAATCGTGTCAAACAAATTGGTCATACTGAAACTTGTAGTGTTTTGATAAATGTTTGGATGAGAACGTTTAAAAAAACGGTGGATCCTTTTGCAAGTAATTGTATTCTCTTTGATTCCTGAAGAAAATTTTGAATATTCTTGTATTCCTTGAAATCTTTTCTTTTTGTTTGGCGTTGACTTAGTAAGTCACTGTGACCGAGTAATTTTGGAAATGTGTTGTATGTAACGTGTGAAATTTATCAGAATCGTTAGGGTGTTGATGAAATACCAAAGGGACTCGTACCGACACTGAGAAGAAATTTTAAACAAGAATAGAAGACTGCCAAAGTAGAGGAAATCAGAGTTCAAGTGACTCTGAGGGGAATGACGAAGACTTCTCCTACATCAAACGCATCGTACCTTATTTATTTTCTTTTCTCGTTCTTTTGATATGTTTTATGACACGCGATAAACTGTTGAAGTTTACCAACTGTGCATCGGTAGTTGGAAGACAATTCCATTGTCGTCTTCGTTTATTTAAGTGAGGAATCCTCTTTGCTTGACTCAACCATCCTTGATTATCGATGGTTAAACGATGGATAAACATAGTCAAAGTTTTTATGGTGAACCCCTGTCTTTTATGTGTTTATGTTGTATGTGATCTAGTCGAGTGATCAAAGGTTGTGAGAACTTGAGACGACATTGTCCAATGACGTCCGATCATGGAGAACACGTGCCATGAAATATATATGTATAATTTTTTTTATATACTATGAACGATGATGCTTATTGAGATTTTGACCACGGTTAGGACGAAAGTGAGATGGTGTTCTTGTAATATCTTTTGTGTATGAATCCACGGGTGAGCGCCCTACGATGACATATGTATGTATTTTATTTCTTTTTGGATATGCATCCATAGCTGGCAAGCTCGTAAACCTTCTTTAACTTGCAATTTTCTTTTGACTGGACTCATCCGAGAAATATGTCAACATTTCTTATTTTATCATGGCTTGGCTGATTAGCAAGCATGATTTAACTTGGTTGAACTTATTTACTTGGCATGGTTTGGCTATTTCACAAACATTTCGTGATACGGCTTTATGTGCTTCATAATGGCTTTTATGTTTGATTGGTTTGTGATGTTTTCGAGAGAGTTATGTATACGTCGAATGATTACCGTATCGATGAATTCGTTTTTGAGGAAATAGGTTTGTATGTACCTAATATTGCGACAAGGTGATTTTGTACGACTAGTAATAATTACTTCGTCTTGTATATTCTGAACGTTTTCGATGGGGTTATGTGTGACCCGTGCGATTTTACTTTGTGAGTAGTTTTTATGAGATGATGAACCAAGTGAAAGGACGATTCGAAAGTTGGAAGACATGCTCCGAACGTGTGTGATTGATTTTGATAGTTGTTGAGATCGATACTTGCCGTTGGTAGTATCTTTGTACAACGACATTTACCACGGTAGCATTGAAGCTGCAGCCTTTGAGGAATTATGATGATGAAAATGTGAATCGCTAGTTGGATAGAATGAAGTAAGAAAAAGTCAGTTGAATGGGCTCGAAATGATTCGAGAAGCTATGGAAGAGATGGTGTAGATTAAGAATCACTCGCTAACCGCGAGAAGCTTTGAAAATAGACGTGTTGATAACCGTAGGAAGAATTTGGGAAATTGAAGTGGAGATCATGGATCGAGATGTTAAGAGATTTAAGCAAGGTATAACACTCAATGTGAAGGTGTGATGGAACCCGAGACGTGAACCGAAGTCCATATTGGAACGTGAATACCTCTATAGTAAGAAGTACCCCCATCTTTCTAGTAGTACGAAATGCGAGTATAAGAACCGGAGAGCGTCGGGACGTCGCTCCTTTAAGGAGGGGAGGATGTAAGACCCGTGAAAGTGCCGTAAGATGCTAAGTTATTGTCTCAAGAGCTGTTCAGTATGAGCATCTCTCTTAAGTTATGGCTCACTTGTGGATGTGAGATCCCGAGCCCAACGTCATTTATTTAATCCTATTTTACGTATATTTTTGAAATTTTTAAGAATTTTTATCGTGGATTTATTTGACGGTTTAAGTTGAAACCAACGTTTACGGACGTAATTTAACGTTTGACGAATTAAGAAGAACCGATGACGACTACAATACCGACGGATGCCCAAAATTTACCTTTATTATCGATTGATCGATATTTGAGTTTTTCGAGATTTTATTTTTATTACGTGTTAAGTCGAGTCGAAACCATGTGTATATTCGTTTTGTGTGCGTTATAACCTTTGGAAAGTAATTTTTACAAATCCCGACATCCCGTAAATTTTCAAAACCAACTACTAGTCAATTCCCGCTACTAAGTTGTGTCGTTTAATTATGAGGCCAAAAGATAGTTAAGTTGTCAATTTTAGTCCCTCCATCTTTACAAAAGGAAGAAAATTAACACACACACAACAAAATTCATTTTAAAAATTTCACTCCTTCCTCCCCACTCTCTCTTAGCCGTCGGCTTCCACCACTCCACCACCACCAAAATTTTTCCAACTTGTTTTGATTAAATCCAAGCTTAGACCACATCCTAATTACTCATTGTAAGTGTTCTTACACCCTTTAATCCAACATGCATTAACATAAATTTTCCAAGAATCAAAGGTTTTTCAAAAACATGTTTTGATGTAATTAAATCATTAATTTGTTTAATTAGTGAGTGGGTAATGATAATTAATCCATAAAACAAGATGGGTTTTATGTTATTGGTCTTCCACAGCCCCAAAAAGCCACGAAATGTGGGGGGTGTTTCGTGTGTTCAAGGTGTTTGATGAAATGTGTTGTGGGGTTGTGTTTAGAATGATGTTTCTAGTGTTTTTGAATGGTTAGAACTAATTGCATGTATGATTTAGGATTGGGTTTTGATTAGGGTTTGATGTTCTTGGTAGTATAGGCTGTTTAGGGTGTTTGTGAATGATTATAAGTGGTTAGAATAGGTCTAGGTAATGGTGGAATAGATTGAAAACAAGTAGAAAGGTGATTTTGAATGAGTCGTTTTCAAACAGATTGTTTAGGGCTATTTTCGTGGTTTTAAGTTTTTGGTCCAGGTTGTGATTGTAGGATATAGTTGTAGTGGTCGTCGAGACGCTCGTTTCGGTATAAGATAGAGCTTTTAACTCCAAACGAGTCAAAAGTTATGATATTTTGAAAGTTCGTGTACCGGGAGATGAGAATTAACACAATCCGAATTTGTGTTTGGTTTTGGGTCAAATCCCGGGGACCATAGATAGAGTTTGGTAAATGATTAAAAGTTTATTTTTGGTTTCAAACCTGCATTTGTGAGTCTACTTTTAGACTTAGGTGTTGGATTGGTCGATGGTGTATTTTGAATGGGTCAAACAAGTCCAACATGGTCAACGTGCAAAATCAGTCCTAAAAGTGTATGTTTAGAAATGTGATGTGTAACGAGTCATATAAGTGAAAACTTTTCATGGGAATAAATATGGGTTTTATACAGGTCATGAGGTATTTTTATGAATTTTCTTGAATTTTATACAAGTGGTTAAGTCGTAGAAAACAGCCCGTACTTTTGATAAGTACCGGCAAATTTGTAAAATGGAAATCAACTTTAATTACGTGGATAAATGGTATAAGTCTAGTAACAACTACTTGTTTGGTTTTGGCGTGAGTTTTCATAAGCATTAAGTGTTTCGATTTGTGTGTGTTTAGTACAAATATGTACGTGGGGTGTTGATTTGGTTTTCGTACTTTGACTTCTAGGTCAAGTGTTTGATTTTCCCGGGCATCCACGTCGTCGGTTACATTTCTCGTTACGTCTACACTAGAACCACTACTACTACGCCAGGTGAGTCTATAGCCTCGCTCTTTACTTATTTCAAATGTTTTTACCCGCGAGGGGGATACATGCTATTTAAATGAAATGAACATAAGTCATGAATGATTGTTGGACCCGAATGTTGCCTTGGAATTGTGTTGAGTACCTAGTTGCAAAAGGCCCTAATTTCATGAACTATTAACTATTGTCTTGCCCTTGCGAAGGGGGAAATAGCCGCTTATACAAAGTGATAGTACTATGGGGTTGACTACCCTATCCGAGACGAGGGCTAGTACGTTGATACCCCCTGCGGACGGATAATTTGTGATAAGAGATAAGGTATAATTGCAACTAATGCCTTTAGTAGGGGCACTGGTTTCATCTGAATCACGCCGGTAATTATTACGCGGGTGATTGAGTTAACAGATTAGTGTCATGAGCTTAAACACAATTGTCATATCCTTGAATAATAGATTGTTTGCGCGACGATGCTATTGAATGATCATGATTGGTTTTTAGTACTTATGTTCAACTTATGATTTGATAAACCTATAGATTCGCTCAAACTTTGTGTTGACAGTTTTAAGCATGTGTTTCAGGTAACCAAGGTTGATAGCAGCGGAGCATGCGAGGATGGAAGTTGTTGTGGCTTGGCGGTCTACTTGTTTTTCCACCCTTATTTAACTTAAAACTCTTTTATTATTCTGTCATGTGAGCAAAAATGTACTTTTGGGTTGAGATTCAGTGGGGACCTAACGCAAACTCTGTTTAGTATTATCTTGGGATTTGGAAAACTGTAGACTTGTATGATTTTAATAATGTTTAAATTTATGTTTAAACTTTTACGTCTCTTTGAGTCGTTTAATATAGCTTATGTGTGATGATAACTAAGTAGCACCCAAATGTTGTAGTTCCGCTGCGCATAGCATTTGTTGGGGGTGTTATAATTAAACTTTAATTTCACAAAATCTGATTTTTAGTTTCACTTTCACCATTTTTATCATATCTTGAGTTCTATAAGGAGATAGAAGCTTATGTTTGGATGACATAAACTTCATATTATGTGCTACAAATAAGTTAGTTATAGCTACTGATCAATCCATGTCTAAGTATCCTTAACTTTCCCTACAAAACAGACTATTCAGATTGGTGTACTAATTTTGTTTTGATCATATCTCACTCATTTTGATAATTCCATTGCATGGCCAACTCTCACATGTGTATGACATCTAATAATTAATGTAAATTTATTCCACAATGCAATTTTATCAGTTTATAACTTGGTTACTTACTGGTTTTATACAGCCATCATTTTAAGCAAGATTTTAACCTTGTTACCTATGGTTTTTCATCTTTTTAATCATATTTATCAACACTTGATCCCCACACAACATTTTTATCATCATATATTCATCATATACATATAAAATAGAAAAGAAAATACATTTGATCTTTACAAAAATAACAAGAAAAATGGAAAGGATGATCTTGTTTACCAACCAAGATTATATCTTGTTTTTAGATGACAACAACTTGATGAACACCAAATATATCTTCAAAATCATCAACCACCAAGATTTTTTGTTGAGAAATCATCCCTAGGACACAAGAAAATCACCTTCTTTGATGTTAATATGATCACTAATCAACAAGGCTTCAAGGTTTCTGTTGAAACTAGAAGGGGGGGGGGGTGAATAGTTTCTCTTCGATTGGCAACCAAATTAAAATTACTTTCAATTTGGTTTGTATCAAAACTATCTTTTGCTTGAAGCTAAGTTGCATAATGATTAGGTTCAATTCAAATGCACTAGTAAAGATAATAGGTAAGTGTAATGATAATGAAATAAGTAAAGAGTAAGGAAGGAGACAACCTAGTGGGAAGACACCAAGATTTATAGTGGTTTGACAACGAGGCTCTATCCTCGTTTCTACTCCATTCCTCGAGTACACCTACTCGAGATTTCCACTATATCCAGAAGCTCCCTTCTTGGTGGAGAAAACCTTACATCGTCGCTTACATTATTTTCTGACACTAAGCTAAATGTAGAGACCTAATCTTTAGCTAGGACCAATCTACACAACGTTGCCTACTTCACAATTTAACGACACAAGGCTAGATGTTGAGTTCTAATCTCAAGGTAGAACCAATCTTCACGACGTTGCCTACTTCACCATTTTACGACACAAGGCTAGATGTTGAGTTCTAATCCAAAGCTAGAACCAATCTTCACGACTCTTGACTTTGAAGCTAAGTGAGAACTTCACACAACACAACTACTAATCACTTTCAAGTTAAGTGAGAACTTACTAGACACAACCACATCACTTTATAGTTTAGTGAGAACTTCTAATCAATCTATTACAACTCAACTAAACATATCCAAGTACACACATGTAGCTTGGATCTACACAACATAAATCCAAGCAAACACATATGCAATGGATGTACACAACAAATCCAAGTATTCACAAATAACTTGGATGAACACAACTAGTCCAAGTATTCATAAATACAATGGATTAACATAAAACAAAAAGGGTATCATGATGAATATGACTAGCTCATGGATTCATCTTTATCACAACACTAGTGAGTGAGTGATCTTCTCATTGGACAAGGTAAAGGAGGGTATCAAGAGGATAATCATATGTAAACATCCTTAATACTTTAAGTGATCATTTACTAATGATTATGCTATAGAAAAGAGAAAGGGGGCTGAGAAAAATGTCCAAGAGGCTTATTAGAAAATGAGATTTGATCCACTATTTAAAGGAAACAAAGTATAACGGCTATCTGGGCGTGGTACGTTATCTAGCCCGGCGGTTCCTTATCGCTAGGGGACCGCCTAGCTACTTAAGGTTCCGCCCGTAGACTACGCTCCGTTTTTTGTCTTTTAGTGGGGTAGGAATATATGAGGTATTTTAAGCCTTCAAAGGATATTCTAATAGCATATGGAATATGCTATTTTCAAATTTACATTTTCTATTTTAATAAAACATTTTCTAAAAAAGAAAGTTTATTAAAAATTCTTTTGTCATATTAACAAAAGTGAGTTTTAAGGATAATCATTTTGATGATCACTAAGTATGATTAAGAAAGGTTAGTGATATGATTATTACCTTGATGATAGAGTTAGTTAAATAATTCGTTTTATGTTTTACACTAAATGTGTTGTATAGTTTGTTGTGATCAAAACTAAGAAAGATTAGTTAACACTAATAATGTTTTTAGGCATCACTTGCATTAACAATCTCCCCCTTTTTGTCTACGACAAACGATAAACTCATTTACGTAGAAACACAACATATCGAATTATTAACGAATTTATCACTATCATTTCTCCCCCTTTGTCGTTGCAAAAAGGTTAGCACAAGTCTTTGAAGAAAACCGGACTTTGCTAGTAGCTCCCCCTTGGTGGTTGCTCCCCCTTGCTTGGGGCACCAAGTATATGAGCTAAGGTGACATTCTACACAAAGGTTAGTAGAAAGAAAAGAAACACCAATGTATATATGATCACTACCTACTAAGTAACTTGAGAGGGAGAGAGAGAGAAGAAATCTCAAATTAGAAGCAAGTATTTTGCTAAGTATGTCCAAAAAGGTAATTGACAAAATCAAACTTCAATCCAATGAAGATGATAAACTTGTCAAGGGGTTAAAGTTTAGAATTAATGGAATCACCCATAAGCAATTGTAAAAATTAACCATGATCAACTCAAAAGAGAACTAAGGAAATAACACATAAACAACACAAAGGTTACATAAAAGAAAAGACACAACAAGGTAGATAGTCATACACACAATATGAGTATCTAAAGCAAAAAAAAATGGAAAATAAACCACAAAGCATAAGCTATTCTAATAGTGATAATTTTCCAAGATTGCTTAAAAAATAAAAAAGACTCTAAAACAAATAAAGTAATAAAGAATCTAAGAGTAGTTAGTCCTTTAGTTGGAAAAATAAGATGACGATGCATCATTCGAAGTTTTGTCCACCGGAACGAAAACTTGGAGAGGAGGTCGAGTGAGGAGGAATTCAAGGAAATTTAACTTCTCATATACATGAGCAAGTTCAATTTGTTGAAATCGAAAACAAGCACACGAGGGTTCATGATGCAACACAAAATCGATTGATGAGGGTAGGGCATCAAACCTAGGGTTTGGTGGTGGTGGGGTAATAGGGTAGGAAATGTTTTCACAATGCCTTGTGAGGTTTGGGAAGGTTGAAAGGTCATTGAGTTGAGGGGTGTTGAAGGATTGTGGTGGTGGGGGAACATTTTCTTTTGCTCCGGTGATGGGGTTGATGGTATAAGTCTCATTCAAATACTTCATTGGAGAGAAGGTAGGGTTTTTGGGTGGTTTGGAAGAAGATGGTTCATTCTTCTTAATCCAAATAGGTCGAACCGAGATTTTCGGTTTCTTTGAAAGCTTGGATGAGGAAGCTTTGGGTGAGTGGGGTTGTGACAAAGAAATGTCAAGGTTATGAATGGAGGAGTTAGGCATTGTGAAGGTGTGATAATGAAATCTCAAGGTTGGGAAGGTGTGAGAATGAAATCTCAAGGTTGGAGATGTGTGAGAATGAATTCTCAAGGTTGGGAAGGTGTGAGAATGAAATCTCAAGGTTGGGGTGTAAGTAGAATGTAATCAAGGTAAGAATTTGAATACAAAAAGTCAAGTGTCAAGGAATGTTTAGCCAGATTGAGTAAACAAGGAAATCTTCACAGGGTATAGGGTTTAAATTTTTTTGACCAAAAACGAGTCAAAAGCTAGTTGCTGTCCGCGATACCTTATAGGGACCGGCGGTTCCTTATCACTTACGGAACCGCACGACTTTAAGGAGCCGCATGCAGTGGACTTAAAACCAAGTTTTTCTAGGTTTTTTGAGAAAAACTAAGACTTTTTCAAAAAGTTGCAAATCTTGGAATTTTACCTCTATTAGCACTAAATTATGCTAGGGTTGCATAAAAGCAACACATTCACAAAGAATGTCTTGACAAAGGGTGACAAAATATTTAGATATCATTTTGAACCAATTTTAGTCAAGTTTTTAAAGGTTGTGATAGGTTTGGGTTCAATTTTAATTTCAAATTAAAGTTGATTAATGTGCACATAAGGATAGAAACACATAAAGGCAAATCCATAGATCAACTTCATGAAACAATCATGAAGGAAGCAAATACAATGACAAATGAAAAGAAAGAACAACTAACTAATACAAAGCTAGCTTAACATTAAATCTAGATGAGTAGTCTTCTTTGGCTTGGTTTTGTTGAAAAACCTTTATTTAGAAAACTCATCATTCATCTCCTAGGAGGAGGCATGGAGAACACATTAAGCAAGAACTCTTGCAACCTCCTATGTAGTCCAAACATTTCCATCCTAAGGTTATGGATGATGTAGTGGTTGTAGAGGCAACATGGACAATTAGGACCATGAGTCTCTTGAAACCCATAGTAAGGATCACCCAAGAGGAGGGAAAGTGGGACACCCAAAATTGGAATGTTTGAGTGTGGTGGAGGTGGAGGAGGCATGTTCTCCAAGGGTGATGTGGGTGAGTGTGGAGGCAAGTTCTCCAAAGGAGAAATGGGTGAGTGTGGAGGTATGTTCTCCAAGGTTGGTGAAATAGGTGAGTTAGGAGGGGTAAATGGTGAAGTCACCAAGGTGTCATCAAAGTCATTCAAAAAAGGAATGCTTTGGATTGGTTGGGGTTGTGTAGTCACATCCAAGGGTGCACTTGGAGTGAATGGTGAAGGGAGCTCATTCATTCTTGAGTGGAATGAAGAGGAGGTAGAACCAAAAGAGTGGTTAGTACCATGGGTGGAGGTTGTCTTGCATGGTGCAAGGTGTGGTGAAGGTGATGAGGAAATGAGGATTGGAACCATCTCATTTTTGGGTGTGTGAAAGGGTGAGGAGTTAGGCTTGGGTATCTTAATCTTAATCTTAAGTGTTTTCCTTGGGGTGGAGGTTTTGGAAGTGTTTGAGGTTTTTGTAGAAACCATGGTTGACAAGGGTGGTTTAAGGGTTAGGGAAGGATGTTTTGATGTGTGAAGAACATGACTAACAAGGTGGGTTTAAATGGGTGAGGGGATGATCCAAACTAGTAATGGGTTAAAATCATTTTAGGTGAATAATGAATTTAGGTAACCTAGTTTAGGAAATATGCAGGTTTTTGCAAAGAATCATGCAATGTTTACACAGATTGAAGAAAATAGTGTAAAGCAAAAGATTCGGTCGGACATAGTGGCCGGCGGTTCCTTATCTAGGTCCGGCAGTTCCTTATCGATAAGGAGTCGCTGGTCGATATGGAACCGCGACCAGAGGTGTTTCAAAAATTTCAGATCCCAAATTTTGGTTAACCCAGATTTTTACCAAAGGATTCACAAGCCAAAGTTAACTACTCACCAAACTCTAAGAAGCTAACTATCATAAAGGATGCACAAAGCTATGTAAATCACAAACATGATGGCATAAACAACATTTAGGATTAAAATAAATAGTAATCCAAACATGTAGCCTAAGTTAATACACATCCAAGATAAAAAAATTGTTCAACATTACATGTTTACCAACATGTATTCTTTGAAATACTTCAAAGCTTTCACCTTCTCTTCTTGCCCAATCCCTTGATCATATTCCCCAAATACTTGAATCCCTTCCTTGACTCAACCCGATGTTCATGTAATTCACCTCTAGTCCTAATATTTTCACGGTAGAGATGCTCCATATTGAGATCTTCTGGTACTTCACTAGAGGAGTAATGAGGTGGGGGAGCTAAGTCTTCAAGTCCATCCACGAATGAGTTTGAGGATGGGTGGGAATTACTCGAAGAGTTGAAGTGAGAACTAGTACCTATGCCATCACCATCACTTGTTGGCATATAGGTGTCCTCATCATCCGTCTCTTGATGATCGGATTTTCGCGAACCTCGATCACTTCTTGGCTTTCTTGCATATACCTCTTGAATAGGCAACATAACCCGATGAACCGAGTGAAAGCGAGAGAGATCGAGGTGGGAAAAGTCATGAGCAACCCTTTTAAAAAGGCGAGTAAGAAGCATAGCATAGGGAAGGTTTGTTTTGGGCTTTGAAAGGGCATAGTTTATTCGTCGAGCGATATAGAATGCCAAATTGTACTTGGTGGATGTAAAGATGCAATTCAACATATGCATCATACAAGGCGGGATATGATCTCGGTTTCCACCAAGACAAAAGACATTCTCCCTAAGGATATTTTCCCATTGGACCATAAAATCCTTAAGGTCGCTAGAGAGCACTTCATATCGATTCACGTTTCGCACATTTGAATGAAGGCTTCTCACAACGTTTCCATCACGCTCTTTCGAAATGATGTCAAGGATAAACTCTAGATCAATTTTGGTGAGGTCATTTGGAGGTTTATCGTAGGATTCCAAGAGAGCATCAAGTCTCTATTAATCCGTAAAACGACAAGTGCCTTCATATGGCACACCAAGAATTTCACCAAAGTTTTCGAGGGAGTATTGAATAAATTGATCATTCAACACGAATTGAATGAAGATTTCTCCATTGTATTCAAGCATGGAGTAGGTGCTAAAGAATTCAAGAAGAAAAAAGGGGTAAATATCTTCTTCTATGTTGAGCAAGCAATCAAACCCCGAAAGCTCAAACATAGATTGGATATAGTCATAACCCGTTATTCCCTCGTCAACGACTCTACCCTCATGGAAACAACGAGTAGAAAGGGATGGAAATGAGTTTCGAAGTTGAGGGGAAGCATAGGTTTGGGAAAGGTTTGGCATGTATTGTCTAGTTAATTGATGATCCTTTTGATATTGAGAAGGCATGATTAGTACCTAATATAAACATAAGACAATATTTTTCCAATCACTCATATGAAAAATTAGAATCAAAAATCGAAAATATGAAAATGTGTTATATCAATTTCTTGACAAACAAAGGATTGAATCCATATAATTCTCATGTTCAAAATGTAGCTATTCCATTATTTACCAAGAACATATGAACTATGTTGGATCAACAATGGACTTAGAACATTGGTTTTTCAAAACAAGGTTTTTAGGTAAGCATTAACAATGCAACTACCTATTAGTTCATGGGTTCATCTCAATTCCATCTTTTAACCAAAATCATTTAGCCAAAATTCGGATTTGTTCTACAAGTGGGTTTTAGTGAAATCTTAATGAATGTGAACCCAAGGAATCATAGTAAAATAACCATGTCAACCCACATTCCTATTAAGGTTTTAATTCAATTTCAATTTTAAAAATCCTCAGTTATGAAAGGACGAACCCTAGAGCAAAATAGATGAAATTAAAAGAAAATACATACAATTAATTGATGTTAGATGAAGGATGAGTGAAACCCACAACTTGGAATCAATTAATTTGAGCGATTGAATGTTTTTGAAGCTTCAACAATGGTGGAAATATGATAAACCGTCGGCTGTGTGCTTTTGGGAGAGAGAGATAGTGGTTTGAAAAAGAATAAAATAATCAAACTGGCGCTCTGACAAAATTTACTGCCTGCGGTTCCTTATCGATAGAGAACCGCGGGTTTGAGCCGCCAGAGATAAACAACCGCCTACAGAGGCTGGTTTTTATCAATGAAATTCGCCAAATTTTAAAAACCAAGTTTTTCTGAGATACTTAAAAATATATCATAAACCTTTTAGAATAACATTGGATCACCATAACACTAGGCAATATGCTTTAATGAAGGATTACGAGTTGAATCAAGATCGAAAAGAACCGAAACGGACAAACGACTACTAGTAGCAAAATAGAAAAGTGGAGAGAAGTCAAGGGAAGTGAATCAAGACTAAGATCAATGCTCAAGGGATTAATGACAATCTTCAAATAGTGGTAACGAAGAGCTTGTGTCATATATAGTGGTTTAAGACGTGCCTTTCCGGCGAAACGTTAAACGGCTTTGGTAATGAATAAACACAAAGCAATTATTCATGTATAGACTAAGATCACTTTCAATAATAGTCTTAGTCTAAACCAAAATATGAGCAAGGTATAAATTCACTTTCTCACCCACAAAGGGCCTACTAACCGTATGGGTGCAAACCATGGAAATCATGCTTGATACTTTAAGATACTACTAACTCGCTCTACATCACCATAGTGAGTCAAGTATCCAAGCAATGAAGGTTTGAGAGGATAAAAGAAAAGAATCACAAACCACAAACAAATTTCAAGGCAAGGATGCCAAGAACAAGCACATAGTCAAGTAATGATCAAAAGAATGATCAAAGGGCGGGTGGAAGAAGGAACGCGTACCTTGGCCACAAAGAGAAATCCATCAAAGAATCAATGCTATGCCCAACAATGAATATGATGAGTACTAAGTCTTCAAGGACTAGTATCATTCACAATCATCTTGGTATCATCATTCAAGGATGTTAAAGATCAATGAAGATGAGTCTTCTATAAGTGCAAGTAACTCAATTCACAACCAATTAAGTGATTGATCTTCATGAGTACCTACACAAAGCAAGATGCAAACTAGTAGATACATTTCAAGAGTAGATCTAAAATGCATAAATACTACTAATCTTAAGAGGGATGCAATATTACCAATTAAAAGACCTATTTTTCAAAAACAAAATAGTTTTGACCAAAGAGAAACTTTAGTACAACTAGACCTTCTAATTTGAGGAGACAATGGATCGATCCAAGTTTTAAAGTACAATATACTTCAAAGACTTTGAGTGACCATCGCTCTGATACCAATTGTAGAAACTAGAAGGGGGGGGTTGAATAGTTTCTCTTCGATTGGCAACCAAATTAAAATTACTTTCAATTTGGTTTGTATCAAAACTATCTTTTGCTTGAAGCTAAGTTGCATAATGATTAGGTTCAATTCAAATGCACTAGTAAAGATAATAGGTAAGTGTAATGATAATGAAATAAGTAAAGAGTAAGGAAGGAGACAACCTAGTGGGAAGACACCAAGATTTATAGTGGTTCGACAACGATGCTCTATCCTCGTTTCTACTCCACTCCTCGAGTACACCTACTCGAGATTACCACTATATCCACAAGATCCCTTCTTGGCGGAGAAAACCTTACATCATCGCTTACATTATTTCCGACACTAAGCTAAATGTCGAGACCTAATATTTAGCTAGGACCAATCTACACAACGTTGCCTACTTCACAATTTAACGACACAAGGCTAGATGTTGAGTTCTAATCTCAAGGTAGAACCAATCTTCACGACGTTGCCTACTTCACCATTTTACGACACAAGGCTAGATGTCGAGTTCTAATCCAAAGCTAGAACCAATCTTCACGACTCTTCACTTTGAAGCTAAGTGAGAACTTCACACAACACAACTACTAATCACTTTCAAGTTAAGTGAGAACTTACTAGACACAACCACATCAATTTATAGTTTAGTGAGAACTTCTAATCAATCTTTTACAACTCAACTAAACATATCCAAATACACACATGTAGCTTGGATCTACAAAACATAAATCCAATCAAACACATATGCAAAGGATGTACACAACAAATCCAAGTATTCACAAATAACTTGGATGAACACAACTAGTCCAAGTATTCATAAATACAATGGATTAACATAAAACAAAAAGGGTATCATGATGAATATGACTAGCTCATGGATTCATCTTTATCACAACACTAGTGAGTGAGTGATCTTCTCATTGGACAAGGTAAAGGAGGGGATCAAGAGGATAATCATATGTAAACATCCTTAATACTTTAAGTGATCATTTACTAATTATTATGCTATAGAAAAGAGAAAGGGGGCTGATAAAAACGTCCAAGAGGCTTATTGGAAAATGAGATTTGATCTACTATTTAAAGGAGACAAATTATAACGGCTATTTGGGCGCGGTACCTTATCTAGCCGGGCGGTTCCTTATCGCTAGGGAACCGCCTAGCTACTTAAGGTTCCGCCCATAGACTACGCTCCGTTTTTTGTCTTTTAGTAGGGTAGGAATATCTGAGGTATTTTAAGCCTTCAAAGGATATTCTAATAGCATATGGAATATGCTATTTTCAAATTTACATTTTCCATTTTAATAAAACATTTTCTAAAAAAGAAAGTTTATTAAAAAGTCTTTTGTCATATTAACAAAAGTGAGTTTTAAGGATAATCATTTTGATGATCACTAAGTATGATTAAGAAAGGTTAGTGATATGATTATTACCTTGATGATAGTGTTAGTTAAATAATTCGTTTTATGTTTTACACTAAATATGTTGTATAGTTTGTTGTGATCAAAACTAAGAAAGATTAGTTAACACTAATAATGTTTTTAGGCATCACTTGCATTAACAGTTTCTTCATGATATGAGTAGATAACACAAGATTTGTGGCTAGAATTGATCAACAAGGGGTGTTTGATGGTGAAGTGGGACGGCAAAAGGGGAGGGTGAGAGAGTTTTGTGAGTTGTTTTGTATGTGTTTATGAGAGCAAGTGGTATGTGTGAAGTAGTTTTGTGGTTTTGGTGTAAGGTGTAGCTTACTTGTTAAGCTTTGCTTAACAAGTGTTAGCAATTAGCTACAACTTGGACACATCACATGTTGTGGTGTCATGTTTTGGCCGTCCCATATGAGTGGGGTGGGATAAACTTGTTTTGTCCCATCCCGCTAATTTACGGGTATTCCTCGATTCTAGTTTCCTCGATTTGCGTGCCCTCGGGTCTTTTTACGAAAAACGTTTTTATAAATTATGAATCAACGGCACAAAATGAATCTAATAAAAATTGTCTCATCAAAAACAGAGTTCAAAAACGTAAATACGTAATCCTAAGGTTTCCGGTTTAGTCGTAAAGGACGCTAAATTATGCACGTAAGCCCAAATTTAAATCCGTAAATTGTGAGTTCATCAACCAACACAAAAATAAGTTTCAAAATAATATACGAGAAAATAATTCACTACCTGAAAATCTTAGATTGTCACAGCTTTTCCTCCTAAAAGGGATCAACGTCCTCGTGATCCATTTCATTTTGATGTCCGTTTCTTATTGAAATCAAAGAGGTGCGGACATTTCTTCCACATTTCATCCTCTCGTTCCCAAGTAAATTCCGGTCCATGCTTTGAATTCCATCGGATCTTGAAAATAGGTATCCGACTTTGTTTTAGTTGCTTTACCTCACGATCCATAACCTCTACGGGTTCTTCGATAAAATGCAACTTCCCATCTATTCGAACCTTATCCAATGAAATTTTCTCATCACTTACTGCTAAACATTTCTTCAGATTAGATACATGGAATGTGTTGTGAACACCATGAAGTTCTAGGGGTAACTCTAGTTTTTAAGCCACCGGACCTACTCTAGATAAAATCTTAAAGGGTCCAATATAGCGGGGATTCAATTTCCCTCGCTTTCCAAATCTTATAACGCCTCTCCATGGCGATACTTTCAATATTACTCGGTCACCCACTTCAAACTCCATCGGTTTCCGCCGCACATCCTCGTAACTTTTCTGTCTACTACGGGTAGTCGACAACCTATTCTTAATCTGAACTATCATCTCCGTAGTCTCCCGGATCAATTCCGGTCCCATGAGCTGGGTATCCCCAACTTCACTCCAACATACAGGAGATCTACACTTCCTACCATACAAAGCTTCAAACGGTGCAACCTTAATACTAGAATGGTAACTATTGTTATACGAAAACTCTACTAACGGCAAACGTTTATCCCAATTCTTATCAAAATCTATCACGCAAGCTCTCAACATATCTTCCAGTGTTTGTATCATTCTTTCACTCTGCCCATCAGTCTGGGGGTGATAAGCAGTGCTCATGTCGAGATTCGTTCCCAAAGATCTTTGGAGAGATTTCCAAAAATTCGATGCGAATCTAGGATCTCGATCTGAAATGATCGATACAGGCACTCCATGCTTGCATACAACATTCTCAAGATAAATACGAGTCAACTTCTCTAGTGAGAACTGCTCTTTAACCGGAATGAAGTGTGCTGATTTGGTTAGTCTGTCGACAATGACCCAAATCGAGTTATTTCCAGATGATGTTCTAGGAAGCTTGGTCATAAAGTCCATCGTAATTCGCTCCCACTTCCATTCAGGAAATTTTGGTTGTTGAAGTAGTCCTGATGGATTTTGATGTTCAGCTTTGACTCTAGCACAAGTCAAGCATTGAAGAACATACATAGCAATATCAGCTTTCATATTCGGCCACCAGTACAACTTCTTCAAATCATGATACATTTTATCAGATCCCGGATGAATGGAATACTTAGATTTATGGGATTCTAACATAATCAAATCTCTTAAGCCTCCAAACTTAGGTATCCACATACGACCTCTTAAGCATTTCACTCCATCAGCTCTAACCTCTAAAGGATCTCCTTCTCCTCGGAACCCTTCATTAACAAAATTTTCTTTCTTACAGGCTTCTATTTGCGCATTTCTAATTTGCTCAGGCAAATTATTATGCACGGTCAAGACTAGGGAACGTACCCTGATAGGCTCTCTATCTTTTCTGTAAAATGCATCGGAAACAACATTGGCTATTCCTGGGTGATATTTTATATCACAATCATAATCACTTAACAACTATATCCATCTTCGTTGCTTCATGTTCAATTCCTTTTGATCGAGAATATACTGTAGGCTTTTGTGATCGGTGAATACCGTACACTTGGTGCCATTCAGATAATGTCTCCACAACCTAAGAGCAAAGACTACAACTCCTAACTCAAGATCATGAGTAGTATAATTCTCCTCATTCTTCCTTAATTACCTAGAAGCGTAAGCTATCACTTTTTCTCGCTGCATCAAAACAGCTCCATAGCCTCTAAGAGATGCATCACAATATACTACAAAATCTTCACTACCGTCGGGTAATGATAGAATTGGCGCACTACATAATTTTTGCTTCAATATCTGAAATGCTCCATCTTCATCACTTCCCCAAACAAAAGGTTTATTCTTCTGGGTAAGCTTAGTCAAGGGTTTAGCTATTAAAGAAAATTATGTAATGAATCGCCTATAATAGCCAGCCAATCCTAAGAACTGTCGCATTTCCGTTGGCGTTGTCGGTGCAGACCAATTCTTGATGGCTTCAACCTTTGCAGGATAAACATGAATTCCATCCTTGTTAATCACATGACCAAGAAATTGCACGGAATCTAACCAAAAATCACATTTCAAAAACTTAGCATACAACCTTTCATCCTTTAACAAACTCAAAATAATCCTTAAATGTTCTCCATATTCATCTTCATTCTTAGAATAGATTAGAATATCGTCAATAAACACAATCACAAATTTGTCCAAGTAGGGTTTGCACACTCGATTCATTAAATCCATGAAAACCGCAGGTGCGTTAGTTAACCCAAATGGCATTACCTGAAATTCATAGTGTCCATAACGAGTTCTAAATGCAGTTATAGGAATATCTTCTTCACGGACGCGAAGTTGATGATATCCAGACCGCAAATCTATCTTAGAATACACACTAGATCCTTGTAGTTGATCAAACAAATCATCAATCCTTGGTAAAGGATATCAATTTTTAATCGTCAACTTATTCAGTTCCCTATAATCAATGCACATACGGAAAGATCCATCCTTCTTCTTAACGAACAAGACTGGAGCTCCTCAAGGCAATGAGCTCGGTCGAATAAAACCTTTATCAGACAACTCCTTAAGTTGTTCAGATAACTCCTTTAATTCAGAAGGGGCTAATCGGTATGGCGCACGTGCCACCGGTGCAGCACCAGGAATTAAATCGATTCGAAACTCAACTTGCCTTATCGGTGGAAGTCCGGGTAAATCTTTAGGAAATACCTTAGGAAATTCACAGATAATAGGTACATCTTCCAATCGTTTCTCCTTAGACTCATTCCCGTTTACTTGAGCTAAGAATAACTCGCAACCATTCCTGATGTACTTTTGGACTTTAATACATGAAACGATTTTCAAACGGGATTCACCTCGATTACCATCAATTACTAACGTTCTATTCCTAAGAGTAATCTTAACCTTCTTTCTCCACATAAAATAGTAGCATTATTCAACGACAACCAATCCATACCAATAATAATATCAAAACTACCTAATTCTATCAACATTAAATCAATCGGAAAGGAATAGTTTAGAAGATTTAGAGAGCATCCTTCTAATAGCTTATTAGTTTTAACTAATTTACCATCAGCCAATTCTTCCTCGTAACTGGTATTTATCTCAACAGGTTTAATGTCAATAAGGGCACTAAATTTAGTGGATACAAAGCTCCTATCAGCACCCGAATCAAATAAAGCAACAACATAATGATTGTTGAGTAAAAACGTACCAGTAACGACATTCGGATCCTCTTTCTTCACCTCGACTGTTCCAAGTTGATAAGCACCACCCTGGGGGTTTCTTCCAGGTACAATCGCTTTCAACTTAGGGCAATCCGATTTCCTATGACCTTCTTCGTTACAGTTGAAGCAAATGGTTCCCTTCTTACACCTTTCAACCTTGTGTCCAAGCTTTCCGCAATTTCGGCACTTCCAGCAGTCGCCAGCACGCCTCTTGTTGCCACACTTGGGACATCTATCATCGTTGCGCGGTGTGTTGTTGGTAAGAGCATTTGCATTCCCCTTTCTCTGGTTCTGACGACGATTGAAATTCTTCTTATTATCACCTCTATCTACACGATCACCATCGCCCTTTCTTTTCTCACCAACACGGGCTTCATCTTCCCTATCCTGAATTATCTGTCCAATGAGTTGGTAAGCCGTTCGAACAGCATCATCAATGGTCAGTGCTTTTGATGATGTCACGTCCCCGCCGGATGTTCTTGGTCACCCCTTTAATATATTGTTCAATTCGGATCTCTTCGGGTTCCACCAATCAAGGACACAACAAGGCCAACTCATGGAATCGGTTTATGTAGCTGATGTAGCGTTTTTGTATATACTTTATTTTAGGAAAAAAAACAAAGCAACACAAAAGTCGTTGGTAAGTATTAATCAATACGTTTTAGGAAAAACGTATAGACGACAATCGAGTTCGTTCTCGAGGAGGTATGGTGTTTAGCAAAAAATTATTAGACGTTATTAATTCGAGTGATTACGTTTTGGAAAGAAAGAAAGAAAAGAAAATGTAGACGAAATACGCTAAAACGGTCGGAAACGCGCGAACGTACGAACGTAAAAACGCGACCCAACGAAAAATTCCACCTAAAAAATAATTAAAAATCACTAAAATGTTCTAAAAATTATAACTAAGAAAAGTACGCAAACCAAAATTTTTGAAAACTATTTAATTAATTTATATTAATTTTTAAAGTTAATTAAAAAATCTAAAACATAAAATAACTAAATAAAGGACAAAATAAAAACTTTTTTATTTTGTAAACCCAAAATATATTATATAGAAACTAAAAAAAACTTTTTGAAAATTTTTATAAACTTTTTTTTCTATTTTTTATGATTTTTTTTTAATAAGGATTAAAAACGAATTTAAACTAATTAAATGATTAAAAATATGAAATAATTTTATTAAAAATCTAAAAATTTACTGAATGTGAAAAACTCTATTACAAATCAAGGAAAAATAAAATCTCTAAAAATAAGCTTCGAATAAGCTGCTAATAAGCTAAATAAGCTGATAAAGAAAAATAGGAAAAAAATGTTAAATAAAAAAAACGTTTTCAAACCATAACAAAAAAACATTAACTAGAGTAGATGGTTGGCAGATGGTTTGTTGTGTCTGTTAGGTGTCTGAGATCTAGGTTTCGAGTCCCACCAGGAGCGTTTTTTTTATATCCTTTTTTTTTCTAGACAAAAAGCAAAGAAGACAGAATATAAAGGAAAAACAAAAGAACCAGTTAACAAAATAGCCAAAGGGAGCAGCTGGTTCAAGGGTGGGCTGGTATGTCTTTGTTGGATGCGTGGTCAGGGGTTCAAGCCCTTGTTGATGCACCTTTTTTGTGAATTATTATTTTAGACAGCTTTTTAGGAGATAAAACTTTGTTCTCACAGTAACTTAACACTAAACCCAAACACCAACCTCAATCCAAAATTACAGAATCACGTTTAAATATAAAAGAAAACGAAAATTAGTACATATGGGCTGATTTTACAAAAAAAAAAGACAGTGAAAAGAAATGTATAACAAACATGTAAAAGAAAGTTCAAAAGCCCTCTGTAGAGCAGATGGTTATAACAGATTGCTGCTGCCTTTGGTGTATGTTGTGGTCATGGGTTCGAAACCCCTCTGCGTTCATTTTCTCTATTTTTTTCTTTTTATAAGCTGACCTTAACTGTATAAAATAAAAAGTAGACGTATAGAAAACAAAATGGTATGACAGACCAGCTGGTAAAATCGAGTTATCTTGTGTTTGTTATGAATGCAAGATCTGGGGTTCAATCCCTGTTGTTGCTATATATAATTTTTGGCAGAATATAATTTATTTTGCTTTTGTCTCCTCAGCTTTTGGATATCAAACACTCACAGCAGTTGGCATGTGATTGCTGGAAATCACAAAAGCAAATACAAACAACACCTTAGAAACCAAATTATAGGCAACAAACAAGCAATTGTAACTTCTCAAGAACCAAACAAAAACGAAGCTATAACCTAATCAATTAAGGCAGCGGCTAAAATCAACTATATAAAAAAAACAAGCAGCAACTTAAGAATAGACAATGCGACAACAAGATAAACGCAGCAGCAAATACGACTACGATTCAGAAGCTACTAAAACTTAACAAACCACTTATTTCAAACGAAGAATCCAACTGATTTTCACCAATCCTATTCTAGCCAAATAAAACCAAACACTATATAAGCTATATCTCCTCTAACTGTAAATTATCTTAAACAGATCTCAAGAAAAATGCATCTAATCCAACTGTCATACAGAATCAAGCAGAACTTAACTAAGTCGCATTATAGCAAACACTAGTAATGAAATTAAAAATGAAATTTTTAGAGGCTACTGATGAACTAAAGTAAGCTGACTAAAACGGATACGAAACAAGTAGAGTTTAGCCGATATGAGCAGGTTGCAAGTAAAATGCTACACTACAAAAGCTGTTAACAAAATTATACTAATTGTTACAGAAAATTAAACTGCGCTTGACCTACACATCCGTGGCCTAGACCGTTGTTGGTGAAGCGGAGCGCTGAGCTCGCTTGTCTAATCTCAATCCATAATTCACCAATTCTACTGCTACTTCTGCCAGTAACTTGTGACAGCAAATCCAAGCGAAACCTCTCTTCCAAGCCTGTCCGTTGATGCGAGCTACAATGCTATTCTGAACTGATATCAAGCTAAACTAAACTGGAGCTGGAACAGAGATCTTCTGAACCAGTTACTCTACTCCAAATTGGTCCAAAAACTCAACAGCCTTTATCAGCTTATCACCGTAGTTAAACGAAAAATGTGCAGGACTGAACCAACAGCTATCATAATCAGCATCTTTGATGTCGTGCCGTTTCGATCACAGAACTGAACTATTACACCAACGCTAACTAATCCGTACTCTTTACAGATACCATAATCGAAACTAGTACTCCTTCTGAACTGCAAGTCTCTCACAAACTTGATAACATGCGAAGTCCACTATATCCTTTCAACAGCTATCTTCTAAACAGTCCGTTTGAGACGATGCTAGCCTATCCAATTTCAGATTATCTGCTACAAATCCAAAGCTCAACAGCCACGAGAATAACAGCTACTTATCAAGAATAAACTTCATCAAAACGCCCTCTTAGCAACAATTCATCTACCCATACTATCTAAATGCAGAATCTCTGACTTCAAAAGAATCCGTACATAAATCTTCAAAACTCCATTATTATCTCAAATAACGACCTCAAGAGCATACTTCCATGCTCTCGGATGTGTGAGCTTATGTGCACGCGTGTGCACAAGCAATCCAAGTGAACAACGTATAAACAGTAACAACAAGAAATAAAGAGATCACTGATTGTTCACTTTCTTTCTTAAAGACTTTTTTTTTTTTCGAAACTTGACACCAATCCTCAAAATCTTTCTGATAATAAACTCAAACAAGAGAACTCTTAACAACGACTTTTAAAACAAACAAACTTTTTGGAACAGCGGAAACTTAAAAAACTAGCAAACAATTTTTATCTTATTAATCATAATAGATAAAAGTTGTTTTACTACCTTGGGTCTTTCAAAAATCACGAATGCTTTTGAAATAACTCAGAAAACTAACGTTGCAAGTAAATAAAGATGACTGAACAAAATGTAAGGACAAGGTTAAAATAATAAGGAACTCAATTCATTCGATTCCCAAATTTGTGTTACAAACAAACAGAGGAAAGAAAAAAAATTGGAACAAGAACTATACTACTACAATATCATCTATTTATACTACTCAGGAGATGAATAAGAGCTAAACCCTAATGTATACAAATTCCTAAAATACCCCAGCATCTCTTGAAGAATATGCTTGCTTCTTGAATCTTCTAAGCCGCACCCATGTGATTGCCAGTTGTTTGAATGCATCTTGAGCCTTTGGATAGTTGTGGAGGACACGCAAAGCTGTCTCAGACGTTGGATGAGTCAAAGTGGCAGGGTTTTAAGGTGAACCCGTGATAGGTGATAGCTGGTGAGGGGACAAGGGGGAGGTGGTGTCGTTTTCCAGCATGTGGGTTTGTTTCTTGATGACCAAAGATTGAAAACCCCTTAATTAATTAGCTCAAATCAAGCTAATTAGGTTACTTGATTTTTAGGGTTTATGGCATATGAATATGATGAACAGGGGATTGGTTTTGGGGATAAAACATGTTACCCGGTTAATTATATATTAATAGACTTTTGAAAAGTTTATTAATAATAAATATGGGTTAAGGGTAAATGGGTTGTATGGATTGGGTAAATGGTGATTTGGGTGGGGTTTTTGGTTAAATACTTTGGGGTTATGGCAAAACTGGTCCTCCCTTGTTAATGGCAGCAGTTACCATTTTGCATCCTCAGTCCTTCTGTCTTCTCATAGTTAGTCCTTGTCATTTGCACCATCAGTACTTTAGCATTAAAAAAGGATAAATATGTAACATCTTCAAACACAAGGGCTGATTTTTGACAAATCATAATACTTTAGGGACCCCAAAGTACTTTTGAGATTCTTAGGGGTATAAAGTGTCAATCTTCAAAACTTGAGGGACCAAACTTGTACAATCTTCAAACTTCAAGGGTATTTTTAGAAATTCACGATTCGGGTCCGGTTCTTTGTGCGGCTTCGTTTCTCGTGTTCGTTTTTGCGTGATTCTTGTGATCTTTTGTCATTTTCTCAATATCCGTACCTAAAATACACAAGTAACAAACACAAGCATATATTTGGGTATTTTGATGATATTTTAAGCGTTAAAAGCCCGTTTTGGGCGATGAGACTATGTATAATTACAGTCTCATCACTCCCCCATACTAAACCATTGCCGTGCCCTCACGCAATGCTAGAATAAAGTATCGTAGCATCTCCAAAATTTATTTTTATTCACTTTATTGGAATGATAAACTAGCTACACTACTACTACTTGTGTTATAGACATAATGTATGATTTTCATCGCAAAATGGGACGTTTAGGTTCATAGAATAAGAACACGTGAATGCTTCGTTAGAAATAATTTCATCGTCCTCGATTTTCACTTCAATTCCATGCCAAGCGTGCAACGAGATCATTGTCATTATAAGTTAGTAATGCTAACACTACTCATATGCCCTAATTACGTACTTATCCTCCCATTATTCCTAAGTTGTATATCTTATATTTTATTTTGTCTTGAATGTTTCACGAGGATACATTGTTTGACTTATGCGATAATAGAGATTTAGGTCTAAAAATAGAGTCCTAACGGTGTAACTAAGACCATCAAATCAATAACCCCTCCTAATAGACAACGATGTCAAAAAATTAAGTCAACAAGAAGGATCGATAAACACGGTTTTATAACGGTTTTGAACATGAGACTTATTACCAAGACTTTTATACGCCCCCTAACGGAAGGGCCTTATTATCTTTGGTTTACCTCCATCTTTTATTCAACTTCGCCATGAAGCTTTTATTATGACTTCGGTCTTGCCTTGCCTTTTATTATCCGCCTCATCGGTGGTTTTATTAGCCAAAGACGTATATCCTCACGCTAAAGCGAATTTTGGATCTTTAAAGCTTCGAAGATTAAGGCTTGATTCACTTTCAATTTTGCATAGATTTTTCGGCCTTGTGAGCTTCAAAGTTTTGCTTAATTTAGGTGAGCACTTGAAATCTTATTATTAGGTGAAGCTTTCGATTATTCGGGTGCCAATACTTCAAAACCGTGACGCTGGCGATACCTTAATGTTTTCCTAAATTAATTACACGGAAGCAACTAGAAAAGACTAGAAACCCAACAATCCTAACTAAACCGCTAAGTCAATATTTATTAAGCAAAAAATATTTACATGCGAAGGGAGAATAAGCAAATAACGAGAACACATGAGTTTTTGAAAGAATACGAGTACTCTATGTTTAGCATAGTAACTTATAATTAACTCTATCATTTCTCGTCCTCATTTAAGAGACTTAGCCTAATGTGTAGTTAAGGAATCAAAGCTAAGTGCTCAACACGCACGGTCGAGTCAAAAATTACTCTTATTCTCGCCATCGGAAAATCTACATTCGTGTCTTCAAACACTTATAAAACATGAGAAAAATTTTAAAATTTGGACATTTTTAGCCTTATTTTGCAACAAAACGATAAACAAAACGATAAACTTTGGAAAGCGTGAAGGTTTGGCAAGGCAAGTATCTATTCACCCCCCCATACTAAAGTTAAACATTGTCCTCAATGTTTCGAGTCTAGGGGTGCAAACACCCCCATACTAGAGACGTAGTCGAATGCCTAATCTAGCATGAAAAGGGTGTAACCATTAAATTAATAGCCGTTTATGAAGTGTGCTAAAAACCTAAGGTTAGAACATCAAAGGATATATCATGTGGATATCGAGAAATTCTTCAAAGCAACGAATGAAGCTCGAGTAAAACGAACACGAGATGCTTCATCGTGATGATAAGGACCTAGATTACACAATCACAAACAACCACGAGACAAAGATTAGAAGGGCACAAATCCCCTCACATTAGGTTAACTACAA
Source organism: Glebionis coronaria (assembly GCA_025667525.1). NCBI lineage: Eukaryota > Viridiplantae > Streptophyta > Magnoliopsida > Asterales > Asteraceae > Glebionis > Glebionis coronaria. The sequence continues at coordinate 404,446 of JANFOE010000127.1, read as the reverse complement.
AGCAATAATATGTACATGGATAAGCATGAGAATCCCCCACGAGGCACCTTGTTTTTGATAACCGAGTCAAAAGCTCGACTCGAATCCCCATAAATGTGATCATTAAGGGATAATCATGGTATGGTCATTTTTGGTGGGACTTACATGTAATCAAGGCCCAAAAGCAACCGTGAATAAAGGCAAAGCCTTTATACCGGGATCGAAGATCGTATCCTCACATTTTGTTGAAAATAAAACACGCAAAGCCGGAGGATACGTCTTGTAAGGAAGAAAACTCCTTACGACGTAGGTAAACTCATCATATCCGAGGGGATGGGTAGGGATACTTTAAAACGAAGGTAAAATTGAAAGAGAATTGCTCAAAATAGGAGTTTCAAAATTTCCCCCCGGATCGAAGGCAAAAGCCTCATTAAAATCCTCATTTTCATCGAGAGGCGGTCCATCGGTGAACCCCTCGAGAATGGAAACATCATGTGTAGAAAGAGTAGTCTCAACCGTATGAGACTTCGGGTGGGTGACTAGCAAATCCGGCTCATCGAGTTTAGGATCCTTAGAATCCTCACTCTCGATGTCCTCGAACGTCTCATCAAAGAGAGGATTTACGTCACCAAAAATGAACGCGTCATCAAATTCGAAATAAGGGTTCGAAAAGATTTTAAATTCGGTATTTTGAACGTCCTCGTCGATTAGTGACTCGTCATCACTAGCGGAAAAATCATCGTCATTGAAACGCGGGTTCGAAAAAGTCGTTGATTCTCTCCCCGAAGTGTCAATGGGAGAGACATCATCACAAGAAATCGATTCACACTCACTATTGTGATTTTCCTTGCTAGAATCTTCGTGGAAAAATTCATCGAGAGCAAAATCACTTACCTCATCTTCGGAAAAAACCGTAGGCTCACTTTGGATTGGAATAGGGATCTCGACACTAGGATTAGTGCTAAGATTCGTCTCTACCATGATTAGAGAGGCATCGGTTTCCGTAGTGGGTATAGGAGTAAAAGGCTCTTCATTTGAAGATTTTGTCTTGGTGGTTTCGACATCGGCGTCGAAAAACGTATCAATGTGAGCAAGGCCAACGGTGGACTTCTCACATGATAAATCCATAATCTCACACAGTGTGGGATTAGGAGTAAAAGGCTCGTCACTTGACGTTGTAGCCTTGATGGTTTCAAGTTGGTCCTTCGGAGGGATCGAATGCGGGTTTTCAAAAGACGTGGAAATAGTAGTAACGCGTCCCTCCGGATTTAAATTTTGATACTCTTCAAAAATCGAGGGGTCAATGATTCTCCTTAAAACCTTATCAATTTCTTCTTTTTCAAAATCACTTAACGGACTATCTTCGTCAAAATCTTGTGTATTTTGATTTCGAAAATCTTTGATAATTTTAACTTCATTAGAAAAATTAGGTTCCAAAGGTTTAACATTCATCGTTCCAACACGTGCTACGAGTTTTTCTTGTTGTTTATTTTCGAAAACATTTTCAAAAACCTCGTTCGTTGACACCCTCGTTTCCTCATCCTCGATGCTCTTTTCAACCTCTTCAACAATTAGGGTATCTTTTTTCTCCATAATTAGTTGAAAGAGCGTATCAAGTCGTTCATTGAAACGATTAGAACCTTCGTCGATGCGACTACAACTCTCGTCGATGCGGCTAGAACCGAGATCATCATCGAAAATATGTTGTGGAGATGATTGGTCAAAATTGGAATCGTAACATGGATCGGGCTCATGGGAATTTTGAGGATCGAGATTGTATGGTGGGGCCTCAAAATTATCAAAAACGGAATTATCGTATGAATTGGGCTCATCATAATCCATTGGTTGGCAAGAAAACGTATCGTGAGGCCCCCCACAATTGTCGCAACACGGATTTGAGAAAAATCTGGTTCGTCGTATGGATAACCACCCCCATTGTCGTAATTGTAACCCATGTCGTGTGATTCGTCAAAACCGGAAAATTGATTGTCGCAATACGTATTTTGGTTCATCGGTTGACAATCATACCCATAGTGAGGTTCATCTCCACAATACTTACATGACGGTGAGTATTGCGAAGATTGGTCAACGAAATTCGGATTAGGCTCGTGATTGTGACCATTTGGGTATTGAATTGGACACTTATAGTGCCAATGGGAAGGGCTTCCACAGTATAGGCAATGGAGGGGATGTTCTTCATTAGAAGTATACAAACAATTGGTCGGATTACATGAGGGACAAGATCTAAAATCTACATAGTCGATATGATCTCTGCACCTTTCGCATATACACCATGGACATGATACGGAATTAAACAATCGTCTCCCACAACCTAGGCAATGAAAATCCATGAAGAATTAAAATTTAGAGGGATTGAGAAAAAGAATTATGAAAATAGAGGGAAAAATCGAAGAATCTTTTTGTGTTTTTGGTTTTTTAATTTTTTTGGAATTTTGGTGTATTACGTAGAAATTAATCTACAAAAATTATCCACTAATCAAAGGTCTCGATTAATGAATCCAAGAGGAGTGAAGGCAATTACGTGAAGTAAAAACCCTCGTCGACTTTGAAACGTTGGCGGAACGCCAAAACGTTTCGAGGTTCAATAATTAAAACTCACAAAAATAGATTAATAATACTTGATGTGGCAAACCCCTAATTAATCGTCACTTTCAAAATACGCACAAGCGAGCGGAGAAAACGAGGCGGCGCGAAGCACTTAAGAGCCTTTTTTCCTTAGGTCGTGAAATACAACCGCCTTATACCCACCTTATAGTTTGTATTTATCGAGATTAAACCAATTAAGAGTATTTATCTATTTTGCCTTTGATTTCGTTTGAATTCGATACAACAATAGTGACCGGAACGCTCAACTATTGAGGTGCGATTTCTCGCGTATTTGGATAATTATTGTGTATTAGTTGTTCTACGTAAATACAATATATTATGCACAATAAAAACGAAAAAACGATTTTGTGTTAATAGAGTTCTATTTAACACGTATTTATTTGTATGGCTAATAGTATAGAAAAATAAAAAGAAGTATTTACGATAAAAACGTAAACACTCAAATAAACACGATAAATAAGTATGGCTAAACACACCTCCCACGCAGCGGCGCCATTTTTGATGTAGCGTTTTTGTATATACTTTATTTTAGGAAAAAAAACAAAGCAACACAAAAGTCGTTGGTAAGTATTAATCAATACGTTTTAGGAAAAACGTATAGACGACAATCGAGTTCGTTCTCGAGGAGGTATGGTGTTAAGCAAAAAATTATTAGACGTTATTAATTCGAGTGATTACGTTTTGGAAAGAAAGAAAGAAAAGAAAATGTAGACGAAATACGCTAAAAACGGTCGGAAACGCGCGAACGTACGAACGTAAAAACGCGACCCAACGAAAAATTCCACCTAAAAAATAATTAAAAATCACTAAAATGTTCTAAAAATTATAACTAAGAAAAGTACGCAAACCAAAATTTTTGAAAACTATTTAATTAATTTATATTAATTTTTAAAGGTAATTAAAAAATCTAAAACATAAAATAACTAAATAAAGGACAAAATAAAAACTTTTTTATTTTGTAAACCCAAAATATATTATATAGAAACTAAAAAAAAACTTTTTGAAAATTTTTATAAACCTTTTTTTTCTATTTTTTATGATTTTTTTTAATAAGGATTAAAAACGAATTTAAACTAATTAAATGATTAAAAATATGAAATAATTTTATTAAAAATCTAAAAATTTACTGAATGTGAAAAACTCTATTACAAATCAAGGAAAAATAAAATCTCTAAAAATAAGCTTCGAATAAGCTGCTAATAAGCTAAATAAGCTGATAAAGAAAAATAGGAAATAAAATGTTAAATAAAAAAAACGTTTTCAAACCATAACAAAAAAACATTAACTAGAGTAGATGGTTGGCAGATGGTTTGTTGTGTCTGTTAGGTGTCTGAGATCTAGGTTTCGAGTCCCACCAGGAGCGTTTTTTTATATCCTTTTTTTTTCTAGACAAAAAGCAAAGAAGACAGAATATAAAGGAAAAACAAGTGAACCAGTTAACAAAATAGCCAAAGGGAGCAGCTGGTTCAAGGGTGGGCTGCTATGTCTTTGTTGGATGCGTGGTCAGGGGTTCAAGCCCTTGTTGATGCACCTTTTTTGTGAATTATTATTTTAGACAGCTTTTTAGGAGATAAAACTTTGTTCTCACAGTAACTTAACACTAAACCCAAACACCAACCTCAATCCAAAATTACAGAATCACGTTTAAATATAAAAGAAAACGAAAATTAGTACATATGGGCTGATTTTACAAAAAAAAAGACAGTGAAAAGAAATGTATAACAAACATGTAAAAGAAAGTTCAAAAGCCCTCTGTAGAGCAGATGGTTATAACAGATTGCTGCTGCCTTTAGTGTATGTTGTGGTCATGGGTTCGAAACCCCTCTGCGTTCATTTTCTCTATTTTTTTCTTTTTATAAGCTGACCTTAACTGTATAAAATAAAAAGTAGACGTATAGAAAACAAAATGGTATGACAGACCAGCTGGTAAAATCGAGTTATCTTGTGTCTGTTATGAATGCAAGATCTAGGGTTCAATCCCTGTTGTTGCTATATATAATTTTTGGCAGAATATAATTTATTTTTCTTTTGTCTCCTCAACTTTTGGATATCAAACACTCACAGTAGTTGGCATGTGATTGCTGGAAATCACAAAAGCAAATACAAACAACACCTTAGAAACCAAATTATAGGCAACAAACAAGCAATTGTAACTTCTCAAGAACCAAACAAAAACGAAGCTATAACCTAATCAATTAAGGAAGCGGCTAAAATCAACTATATAAAAAAAAACAAGCAGCAACTTAAGAATAGACAATGCGACAACAAGATAAATGCAGCAGCAAATACGACTACGATTCAGAAGCTACTAGAACTTAACAAACCACTTATTTCAAACGAAGAATCCAACTGATTTTCACCAATCCTATTCTAGCCAAATAAAACCAAACACTATATAAGCTATATCTCCTCTAACTGTAAATTATCTTAAACAGATCTCAAGAAAAATGCATCTAATCCAACTGTCATACAGAATCAAGCAGAACTTAACTAAGTCGCATTATAGCAAACACTAGTAATGAAATTAAAAATGAAATTTTTAGAGGCTACTGATGAACTAAAGTAAGCTGACTTAAACGGATACGAAACAAGTAGAGTTTAGCCGATATGAGCAGGTTGCAAGTAAAATGCTACACTACAAAAGCTGTTAACAAAATTATACTAATTGTTACAGAAAATTAAACTGCGCTTGACTTGCACATCCGTGGCCTAGACCGTTGTTGGTGAAGCGGAGCGCTGAGCTCGCTTGTTTAATCTCAATCCATAATTCACCAATTCTATTGCTACTTCTGCCAGTAACTTGTGACAGCAAATCCAAGCGAAACCTCTCTTCCAGGCCTGTCCGTTGATGCGAGCTACAATGCTATTCTGAACTGATATCAAGCTAAACTAAACCGGAGCTGGAACAGAGATCTTCTGAACCAGTTACTCTACTCCAAATTGGTCCAAAAACTCAACAGCCTTTATCAGCTTATCACCGTAGTTAAACGAAAAATGTGCAGGACTGAACCAACATCTATCATAATCAGCATCTTTGATGTCGTGCCGTTTCGATCACAGAACTGAACTATTACACCAACGCTAACTAATCCGTACTCTTTACAGATACCATAATCGAAACTAGTACTCCTTCTGAACTGCAAGTCTCTCACAAACTTGATAACATGCGAAGTCCACTATATCCTTTCAACAGCTATCTTCTAAACAGTCCGTTTGAGACGATGCTAGCCTATCCAATTTCAGATTATCTGCTACAATTCCAAAGCTCAACAGCCACGAGAATAACAGCTACTTATCAAGAATAAACTTCATCAAAACGCCCTCTTAGCAACAATTCATCTACCCTTACTATCCAAATGCAGAATCTCTGACTTCAAAAGAATCCGTACAGAAATCTTCAAAACTCCATTATTATCTCAAATAACGACCTCAAGAGCATACTTCCATGCTCTCGGATGTGTGAGCTTATGTGCACGCGTGTGCACAAGCAATCCAAGTGAACAACGTATAAACAGTAACAACAAGAAATAAAGAGATCACTGATTGTTCACTTTCTTTCTTAAAGACTTTTTTTTTCGAAACTTGACACCAATCCTCAAAATCTTTCTGATAATAAACTCAAACAAGAGAACTCTTAACAACGACTTTGAAAACAAACAAACTTTTTGGAACAGCGGAAACTTAACAAACTAGCAAACGATTTTTATCTTATTAATCATAATAGATAAAAGTTGTTTTACTACCTTGGGTCTTTCAAAAATCACGAATGCTTTTGAAATAACTCAGAAAACTAATGTTGCAAGTAAATAAAGATGACTGAACAAAATGTAAGGACAAGGTTAAAATAATAAGGAACTCAATTCATTCGATTCCCAAATTTGTGTTACAAACAAACAGAGGAAAGAAAAAAAATTGGAACAAGAACTATACTACTACAATATCATCTATTTATACTACTCAGGAGATGAATAAGAGCTAAACCCTAATGTATACAAATTCCTAAAATACCCCAGCATCTCTTGAAGAATATGCTTGCTTCTTGAATCTTCTAAGCCGCACCCATGTGATTGCCAGTTGTTTAAATGCATCTTGAGCCTTTGGATAGTTGTGGAGGACACGCAAAGCTGTCTTAGACGTTGGATGAGTCAAAGTGTCAGGGTTTTAAGGTGAACCCGTGATAGGTGATAGCTGGTGAGGGGACAAGGGGGAGGTGGTGTCGTTTTCCAGCATGTGGGTTTGTTTCTTGATGACCAAAGATTGAAAACCCCTTAATTAATTAGCTCAAATCAAGCTAATTAGGTTACTTGATTTTTAGGGTTTATGGCATATGAATATGATGAACAGGGGATTGGTTTTGGGGATAAAACATGTTACCCGGTTAATTATATATTAATAGACTTTTGAAAAGTTTATTAATAATAAATCTGGGTTAAGGGTAAATGGGTTGTATGGATTGGGTAAATGGTGATTTGGGTGGGGTTTTTGGTTAAATACTTTGGGGTTATGGCAAAACTGGTCCTCCCTTGTTAATGGCAGCAGTTACCATTTTGCATCCTCAGTCCTTCTGTCTTCTCATAGTTAGTCCTTGTCATTTGCACCATCAGTCCTTTAGCATTAAAAAAGGATAAATATGTAACATCTTCAAACACAAGGGCTGATTTTTGACAAGTCATAATACTTTAGGGACCCCAAAGTACTTTTGAGATTCTTAGGGGTATAAAGTATCAATCTTCAAAACTTGAGGGACCAAACTTGTACAATCTTCAAACTTCAAGGGTATTTTTAGAAATTCACGATTCGGGTCCGGTTCTTTGTGCGGCTTCGTTTCTCGTGTTCGTTTTTGCGTGATTCTTGTGATCTTTTGTCATTTTCTCAATATCCGTACCTAAAATACACAAGTAACAAACACAAGCATATATTTGGGTATTTTGATGATATTTTAAGCGTTTAAAGCCCGTTTTGGGCGATGAGACTATGTATAATTGCAGTCTCATCAGTAGCTATCAATGTCTACACTTTCCATTCTCAGATGAATCAACTCTTGTTCTAACCTAATGATCACACTACGGGGACAAAACTCCAAAGTCATCCATTTCTTAATTTCAGCCCAAGGAGTAGCATTAGCAGCATCAATACCCATGAAAGCAATTCTCCCGTTACACCAAGTCAACGCACGACCTTTAAGAGTAGCCATAGCAAAAGTCACCTTATCTTCCTCCTTACACTTACTAATCCGAAACACCGACTCAATCTTCTCAATCTACTGGCTTAATCCTACAGCACCTTCAGTTCCATTAAAAGGTAGAGGTTCACACTTCATGAACGTCACATAAGTACAACCACCAACTTCAGGTGCATTAGTTCCAAGTCCTCCTTCATTTCCTCCAGCATTAGCATTCACATTATTAGCATTCATGATGGTTGAATTTTTGTATACCCTTTAGGAAAAGAGTACCAAAATAGGGTAAGCACGATGATTTAGGAAAACCGTGTGTAAATGACCCTAAAATGAGTTCGTTCTCAAGGAGGCTAGTGTGTTATGTGTGTAATGACTTGGATTAGATTTGTGATTATATTGTTGAGAAAGAAAAATAGAAATGAGATTAGAAGAGAATGACGGTTACGAAGACGGATTAAACTAAGACGAAAAAGGTGTACACGTAAAACCGTAAAAAGCACTAAAATTAAAAATTTACCCTAAAAATTCCTAAAAATTACCAAAAATCCACAATAATATTCTAAGAGTTTACAAAAAATTCAAACTTGCCAAAACCTTTTAATTAATTAGATAATGACTTTTTAATGCTAATTAAAGCCCTAAAAATCAAAATTAATTATTTAAAAGTCTCTAACAAGATCTTAAAGTTTGTAAACCTCAAAAATACTTTAATTAAGCTAAAAAGTATTTTTCAAAATTTTAAAACCACTAAAAAGTATTTTTAAACAATTAAAAACTACTAAAATCAATTAAAACTTAAATTAATTCTAGAAAATAATTAAAAGACTCTAAAATATTTGGAAAGTTGCAAAATTCCTAATTAAGTGTCTACAATTTAGGAAAAATATAAAAACTTAAAAAATCAGACTTTTAATTTTTAACAATAAAATAATATTAAAATATTATTAAAAATCAGAAAATCATAAAAAATTCTAAAAACTTGCAAACTAGCTTAATTTAACCTAAATAACTCAGAAATGAAAGTGAAATTACCTAAATACCCTTAATGGGCCTAGAAAATGGGCTAAACTCAAAACAGTCCACTATTAGGCCAAATTTGGGCCCAATAATAAAAAGTGTTCAAAATAAGCCCAAAAAGCACTGGTTGACTCAAAATTTGATTTTAAACAACTTTTTCCAAAGGCCCAAAAGCTGAAAGTGTGAAATAAGCTAGCTTATACCAAACAGCTTATTCTTAATTGGCTTTTTGGCCCATTAAGCTATAAGCCAATGCCATAAGCTGAAATTAAACACACAAGCTTCTTTTGTCCTAAATAAGACTTCTGCAAAAAGAAATTTGAAATAAGCCCAAGGAATAAGCTTGAAAATGCAATAAGCAATCTACAGAAAACGACAAAATAGTCGTTTTTGAGTTTCTAGGCCACCCAAGTGCTGATTCAAGTTTCTAAAGCTTTTAAATGACTTAATTAAGAAAAATCAACAAAGAGTTTTCAAATAAGCTGACTCAATAAGCTGGAAAAAGCAAATAAGAACTTATGTAAAAGTCAAATAAATTGGTTTTCTAGTAAAAAGTCAAAGTCAAAGTCCAATAAGCTCCAGTCTACTCAAATGGGTCAAATAATGAAGATCTATCACAAAAAATAAGTTGTTGCAAGCCTGGATAAGCTAAAATATCTTATTGATAAGCTGAGTACAAGTTTACACTAGCAGGGGCTAGTTTTGGGTGTTGAGCAGTGGGAACTTTTCCCACTGCTTGACTTATAGACTTTTTTGTCTTTAGTGAACTTTTTTGGGATTCAGATTACACAAAGGCACCCAAATGATCTTTGGATCATAAGGAGTCAATAACAATAAAAAATTCACAAACACAATCACCCAATTTGCACAGATTAATCAATAAAGGCCCCAATATTGCACAGACATGAACAATTAAGCAGAACAGGTTCAATAAGCAATTTTAGCACAATTCAGCCAGCCAAATTAAACCAAATGCATACACAAGCTATATTAAACTCAAATAAGCAAGTCTAAACAAGTTTCATGCAATGATTCAAAGAATTAAGCAAGATTCAAGCACCTTAAGTTACTGATGAACACAAGAACATGTAATTTTTCACTTTGCTGATGTATTTGACACACAAGCCAGATTCAACACCTCAAATCTCACAAACAGGTTACAATAATGATGTTTTAACAGCTTTTAGCCCTAAGCATGCATAAACTCTAGGTTTTCCCAAATTCTTAGGTCAAAATCAGTCAAACTCACAAAGATATAGCAGATTGTTTGATTTTAAGGTTTGGTTCCAAAAACTTGCAGCAAAACACTCTCAACAAGGCATATAACAGATACCAAGTGCAAACAACACCTTCTAACAACACAATACTAAGATTCAATCACAAACAGGTAGACCCAAACACCCCTTTAACTTTTCAAAACCAAATTTTTCAAAGGAAAAGTGAGATTCAAGATCACCCAAGCTCAGATAAACACAATAACAACTAAGAACAACAGATTCAAGCAAGAATAAGCCACAAAATGCACAAGAACAAAGGCAACACTCAAATATCACAAATATCCAAAATATTTTCAGATTTTGGGATTAAGGGTGTGTACCTCATGGATGTACATCCACACCCACGGATTTTGAGCTTATGTGCTAGCAAGAACAAGCACAAGCTTCCACAACAAAGCCTGCTAAGAATTAACAAGGTTAGAAGCACAAGTATAAAATCAGAAACTTGAAAAATCCTTGATTGATGCAACTCTTGTCCTCCACACTTGATTATCCCCAAGTTATAAGCCTCACCACACCTTAATCAACTCAATTAGGATGCTATGATCAGCCCTATAACCCAAGAATTCTAAGATAGACCAAGAACTTAGCAAAATATCAAGAAAATGGAGAAAATGTGCAAACTTTTGCACACTCCTCTTTTGAAAACAGGTTTTTGATTCAAATTCAATAAACAATAAACATAAACAAGCATAAATAAGATGGCACTTGGTCTTTCTTCAACACACTTAACACAAATTTCATAAATCTGAAAATGGGATTTACAAGTGCTTGAACAAGGAAAAACCAAAAGCCAACGTACAAGTGCGACCTTATGGCTTTATATATAGCCTTACATGTGAACTAAGAACAGATAAAAACTCTAAACCCTAATGCTTGAAGTCCCAAAAATGCCCTTGCAGAATTTGAAAACCTTGGACTCATGTGATGTTTCCTTGGACGTTTGTGGAGTAGATAGCTGTTGGAATTTGATCTAAGGGCTCAAACAAAGCTTAAAATGTAAGCTTGTATATGGATGGTTGATTTTCTTGCTTATTTTGGCAGTATCCTCTTTGTGTGTAGCAGGGGAATCATGTGTGGCCCTTGGGGGTGATGTGGCAAGTGATTTAAAAGTTGGGTTATGATTAGAAGACAATTAATCATAATTCTGGAGGTGATGGATGCTTAATTATTGCTTAATCAATAATCCCCAATTTGTGTTCTTGAGTAAATAGTAACATGTTTAATCTGATTTGGGTTTTAAAAGTCATGTTAAGCGCCAAATATTAAACTAATCAAAGATTAGTTATAACCGGTTTTAAGTGGAGTGTGACATGGAGGAATGGTGGGATTTCATTGGTGGAGAGAGTGAGTGGGGCACGTGTCACCCCCTTACTGGCCTATGTAAGTATCTTGTCTTGGCAGCTTTGGTCCCTCACCTTCCTTTCTTCTTTCACTTTCTAAATAATCACTCAAAACTGAATTTCCTTTGTATTTAAACTTTCAGTTTTTACACTTTTGCCCCAAATACTTTTCCAAAGTATTTTCAAGGGTATTTCTTGCCATTTTGTGATACTTCAAGGGCTGATTTGGCATTTTGTTGATGGATAATGGTCTTGAATTGTATGTTGAGCATTTTGGAGGACTGAATTTGCCAAGTCATAATGATTGAGGGACCATTTTTGCCAAATGTTGAAAGTTAAGGGTCCTTTTTGTAATTTTGGGTTTTTCAAAGGACCAAACTTGTAATTTCTTGTACTTTGAAGGAGTTCATGATATATTTGTCTTTGTGGAGGATAATGGTTGACAATTTAGCTTTGTTGAGGGGCTAAACTTGCCAATTCTTCAAAGTGGAGGGCCCTTTTTGTAATTTTGACAAACTTTAGGGACCAAACTTGTAATTATGAAGATACAAGGGTATAAAGTGTCAATTCTTCCATATTGGAGGACCCTTCTTCATAATTCTTCAAATCTTCAAGGGTTAATCTTGGGAAAGTCTTCATTAGGGCTTGGTTCATTGTACGGCTTCGTTTCCCGTGTCCGTTTTTGTATGATTCTTGTGATCTTTTGTCATTTTCTCAATATCCGTACCTAAAATACACAAGCAACAAACACAAGCATATATATGGGTATTTTGATGATATTTAATGCATTTTAAGCCCTATTTGGACGATGAGACTATGTATAAAAGCAGTCTCATCACTCCCCCATACTAAACCATTGCCGTGCCCTCACGCAATGCTAGAATAAAGTATCGTAGCATCTCTAAAATTCATTTTATTCACTTTATTGAATGATAAACTAGCTATACTACTACTATTGCTACTACTACTTACGTTTTAGACATAATGTATGATTTTCATCGCAAAATGGGACGTTTAGGTTCATAGAATAAGAACACGTGAAAGCTTCGTTAGAAATAATTTCATCGTCCTCGATTTTCACCCCACTTCCATGCCAAGCGTGAAACGAGATCATTGTCATTATAAGTTAGTAATGCTAACACTACTCATATGCCCTAATCACGTACTTATCCTCCCATTATTCCTAAGTTGTATCTCTTATATTTTATATTGTCTTGAATGTTTCACGAGGATACATTGTTTGACTTATGCGATGATAGAGATTTAGGTCTAAAAATAGAGTCCTAACGGTGTAACCAAGACCATCCCCTCCCAATAGACAACGATGTCAAAAAATTAAGTTGACAAGAAGAATCGATAAACACGGTTTTATAACGGTTTTGACCATAAGACTTATTACCAAGACTTTTATACGCCCCCTAACGGAAGGGCCTTATTATCTTTGGTTTACCTCCATCGTTTATTCAACTTCGCCATGAAGCTTTTATTATGACTTCGGTCTTGCCTTGCCTTTTATTATCCACCTCATCGGTAGTTTTATTAGCCAAAGACGTATATCCTCACGCTAAGGCGAATTTTGGATCTTTAAAGCTTCGAAGATTAAGGCTTGATTCACTTTCAATTTTGCATAGATTTTTCGGCCTTGTGGGGCTTCAAATTGTTTGCTTGATTTAGGTGAGGACTTGAAATCTTATTATTGGGTGAAGCTTTTGATTATTAGGGTGCCAATACTTCAAAACCGTGACGCTGGCGATACCTTAATGTCTTCCCAATTTAATTACACGGAAGCTACTAGAAAAGACTAGAAACCCAACAATCCCAACAAAACCGCTAAGTCAATATTTATTAAGCAAAAAATATTTACATGCGAAGGGAGAATAAGCCAACAACGAGAACACATGAGTTTTTGAAAGAATACGAGTAATCTACGTTTAGCATAGTAACTTATAATTAACCCTATCATTTCTCGCCCTCATTTAAGAGACCTAGCCTAATGTGTAGTTAAGGAACCAAAGCTAAGTGCTCAACACGCACGGTCGAGTCAAAAATTACTCTTATTCTCGCCATCAGAAAACCTACATTCGTGTCTTCAAACACTTATAAAACATGAGAAAATTTTTAAAATTTGGCCATTTTTAGCCTTATTTTGCAACAAAACGATAAACAAAAAGATAAACTTTGGAAAGCGTGAAGGTTTAAACAAGGCAAGTATCTATTCACCCCCCCCATACTAAAGTTAAACATTGTCCTCAATGTTTCGATTCTAGGGGTGCAAACACCCCCACACTAGAGATGTAGTCGAATGCCTAATCTAGCATGGAAAGGGTGTAACCAATAAATTAATAGCCTTTATGAAGTGTGCTAAAAACCTAAGGTTAGAACATCAAAAGGATATATCATGGATATTGAGAAAGTCTTCAAAGCAAATGATCGAGTGCTCCCATAAAACGAACATGAGAGGCTCCAATCGTGAAGATCATGATCATCTAAAGTCTACAATTCACAAACAACCACAGAACAAAGGTTTGAAGGGCACAAATCCCCACACGTTAACTATATTAGAAATCGATAATATGTACATAGGATAAGCATGGGACTCCCCCACGAGGCACCTCGTTTTTGATTACCGAGTCATGAGCTCGACTCGATCCCCTCAATACTAATTATCATTGGGGAAGGTGATTTGGTCGAGGTAGTTCAAGGATGGAACTTCCCCGCCAAAGTAGTGCTTCAACCTATGTCCATTCACCTTGAAGTTAGGACCATCATCTTGAGCTAGCTCGATGGTCCCATATGGAAAAACTTGAGTCACGGTGAATGGACCGGACCAACGGGATTTCAACTTACCGGAAAAGATTTTCAAGCGAGAATTAAAAAGCAAAACTTGATCCCCAATGTTAAAAACCCGGTTTTTAATTTTAGAATCATGAAACTTTTTAGTTTTTTCTTTATAAATCAATTAATTTTCATAAGCAATGTCCCTCAATTCATCCAATTCATTCAATAGCATTTTCCGGTGTTTTCCCGCGGTCTCCATATCATCATTACAATGCTTTAGGACCCAATAAGCCTTGTGTTCTAACTCGATAGGCAAATGACAATTCTTTCCATACACAAGCTTATAGGGAGTGCACCCAATGGGCGTCTTATGAGCGGTCCTAAAGGCCCATAAAGCATCGTCCAACTTATCCGACCATAATTGTCGGTTTTCCCCAACGGATCTCTCCAAGATCCTCTTCAACGCTCGGTTTGAAACCTCGACTTGCCCACTCATTTGTGGGTGATAAGCCGTAGAAAGCCGATGTGTAACCCCATATTTCCTTAGGACCCTTTCGAATTGGTCGTTACAGAAATGGGTTCCACGATCTCTTATGATCGCACGAGGGGTTCCAAACCGAGAAAACAAGCTTTTCAAAAACATAACTACCACACGAGCATCATTGGTGGGCAAAGCCTTAGCTTCCACCTACTTAGATAGGTAGTCAGCCGCAATGAGAATGTACTTATTACCACGAGATGATGGGAACGGCCCCATAAAGTCTATTCCCCAAACGTCAAAGATCTCACACACTTGGATGATATTTTGTGGCATTTCATATTTTTGTGAGGCTTTTCCTTGTCGTTGGCAAGAATCAAACGACTTCACAAGATCTTGTGCATCTCGGTAAATAGTAGGCCAAAAGAAGCCGACATCAAACACCTTCTTAGCCGTGAGTTTAGCACCGTGGTGACCACCCGTGGGTCCCTCATGGCAAGCTCTAAGGATGTTAGAAGCTTTGGTGCCAAATACACAACGTCGGATGATTTGATCCGCACAAGTTCGAAACAAGTAAGGGTCGTTCCAAAAGTAGAACTTGACGTCACGAAAGAATTTTCGTTTTTCTTGAGTCGTCATACCCTTGATGATGAAGTTACCCGCATGGTAATTTGCAAAATCCGCAAACCATGGGGTGGAAGAATCAAGCTTAGAATTCACTACACCAAGTGTCTTGAGCGGAAATGTTTCGGTGATTTCCTTGGGCTCGTAAACACTTTGGTGAGGATCTTCTAAACGAGAAAGATGATCGGCCGCTAGATTCTCGGCTCCTTTTTTGTCAATGATGGTGTGATCAAATTCTTGAAGGAGGAGAATCCAACGAAGTAATCTAGGCTTAGCATCTTTCTTTGCCATGAGATACTTAATAGCCGAATGATCTGTATACACTATGCATTTAGCTAAGACAAGGTAAGGTCGGAATTTCTCAAATGCATACACCACGGCAAGGAATTCCTTCTCCGTTGTAGTGTATTTTAGTTGAGCCTCGGTCATCGTCTTACTAGCATAGTGAATAGGCAAGAAGTGCTTATCATGACGTTGCCCCAAAACGGCCCCAATAGCGTAATCACTAGCATCACACATAAGCTCAAAGGGGAGGTTCCAATTGGGAGCAACAAGAATGGGAGCTTCGGTAAGTTTCCTCTTAAGGACCTCAAAGGCTCGTACACAATCTTCGTTAAAGACAAAACGTGCCTCTTTTTCAAGAAGATGTGTAATGGCTCGAGAAATCTTCGAAAAATCCTTGATGAATCGACGATAAAAGCCCGCGTGGCCTAGGAAACTCCTAACTCCCTTAACGGTTTTGGGATGAGGTAATTTGGCGATGACGTCTACCTTAGCTTGATCTACCTCAATCCCCGCTTTCGAGACCTTGTGCCCTAAGACGATTCCACTCTTAACCATAAAATGACACTTTTCCCAATTGAGCACAAGGTTGGTTTCCTCACAACGTTTCAACATTCTCTCAAGGCTCGACAAACACGAAGTGAACGAATTACCAAACACGGAAAAGTCATCCATGAAGACTTCCATCATCTTCTCGATCATTTCATGAAAAATAGCCATCATGCACCTTTGAAAGGTTCCCGGTGTATTGCAATGTCCGAATGGCATTCTACGATAGGCAAACGTTCCATATGGACACGTAAACGTAGTTTTCTCTTGATCACGAGGATCGATGGGAATTTGGAAGTAACCGGAAAAACCATCAAAAAAGCAATAGAAATCGTTTCCCGCAAGACGCTCCAACATTTGGTCCATGAAGGGCAAGGGAAAATGGTCTTTTCGAGTGGCTTCATTCAACTTACGATAGTCAATGCACACTCTCCATCCGGTCAAGAGTCTAGTGGGAATCAACTCGTTGGCATCGTTTGGCACAACGGTCATCCCTCCCTTTTTAGGGACACAATGAATAGGACTCACCCAAGGGCTATCGGAAATAGGGTAAATCATTCCTGCGTCAAGGAGTTTAAGGACCTCCTTTTTGATGACGTCGTGAATTTTGGGGTTCACCCTCCTTTGAATTTGGATTGCGGGCTTGTAATCCTCCTCCATTAAAATTTTGTGAGTACAAAACTTGGGATCGATCCCCTTAATGTCGGATAACTTCCACGCAATTGCCCCTTTGTGATCCTTTGAACATCGACAAGTGCGGTTTTTTCATCATTCGAAAGTTCCTTCGCAATAATAACCGGCAACTTGTCGTCCTCCTCTAAATAGAGATATTCGAGATGAGGAGGTAAATCTTTAAACTCGAGGATAGGTGGTTCCTCAAGTGAAGATTTAGGCTCGATACTCATAACCTCCTCGGGTGGAGGAAATGGGAAATCGTTAAGAAAATCCTTGATAATCGAGAAGTCCTCATCGTTGTCGAGGTCTTCGTCACAAGTACGTGGAACATCGAATTCTTCCAACGTAAAACCACCACCTTCAAATGGAGTGAAGGTTGGTGTCGAATTATCAAGAATTGGATATAACATAGTGGGATTGCCACTAGTTTCTTCATCACCAAAACCTAGAACTTCTTGTGAAAATTCCTCGCAAACCACGTCGATCATATCAACGAGGTTTATGGTTGCAACGGAATAAACATGAGAAATTTGAGAGTTTTGAGTTGCTTTTATAACAAGTTCCTCGTCGTTGAAACGTAAGGTGATCTTTCTAGCATGAACATCGATCAAAGCCATAGACGTATCTAAAAACGAACGACCTAAAATGAGAGGAACTTGAGGATCCGTGGGGATATCAACAACGATAAAGTCTACGAGATAGTAGAACTTCCCCACTTTCACAAAAACGTCTTCCGCCAAACCACATGCGAGAATCGTGGAATGGTAGGCCAACTCGATAGACATTAGTGAAGGATTAAGATTAGGAAGATTGAGCGACTTGAAGATTGCAAGTGGCATCAAGTTAATGCTAGCACCAAGATCGGCCAAGGCGAAGCATTCCTCCATATCTTGGATTGCACATGGAATCAAGAATTTACCGGGATCACCGGCTTTTTGAGGTATGCGATTAAGATAAACCGACGAACAGCTAGACAATTGGTGCAATTTCTCCTTGTTGTTCAACATACTCTTAAAGTTAGGGGCAAATCGAGGCATCATGACCAAAGCATCGGCGAAACTCACATTAAAGTGCAAATCACGAAACATTTTCATAAAAAGCTCAAATTGATAATTGTCGCGCTCTTGACGTTTCTCCTTCCTAAGTCTCGATGGATAGGGCAAAGGTGGTTGATTATGGTAAATTACACCTCTTAGGAAAAAGGCGTAAAAGCGGTAAGTATTGAACAAATGACTTTAGGAAAAATCAAGTGTTAATGACCCGATTAAGTTCGTTTCCCAAGGAGGTATATGTGTGTGACTAAGATGTACAAGATTTGAGATTAATATTTGGTTTTGGAAGGGGATTAGAAGAGAAAATGACGAAGTCGTAAAAATAAAAATTAACTCAAAATCACTATTAGAAAGTTAAAACGTAGAAACTTAAAAACCACCAAAATTAAAATAAATTCTAAAAATTACCAAAAATTCACTAAAAATAAAAAATAATAAACTAAGAGTTTACCAATGATCAAAACTTTTTCAAACCTTTTAAATAATTAAATATTCAATTTTTAAATGCTAATTAAAGCCCTAAAAATCAAATAAATTATCAAAAAGCCCAAATAAAGATTTTTCAATTGATAAACCTCTAAAATGACCTAAAAAGATGAAAAACTATTTTTAGAAATTTTAAAACTAAATAAAAATATTTAAAATGATTTAAAAACTATTAAAACTTAAAATAATTATAAAAAATTAATCTAAAAGTGATAAAATTATTCTAAAAGTTTCTAAATTCCTATTTTAATGTATTTAACCTAAGAAAAATGTAAAAAGTTGGAAAAAGTGAAATTTTAAAAATAATAATAAAATAATAATAAAATAATATTAAAAATCCAAAAATTATAAAAAATTCTAAAAACTTGCAAACTAGTTTATTTTAACCTAAATAATCAGAAAATGAAAGTGAAATTACCAAAATACCCCTAATGGGCCCTCAAATGGGCCAAATCCAAAAACAGTCAACACAAATGGGCTTTTGGGCCCAAAAAGTCAAACTTGGCCCAATTGACTTGGAAAAGCCCTATCTAACTTAAAATTTAATTCTAAGAACAAAACTCTAAAGGCCCAAAAGCTGAAAATGTGCTTATCACAGCTTATTGAACACAAAGCTTATTCTTATTGGGCTTTTCAGCCCATTAAGCCATAAGCTAATGCCATAAGCTCTAATTTGACACACAACCCTCTTTTAGGATGCCAAAGAGATCTGTCAAAAGAAATTTCCAATAAGCCAACTTAATAAGCCAGAAAATAGAAAAGTAAAAATTCACAAAACGACAAAATAGTCGTTTTTGAGAAATACTCAACCTCGGAAGCTGATTTAACTTGCAAAAGCTTTCAAATGGACTCAATAAGCAATATCAATCAACAAAATTCCAATAAGCACAAGCAATAAGCCAGAATAAGCACAAAAGAGCTTATGTAAAAGTCAAAGGAGTTGGTTTTCTAGTCAATCCTAAAAGTCAACCACCCAAATGCTCCAGGATGAACAAATGGGTCAAAATATGAGCACCTATTACAAAAACAAAGTTGTTGCTGGTTAAAATAAGCTATTATAGCTTATTGATAAGCTGACACTAAAAATGCACTATCATTGGCAACCAGCAGGGGAAAGGAGTTCCCACTGCTTTGACTATTTGACCAAGCTTATTTGAGAGTTCTGGTTTGATTCAATTAGAAACAAAGGCACCCTTGTGATCAGTGAACCACAAGGAGTCAATAGCAACAATAAAATCACAAAGTTATCCACACAATAAGCCACAATAAGCCAAACAGTCCACATATATGCTCTAGATATGCAAATAAGCAGTTAAGCACTTAATAAGCAGATTTCAGCAAAATAAGCCAACCAAACTTAACCAGATGCACACACAAGCTATATAAACTAACAATGAACACAAAGCAACAAGAATCAAACACTGAATCAAAGTAAATAGCAAGATCAAAGCACAAAAAGTTACTGATGAACAAAGAACAATATGCAGAAACAGTTTGCTGATATACTTGACACTTAATCCAATTTCAAGCCTCAAATCCTTCTACCCTGGTGTGATTAGCTATGATTTAGCACTTGTTACCCTTAACCTATGCTTAGATCTAGGTGTCCTCAAAATCCTAGCCAATTTTACCAAGTTATGAAGATTTTATAGCCAATTTATGAATCTATGTGTTCAAGACCTTAAAACCTGCAAACAGATGAACATATACACCCAAATATCAGATACCAATACTTGCATACAACATACAAGCACTTAACAATCCTCAAATCCAACTTATGCAGTAATCCCAAACACCCTTTTAAAACTTATTTTCACAAATTTTCAAAGGATCATTAAGATTCAACCCACAAATCAGATCAATAACACCTCATTAACATCAAACCAAGCCAAATCAACAATAAACATTCACAATAACACAGATTCAAGCACAAATCCACAAAAATCACAAATATTCAGAAACTTAAAGAGAAAATGAAAAGGGAAGAAGGTGCAAACCTCCAAGACCTACATCCAGGCCCTGGATTGTTTGAGCTGAGGTACTAGCAAAACAAGTACCAGCTTCCAATGCTGCTAAGATGAACAAACACAAAGTGAGATCAAATATAAGGCCAACTTTCTGATTTTTGAAACCCAAGCTTTATCAACTAAAACCTTGCCTCAAAAACCTTCAAACATATAAATGGAACTTAGATTTTAGCTTCTCAAACACCAAACTTTTATAAATAACAGATTAAAACTCAGAATTTTAAGAAATTTAAACTTTATTTCATAAAAAGGAATTACAAAGATTTAAAGCTAAAATCTGGAACAAAGGGACTCTCACATGTTGAGGTCTCCTTTTATAGGCAAATGCCTGGCTAACACTATTCATAAACCCTAGAAGTGAATTCCCAAATGTGCCCTTGAGGTCTTCTAGACGTTTTCTGATTTTGAGCTGTCCAATTTGATCAAGGCTGTTCATTTTAGCTTTGGAATGAAGCAAATGTTGTGGGCTGTTGATCTTGACACGTCACATGACTTGGAGGCTAAGTTGCTTGCTGATTGGTGGAAAGGGAATTGGGGGTGGGGTCCTTTGTGAGTGGGAGTGAGGGTTTTATGTGTGGGATGTGTTTAAGGTGAGGTGAATCAAACGTGTGCCAAGGTAATTTCATTTTACCCTTTGATTTAAGTTGTGTAAAATCTGGGCTGTAAAAGGTGAATAGTACTCTTGTTTGATCCGTTTTTGGTGGAGTGGAAAGTGTTTGGCGCAATAAACATTTGAATGTTTATTTTGCCCACATTTGGCCCTTGTGTTTTGGTATTTTTGGTAAATAAGGTTTTTCAGCCCTAAAACGTGTTTTCCTTTGTAAATAAGTTTCACACATTGGCAGTTTTGGCACAAAACTTTGGAAAAAAGATTTCAAGGGTTTTTTTGCCATTTTGAGATATTTCAAGGACTGATTTTGAACATTCTTGATCTTCAAAGGTCTTCATTGTATCTTTGTCTTCATGAGGGACCATTATTGGCAATTTTGATTTGTTGAGGGACTATTCTTGCCATTTCTTCAAAGTTTGAAGGACCATTTGTGTAATTTTGACAAACTTAAGGGACCAAACTTGTAATTATGAATATACAAGGGTTTTAAGTGTCATTTCTTCAATAATTGAGGATCAATCTTGTTTGTCTTCAAGTCTTCAAGGTATTTTGTTGAGAATTCCATGATTAGGGCCCGGTTCTTTGTACGGCTTCGTTTCTCATGTCCGTTTTTCCTTGTAACTTGTGATCTTTTGTCTTTTTCACGATATCCATACCTAAAATACACAAGTAAACAAACACAAGCATATATATGGTATTTTTATGACATTTTATGCATTAAAAGCCCGAAAAGAACGATGAGATCATGTATAAATGCCATCTCATCACTCCCCCATACTAAGCCATTGCCGTGCCCTTACGCAATGCTAGAATAAAGTATCTAAGCATCACCAAAGTTCAAATTTTATTAACCTTTATTGAAGAGTAAAAAGACTTGCAACATACTACGATGATGTGTAAAGACATAATGTATGATTTTCATCACAAAAAGTGACTTTTAGGGTCAAAGAATAGAAACAAGTAAATGTCCCTTAGAGTAAACTTCGTCATCCTTGATTGTCATACATTCCATGCTAAGTGCAAAAACAAGATCATTGTTGGTACAAGTCACAATGCTAACACTACTCATACGTCCAAATTGTGTAATACTTTTTCTCCCCGCAATCCTAGTTATTATAAAAGGAAATGGGTTACTAGCATTTTTTATCTATTTGTCATGGATCACAAGTGATTCATATTGATTTATTTGAGTAGTTATTAGTTCGAAAGCAAAGTAGCACGATTTGATCAATAGTTAGCCGAAGGACAAAATCTTTTAAAACGGCTTCTCGTGTATCTCCTTAAGTTCATATCTTGGCATAACTCGTTTCACGATTTGAGACCTTCCTCGGACCGATATTTGGCATGTACTTCATACTTCAAATCTTGGGAAGACGTTCTTGAAATTATGGTCTTCTCTTCATATATTTGGAATTTCTTCACTTGACGTTTTTGAGAGGTTCTTCATATAGGACCACGACTTCATCATTTTTCTTCAATCTTTACTTTGGATTTTGATATACAACGATCCGCCTCCTTTTCGGACTTGGATATATTTATCCTCATACCTTGTTAGGGTCTTTTTGGATAGACTTTCTCCATTCTTTAGGGGAGTAATTGCTTCTCGCCATGTGTCTTGATCCTTCATATTGATTTAGGAATAATGATACTTCACATCATCTTTGGATCTCTAGCAATAATAGAGCTCATCATGCCTTGTTAGGGCCTTTTTGGATGATCGCCAATCTTCGCGTCCCGCTTCAATAAGTTATGCCTTGGCTATGAACTCTATTCAACCCCGAGCAACTTTTAAACGATCTTGCGCTAGAGGCTAAGTAACCTTTCAAATCGTACGACCTTACTTATTGCAATTATGATTTATTCCTAATGCATTGATCTTATGGGAAGAAAAAGCCACAATTAAAAACATATGAGTTTTTGAAAGAACACTTTCATGTTCTACGTTTAGCATGATCACTTGTCTAACTCTATCATTTCTCGTTCTTCACTATATAAAGACCTCTAATTAAAGAGACTCGTGAATACTTAGCCATGCAAGTCAAAATTAAGCCAAATTTGGATTAGCTTTCATTAAGACTATATCAAATCAAAGTTTTGGGTTTTTGTTAGCCCTATATTTTATATAGTCGAACAAGAATGTAATAGGTCATCTTATTCGTTAAAAGGTCTTGTATTGTAATAGGTTAGTCGGGAAAACCGGGCTTGGACTTTAAGCTAATATTGTCTAAGTTAGGGGCGTAAGCCCAAGACTAAGCCAAGCCCGACCCAAGTCACAAACCCACGGCCCATGGAAAGCCCATTGGTTCGTGGGGTATATAACCCTCTTTCTCATGTGAAAGAGGGTGTTGGTTCATTTCATTAAACACATAGTTTTAGTGTAAACCTTCCACCTCTCTCTCTACTTTCTCTTTCTACTTTTCTTCTCTTTCTCTCTCTAAGAATCTTGTGTTATGGATTAAATGGGAACAACATTTGGTATCAAGAGCCTATAGTGGATAGGTGATTGAAGATTCGTGTGTGGTGTTCTTGAATTTTCGTGGCCTTTTTGATCCATATCTCACGTCCCATATCTTTTTTTTGTGTTTTTATGGTCTTTTCTTGATACAAATCATCTACATACTAGTAGTAGTGATTTAGGTATCTTGGTTTTGGCTAAAACACAAATTTTTTGGATCAAAAGTTGCGAAATTTCTTTTTTTCTTCATTCCGAAATTCTAGCAGAAACTTCCATCGGAAAGTACAAATTGTACTTGGGCTTCCATCGCAATAACCATCACCATCGGAAAGGGTTTTGGTTCTACATTGCGATCGTGGGTTTTTATTACTTATTCCGATCTGGACATTCCGATCATACTTTGCGATCTGGATTCCGACGGGTATAAGGAAGTATTTTAAGTCGTTACTCTGCTTGAATTTTTACAGCCACATTGCGATCTGGACATTCCGATAGGCTTTGCGATCTGAGCATTCCGATAGGCTTTGCGATCTGAGCATTCCGATAGGCTTTGCGATCTGAGCATTCCGATAGGCTTTGCGATCTGAGTATTCCGACAGTCTTTCCGATCTGGACATTACGATCTGGACATTGCGATCTGAGCATTGCGATTGAGCATTCCGATCTGGACATTCCGATAAGTATTCTGATGGACATTTCGATGGATATTTTGTTTGAGTAATTTTTAGACTTAGCTACTATCTAGACTAGTTTCGGAACGTAGTTTACACGAAGATTAAAAAAAAAAAAAAAAAAGAGTTAAAATTTTTAGGTCAGGTAAAATCAAATTTTTTCCCTACTAGTTTTTGGCTATTTCTAACTCAAATTCAAAATTTGGCGATACAAAAATTTTCGGCTTACCGTTTTGTCAGACTGAGAAATTTATTGTCGGGCTGAGAAAAGAATTTTTGAATTTTTCGGAATTTCAATTTTAACCACACATCATCACAACAAATCCACTAAGATCTGCAATTCATCCACAAGTATTCACCATGTCTAACAACAACATCAACATTGCAACTGCTAATCAAATTCGTTTGGAACAAGGTGGCAACGGTAACCCACCTGTGCTCACTGCCGGTTGCTACGTTCAATGGAGATCTCGTTTTCTTAGATTTCTCGATGGAAAAGAAAACCGAACTGCTCTTCGTCACTGCCTTGAGAACCCACCTCCAGTTTTTGAATTCAAACCAATTACAACACAGGCAGAGGATGGTACTTCATCAACTATACGAGCTATGGAGGATTTTGACACATGTTCTGCTGAGAAAAAGAAACTCCTCCAAGCTGAAGCTGATGCAGTAAATTTCATACTCACTGGAATTGATAACGATATCTATTCCACAGTTGATGCATGTCCTAATGCTATGGAAATGTGGAATGCAATTCATCGATTGAAGCAAGGTGAGTCAATCAATGTTCAAGATCTCGAGACAAATCTACTTTGGGAGTTTGGAAAATTCACATCTGAAGATGGTGAATCCATTGACTCATATTACTCGAGATTCTACAAAATGATGAATGAGCTTGTAAGAAATCAGTGCACCATCTCCAATCATCATGCCAATGTTCAGTTTCTACTTCAACTCAAACCGGAATGGCAAAGGTTTGTGACTTTGGTCAAACAAAGGGAGGATATCAAGACTATATCTTACCACAAACTTTATGATATCTTGAAACAACATCAGAATGAAGTGCATGAACTAAGGGCTGAAAAGGCAGAACGGTCTGCTAATTCTATTGCTTTTGTGGCTGCTACTTCAACAAAACCCGTTCCTCGTCAACAACCACCTAATCATTCCTCGAAGTCATCAAGCTCATCCACCAAACCTCTAGCTGCTGCTAAACACAAAGCAAAAGCAATTGTCCCCACTCCACCTCCAAAGTATGACACCGAGTCAGATGGAGACAGTGATGATGAACAAACTTCAAGGGACAAGAAGATTGAAGAACTCATGTCTTTACTCACCACAACTTATAAAAAGATCTACAAACCTACCAACAACAACCTCAGATCATCATCCAATGCTAGATATAAGGAAGTTGATCATGCACCTCGGTATGATCGTGATGCTAGGTATGATAATCAGAGGATGCTGAATCAAGTTGGGGCTAGAGATACTGTAGGCACTCCGGTGGTGCAAAAGACTGGGATTCAATGCTTCAACTGCAAGGGATTTGGGCACATGGCTAGGGAATGTAAGAAGCCAAAACGGGTTAAGGATTCGGGATATCACAAGGAAAAGATGTTGCTGTGCAAGAAAGAAGAAGCAGGAATTCCACTCACAGCAGATGAAGTTGACTGGCGTGATGACACTGATGATGAAGCCGATGATCAAGAGTTAGAGGCACATTATGTGTACATGGCAAAGATTCAAGAAGTGATCCCAGAGACTGATGATACTTCTGGACCCATCTATGATTCTGAGCCACTTGAAAAGGTACCATCACATGATAACTATAATGTGTTTGCTAATGAACGACGGCATCCTGAGCAACCCGAAAGCATCAATGACACATATGTAATGGACACGGAGGATAGCAATATCTCTACGGATTCACAGCATATGTGTAATGATGACGGAAAAGCTGTTCAAGATACTGACTCGGATGAGGACCGTGATTTGCTTGCGTCTATTATTGATTCTTTAAAACGTGAAATTGATGAAAACAAAGAAGCTAATAAACGTTTGAAGCAAGCAAACACATCCTTAGCCGAGGAGATAGACAGGCTTAAAGAGTGTGATTATGTAAAAGAAGCTGATCGACGGGTTGCAATAGCTAATGGTTTGGTATATGAACGTAAGGTGCTCAACGAACAATATTGTTCTGAAGTAACACACGAAATTCATATGTCAAAACAGAAGATATCGGAACTTGAAGAACAACTGCTGCTACATAAACTCCAAATTACTGAATTAGAGTCGGTTAACAAAGAACAAACTGAGCTTTATAAAACTCGTGAAGAAAAGGATATTGAAAAAATTCTTGCTTTGGAAAAGAGAGTCGACACGTTAAACAACATTGTTTACAAAACGGGTCAGTCTATTCAAACTATGAATATGCTCAATAGAAATATGAAAACGAGTTTTGTCAAGCCTGAATATCTCAAGAAAGCTCAAAGTACCAAGCCTGCTCTTTATGATATCGGTTGTTATGTTGATAATCTTGCTCTTATGCTCTCCCCTGACTGCGACGAAATCATTCGTCAACAAGAAGAAAGTCGATCAAACTTAAGTGATTTAATAAACCTTTCTGATTCTAACAATCATATTAAGTTTGTCCCTCAAAAAGAACTTTCAAAAGAACAAAAGATGTATAATAGTGTTCCACCACCAAGTGATGAACCACAAAAGAAAGTTTCTCTAAAAAGGAGTTTCAAAAAGCAATCAATTTTGTTAGAAAAGCGAATTTTGGATGAAAAACGTAAATGGGATGAGAAAAGCAAAAGTGTTCAGCAATTTGAGTTTATAAAACAAGGGGTTTTAAATTTGTACAAAGGTGTCGTCGACTATGAAAAAGTGTCTAGGGATACCATTTGGAATATTAAACCTAACCCACAAGTAGAAGTCGTCATTCAACAATGCATTGTTCCAACCATTGATGATCTTTCAAAAAATGTGGAAATGTTTTATAATGCTCTCACTGAGGAAATGTTAACTGATTTAAGCTATGTCAAATCTCTTGAAGATGAAGTTGATTTTCTTCAAATTAAATTAAAGACACAAGAACACCAACTTTCTAACGAAATTGATCGACTTTCCAAGGAATATTTTTATGCTGACCATATGAATGCTATACTTGGTGTGTATACCGATCTGGATCAATATTGTCATGTAGCATGTCTAGTGTCAGAATCGGACGCGAAATGTCGCAATCTTGAAGTAGAGCTTTCGAAACAAATTCAGTCATATAACAAACTTTCGAAAAGTTTTTCTCAACTTGAGAAACACTCCATTTCTCTGGAACTTGCTTTACAAAAAGGTGAAAAATCTCACAATCATAAAAAGTGTCAAGAAATGTCAGCTTCTTCGTTTCGTCTACTAAATGAAAAAGATTTCGAAATAAATGATTTGAAAGCTCAGCTAAAAGAAAGGGACATTGCCATTAGTGAGTTACAGAAACTCATTGAGAAAATGAAAGGAAAGTATGTTTTGGGTAAACCATCTGCCGTTCGTCAACCGAATGCGGTTAAATGCCCTAAAACATCTATTTTGGGACAACCCCCACAGACTTTGCCTAAGATAGGAAATGATAAGAGTACCAATGTGATAGCACCTGGAATGTATAAGATGAACACTAAGCCCACTCAAACTGGAACATCGCGGTTACCTCAGAATATTAAGAAAACTAATCAACGTGTGTCTTCTTCTACAGGAGTAATCCCCACTACTAGCGTTAGCGGACCACAGCTTAAGAGCAATAGAATGCAAGATAAGGTCATGCCTAACAATAGTCAAGGAAAGAAGTTGGAAGTAGAAGACCACCGTAGGAATTTTAAGTTTTCTAAGAATAAAACGTCTGTAACTGCATGTAATGACAGTTTAAATGCTAAGACCTCGAATGTTGAATTTGTTTGTGTTGAATGTGGCAAATGTGTTCGTACTTTCAATCATGATGCTTGTGCTCTTAATTATAATGGCGTGAATACCAGAACTAGGAAGCCTATTCGTATGCCCACTAGTACTAGTGAACCCACAAGAACTTTGAACCAATCCACTGAGCAACCACTTAAGAAACTAAGTGCGTTAGAATCCACTACTCTACGTAAACAAAGCAGGTTAAAGAAGCTTTATGAGAACATGATTAGGACATGTACACGGGGGTATTCGAGATTTACACCACCTGGATACAAATGGGTACCTAAGACAACCCCCATTCTAATTGGGTCTATGAATGTTAACTTGCCTTTAGAATCTAGGTCCACTACTATTTTGGAACCCGTTTCTATCAAGGGCTCCCATTTGTCAAATGCTACATTGTCTTCTAATTCTTCTGCAGCTCGTCGAACTCATCCTATTCATAATGGACTCCGGGTGCACAAAGCACATGACGGGCAATCTAAAGCTTCTCATTAACTTCGTGGAGAAGTTTCTGGGTACGGTACGGTTTGGAAATGATCAATTTGCACCGATACTCGGATACGGAGACTTGGTTCAAGGGAATATCACTATAAAACGGGTTTATTACGTCGAGGGACTGAATCACAATTTATTCTCGGTTGGTCAATTTTGTGATGCGGATTTGGAAGTGGCTTTTCGGAAATCTACTTGCTATGTTAGAGACTACGATGGGAATGACCTTCTTACAGGTTCTCGTGGTTCTGATCTCTACACAGTAACTCTTCAAGACACATCTTCAACAAATCCAATTTGCTTAATGGCTAAAGCGTCATCATCTCAAGCATGGTTATGGCATCAACGATTGTCACATCTCAACTTTGACACCATCAACCTGCTTTCGAAGAATGATATTGTAACCGGTCTTCCTAAGTTAAAATTCGTCAAAGACCATCTTTGTTCTTCTTGTGAGTTGGGGAAAGCAAAACGAAAGTCTTTCAAATCAAAGACTACCCCAAGCTCAAAAGGACGATTGGAACTTCTACACATGGATTTATGTGGTCCCATGCGTGTAGAGAGTATCAATGGGAAAAAGTATATTCTCGTGATTGTTGATGATTACTCTAGATACACATGGACTTTCTTCTTAAGGTCCAAAGATGAAACACCAGAGGTTCTCAAAAACTTTCTCAAGATGATACAACGCAATCTTCAAGCTCAAGTCTTAACCGTAAGAACGGATAGGGGTACTGAATTTTTGAACAAGAACTTGCAATCTTACTTTCAAGAAGAAGGCATCGAACATCAAACGTCTATTGCTCGAACTCCTGAACAAAACGGCGTTGTCGAAAGGCGGAACCATACTTTGGTTGAGGCTGCTCGAACAATGCTTTCTGCTTCAAAATTACCACTATTCTTCTGGGCTGAAGCAATTGCAACTGCCTGTTATACTCAGAATCGTTCTCTCGTTATCCCTAGACATGAAAAGACACCTTACCACATCATCAATGGCAGGAAACCTACTGTCAAATTCTTTCACGTATTTGGATCTTTATGCTACATTCTTAAAGACGGTGAGAATCTCGACAAGATGAAAGAAAAAGGTGATGCATGTATTTTTGTGGGGTATGAGACATTGTCGAAAGGATATCGGGTCTATAACAAGAGAACAAAGATCATTGTCGAAACAATTCATGTGAACTTTGACGAATTGCCACAAATGGTACTTGATCACAACAGCTCAAGTCCCGCACCTCAATGTCCAACAATGGCACCTGCACAAAACAGTGTACGTCCCGTGCAAAAATGTCAACAAAGTACTCCTACAGCAGACTCGACGGATACGACACATATGAATGAGTTGGTTGACTTATATGATCCTATGTTTGATGAATATTACTATGGAAACAATCAAGTTGTGTCAAAGCCTTCCGATGTCAATACTGCTGATGCACCTGAACAAAATCAACAAGACACAACTGCCTCTACTTCAGCAACCGTTGCTCAAGAGACAATTCCAGTGGATACTCAACAAACTCAAGAAACTATCATACAACCAACATCACCAACCGTCAATGCTGAAGGAGGTAACAACAATCAAGCAGTCGATGCACAACCTGACAATGAAGAATTTATCAATCCGTTCGGTACATCGGTACACGAAGTCGGAGAGTCTTCTACTCAACATGTTGATCCGTCCAACATGCATACATTCTACCAACCATATCCATCCACTCACCATTGGACACGTGATCATCCATTGGTGCAAGTCATTGGAAATCCTTCACAACCAGTTCGAACACGCAGACAACTCGAAACCGATGGCGATGTGTGTATGTATGCACTCACCGTGAGTTCAACTGTACCTACAAACATCAAACAGGCCATGACTGATCATGCGTGGATTGAATCAATGCAAGACGAAATTCATCAGTTTGAACGCCTAAATGTTTGGGAACTTGTTGACCGACCCTATGGAATGTCAATTTTAGATTTCAAATGGATCTGGAAAAACAAACTGGATGAAGAACAAACCATCATCAAAAACAAATCTCGTCTTGTGGTTAAGGGATACCGTCAACAAGAAGGCATAGACTACGATGAATCATTCGCTCCAGTCGCTCGTTTGGAAGCAGTCAGGATATTCCTTGCTTATGCTGCACATAAGGGCTTCACGGTTTTTCAGATGGACGTCAAAACAGCTTTTCTCAACGGTCATTTGAAGGAAGAAGTGTATGTGAATCAGCCGGAAGGATTCGTCGATCCTCATCATCCTGACAAAGTCTATCGTCTCAAGAAGGCTGTATATGGACTTAAACAAGCTCCAAGGGCATGGTACGAAGAACTTTCAAACTTCTTGGTGTCCAAAGGATTCTCCAAAGGTTCTATTGATCCTACTCTCTTTACTAATAAATATGGGGATGACATAATGCTGGTGCAAGTTTATGTTGATGACATTATCTTTGGTTCTACGAACCCAAAACTTTCAAAACATTTTGAAAAATTAATGCACAGCAGATTTGAAATGTCAATGATGGGGGAGCTAAAATTCTTTTTAGGCCTCCAGATTCATCAATCCCCACGTGGTATCTTCATTAACCAAGCTAAGTATGCTCAAGAGATACTTAAAAAGCATGGTATGACCTCATGTGCTCGCGTTGGTACACCATTGTCGACCACATCCCTAGACGCTGACTTGTATTCATATCCCGTAGATCAAACGCGATATCGCAGTATGATCGGGTCACTTATGTACCTTACAGCCAGTAGGCCTGATATTCATCATGCCACATGCTATTGTGCACGATATCAAGCCAGACCTACTCAAAAGCACCTCAAAGAGGTTAAACGGATCTTTCGATACCTTAAGAATACCATTCACATGGGACTCTGGTATCCGAGGGAAACCGGTTTTCATCTAACGGCTTTTTCAGATTCTGATCACGCAGGTTGTCTTGATAGTCGTAAAAGCACTTCTGGTAGCATACAATTTCTAGGGGAAGACAAGCTTGTCAGCTGGTCGTCAAAGAAGCAGGATTGCACTTCGCTCTCATCAGCTGAAGCAGAATATGTGGCTCTATCCGCGTGTTGTGCTCAAGTCCTCTGGATGAGAACTCAACTCACGGATTATGGCTTCCACTTTGATAAAATACCTATGTATTGTGACTCAAAGTCGGCCATAGCCATATCTTGCAATCCGGTTCAGCACTCCCGCACCAAGCACATCGATGTTAGATATCACTTCATCAAGGAACAAGTAGAACGCGGCATCGTGGAATTATACTTTGTCAGAACTGAGTACCAGCTGGCAGACTTGTTTACAAAAGCTCTATCGAAAGATAGGTTTGCGTATCTCGTTGGCCGTCTTGGTATGAAGTATATGACTCCAGAAGACTTGGAGGTTTTGGCAAATGAAGCTGCTTGATATTCTCTCACAATGACTTCTAGGCGCATCACAGCTTAGAACTCGGACCTCAACTAAGGAAAGTTTATCTCGGACGATAACTTATCCTTCTCAACGAGAAATTCATATTTCTCGGTCATGAGCTTCTCATAAAAACATTCAAAGTTTTTAAGTTCATGAAAACGATTTCTAAGTAAATGTCAGCTTAGAACTCGAACTTCAACTTAAGGAAAGTTTATCACGGATGATAACTTATCCCTCACAACGGGAAATTCATTTTTCTCGGTCATGAGCTAGTCACAAAACAATCAAAGTTTTGAGCTCATGAAAAACGGACCCGAAAGGGGAGTGTACGTTTCAGTGCGCTTTCCCTAAGCAATAGAAGAGAAGTCTTCTATCCTGATTATTTTAAAATCGTTGAACACAATTTTTCAAGAATTTCTCAAAAGGTTTTTCTAAATCTTTCAAAATTGTGTGTTCAACACTCCCTTCCTCATAAGTGGTTTTTATATCTCAAAATTGTCATATGTTATTTTTGATCAATTTTTGAGGGGGAGCGTTTTAAAATCAAGCCTTTTAATGTTGTTGGGTACATCTCTAAAATTGTCATATTTTATGTATCCAACACATTCCGAAAATGATATGAAATTGTCAAATGTAATATATTATATCGGAAAAGGCACTCAACTCCGTACCTCAACATATTTTGTGGTGTCGTTTTTCTAAAATTTTGTCAAATTTTGTCTCAAGACACACATATATTGTTGAGGGGGAGCGACCCGACTGAAAATGTTCCATGATTCATGCGTGCACACATGTTTCTCTCCCGTCGATTCTTCGGAAAATGTCATATTTTAATCAATTAGTATCTCTAATATTATATTTCTATATTAGAGATAGGGGGAGAAAATGTGATTAAAATGTAATATATCGCAACAAGTGATCTTAAAGACTCAAGTGCAACTCTTTCCTTCACATGCCAAACTATTTCGTATATCGATGCATGTGTGTAAGGGGAGCTTTTCGGAAATGTAAAACTTTCAAGTGTTAAAAGTTTTGATATTTGTCAAACACTTTGAATGGTTTTCAATGGTTTTATGGTTACGATCTTTACTTAAAACAACCTACTATCCACGACGGAACGATGGAGTCAAAAGGTGGTTTAGGATAGGAAACTAAGTCCTATGATCCAACCAGAACCGGAGGGATCTACCCAAGGACACTCCATAGCTAGAAATAGTTGTCCTTAGGAAAGATGGAGTGGAATGAAGCTGAATGCGGACCAAGTACTTAAGTTAGCACTGGAACAATCACAACAAGGTGCTAATGATGACGTATTGGTAAGCATTGAAGGAGTTGAATATTCTATGCAACTTAGGCAGAAACCGGGTCAATACATCTATTGAAGACAAGTCATCATGGACCCAGTGATGCAATGCACAACCCTTCCCAGCCATTCGAGTTTCTCTCAAAAGAAACTTGTCTCATTGTCACGGAGATCAACACGTATCTATTGACTTTCTCACTCCGAGTCAGTTAATATTGAAAAGGTGGCAGTCTGCTCCAGCCTCCGATTACCAAAATGCACTTATTGAGTCTAGAGCCAAACGAGATCAATTTATCATCTCATTAGGACACAATCGAGTCCTACGCACTATCCTTGTGATATTGCCAGAACATCTGAGTGATACGATTCACAATGAAGATGGAAATCCTGCTTGAGCCAGCATTAAACAAGCTCATGGTAGGTAACTTGTGCGATTCTACACGAATCAAACTTGTGAGAACTGGAAAGCAACTAAGTTTCGATTCTTAATTGATTCAAACTTGATTCCAGGTTTCTTCGCAAAATCCATGTGATCTTGCCAGAACATTCAGAGTGACACTCATTAGTGTTCACAGTGACGAATGGAAATCCTTCCAGTGTCAACATCAAACAGCACTGCGGTAGGTAACTCGCAAGATTCTCTATGAATCAAGCTTGTGACAAACTGGAAAGCAACAATGGTGCGATTCTTTTAGAATCAAACTTGTTCCAGGAAATCTGAATTGACGACTCTAATCAGACGGATACTTTATCCTTATGATTCACTCTTTACGTTCGCAGTCTGCTTTGAGACGGTCGAGTAAAGAGAACTGGCTACTACCGCCGGGAAACCCTGTCAAGGAGGTTCTTAATCGAATCTACCTGATCACAGGTACGGTATTTTAATACCGTTTAACGGTCTTCACCGACCGGAGGTAAAACGCTACCGAGTTAGGATGAAATGTTCAAAGCCATTTTATCCGTGTCTATACATGTTGCTGCATATCAAGAAGATGGCGTAGCTGTGATACCGATGTCGATTCAGAAGTCACAAGAGCACAAGATGGCGATAATCAAGATACCTAAGAATGTAAGAATGTAATAGGTCA
Source organism: Glebionis coronaria (assembly GCA_025667525.1). NCBI lineage: Eukaryota > Viridiplantae > Streptophyta > Magnoliopsida > Asterales > Asteraceae > Glebionis > Glebionis coronaria. The sequence continues at coordinate 370,090 of JANFOE010000127.1, read as the reverse complement.
TCTTAGTCACAAGGAGTACAGATGAAGATCTCAAGCACTCAAAGTCAAATGACAAATGCTCAAGATAAAGATCACGAAAGCATGAAGGAACAAAGCTGTTACAAACAAGATCAAGACCAAGATACAAGACCAAAGCAAGAAGATCTCCTCTACAAGAATGTATTCACTCAACCATCTTATGCTTTTTAAGCATTTTAAGATGACCGATACATTAGGGGAGATTGTTAGCCCTATATTTTATATAGTCGAACAAGAATGTAATAGGTCATCTTATTCGTTAAAAGGTCTTGTATTGTAATAGGTTAGTCGGGAAAACCGGGCTTGGACTTTAAGCTAATATTGTCTAAGTTAGGGGCGTAAGCCCAAGACTAAGCCAAGCCCGGCCCAAGTCACAAACCCACGGCCCATGGAAAGCCCATTGGTTCGTGGGGTATATAACCCTCTTTCTCATGTGAAAGAGGGTGTTGGTTCATTTCATTAAACACATAGTTTTAGTGTAAACCTTCCACCTCTCTCTCTACTTTCTCTTTCTACTTTTCTTCTCTTTCTCTCTCTAAGAATCTTGTGTTATGGATTAAATGGGAACAACAGTTTTCAAGCCACCTATAGGATCTTGCACTTTCTTGGACTTTTTCAAGTTTAGAGAATTCATTTTAAAGTTCCCTTGATAAGTGACTTTCTAGAATCAATTATAGGAACTTGCGAAAAGTTCTTGTTCTTAACCTGAATGAATTAAGACTTTCGCGTTTTAAAGCTCCCTATATAAAAGTCTAGCAAAACTTAAATTGAGCGGGTTAAGGAATGCAAATGGCTCCAAATGCCCATCAAGTCAAAAATTAACTCTTATTCTACCCATCGGAAAATATATATTCGTGTCTTAAAAACACTTATGAAAAACTAAGAAAAATTTTAAAATTTGGCCATTTTTAGCCTTATTAGCAAAACAAAACATTGAAAATTGGAAAGCGTGAGGGCGTAGCAAAGCAAGTACCTATTCACCCCCATACTAAAAGTAAACATTGTCCTCAATGTTTCGAGTCTAAAGGTGGAGCACCCCCATACTAGAGACGAAGAGTCGAATGCTTAGGATCTAGCATGGAAAGGGTGATCAACAATATATCTAAAGCCGTTTATTAAGTATGCTAAAAGATAATTGTTAGAACAATAAAGGATATGTCATGGAATCGTGAAAAACTTCTTCAACGAACGATGGAGGCTCACGTAAACGAACACGAGAGTCTTCAATCGTAGATGATGATGATGATCTAGATAACACAATCACAAACAACCACGAGACAACGAGTTGAAAGGGTACAAGTCCCCTTATTAGTGAATAGTGAGCATAAAAGATAAGCATGGGATCTCCCCCACGAGGCACCTCGTTTTTGATTACCGAGTCATGAGCTCGACTCGATCCCCTCAATGCTAATTATCATTGGGGAAGGTGTCTTGGTCGGGGGCAACCATTGAAGGAATTTCCCCACCAAAGTAGTGCTTAAGCCTATGTCCATTCACCTTGAAATTAGGACCATCATCTTGAGCTAGCTCAATGGTCCCATATGGAAACACTTGTGTAATGGTGAACGGACCCGACCAACGAGATTTCAATTTCCCGGAAAATATCTTAAGACGAGAGTTAAAAAGCAACACTTGATCACCAACGTTAAAAACCTGGTTTTTAATCTTTGAATCATGAAACTTTTTAGTCTTTTCTTTAAAAATTAATGAATTTTCATAAGCATTATCCCTTAGTTCATCCAATTCATTCAATTGTATTTTCCGGTGATCTCCCGCGGTCTTCAAGTCAAAATTAGCATGCTTAAGGGCCCAATATGCCTTATGCTCCAACTCAATGGGCAAATGACAATTCTTCCCATAGACTAACTTATAAGGAGTGCAACCGATAGGTGTCTTATAAGCGGTCCTAAAGGCCCATAAAGCGTCATCGAGTTTGTCGGACCATGAAGCACGGTTTTCTCCAATTGACCTCTCTAAAATCCTCTTCAAAGCTCGGTTCGAAACCTCGACTTGCCCACTCGTTTGCGGGTGATAAGCCGTAGAAAGACGATGTGTAACCCCATATTTCTTTAGAACCTTTTCGAATTGGTCATTAAAAAATGGGTTCCACGATCGCTTATAATAGCACGAGGGGTTCTGAACCGAGAGAATAGTTGCTTCAAAAACTTCACTACCACACGAGCATCATTAGTAGGCAAAGCCTTAGCTTCCACCCACTTAGAAAGGTAGTCCACCGCGACGAGGATATATTTGTTGCCATGAGACGATGGGAACGGCCCCATAAATTCTATTCCCCAAATGTCGAAAATCTCACATACTTGAATTATGTTTTGCGGCATTTCATCACGTTGAGACGATTTTCCTTGACGTTGGCACGAATCACACGACTTCACAAGTGCGTGTGCATCACGATAGATAGAAGGCCAAAAGAAACCGGCATCGAACACTTTCTTAGCCGTGAGATTAGCACCGTGGTGACCACCCGTGGGTCCCTCGTGACAAGCTCTAAGGATATTAGAAGCTTCGGCACCAAACACACAACGTCGAACGAGTTGATCCGCACAAATCCGAAAGAGATAAGGGTCGTCCCAAAAATAGAACTTGACGTCGCGAAAGAATTTTCGTTTTTGTTGTGTCGTCATACCCTTGATTATGAAATTGCCCGCATGGTAATTTGCAATGTCGGCAAACCATGGGGTTGTGTCTTTAGAATTCACTACACCGAGAGTCTCAAGAGGAAATGTTTCGGTAATTTCCTTGTTCTCGAAAACGTCTTTGTGAGGATCTTCTAGACGAGAGAGATGATCGGCCGCTAGATTCTCGACTCCTTTTTTGTCAAGCACGGTGACATCAAATTCTTGGAGGAGGAGCATCCAACGAAGCAATCTCGGCTTAGCATCTTGCTTAGCTAAGAGATACTTGATAGCCGAATGGTCGGTATACACAATGCTTTTAGTCAAGACGAGATAAGGTCGGAATTTCTCAAAAGCATAGACCACGGCAAGGAATTCCTTTTCCGTTGTGGTGTACTTTAATTGAGCCTCGGTCATCGTCTTACTAGCATAGTGGATAGGACGAAAATGCTTGTCATAACATTGCCCTAAGACGGCCCCTATAGCATAATCACTTGCATCGCACATGATTTCAAAGGGTAATTCCCAATTAGGAGCAACAAGAATGGGAGCTTCGGTAAGTTTCCTTTTGAGAGTTTCGAAAGCCTTAACACAATCCTCATTAAAGTTAACAGGAGCATCCTTCTCGAGAAGGTGTGTCATAGGACGAGAAATCTTCGAAAAGTCCTTGATGAAACGACGATAAAAGCCCGCGTGGCCTAGGAAACTCCTAACCCCCTTAACGGTTTTGGGATGAGGTAACTTGGCGATGACGTCTACCTTAGCTTTATCGACCTCAATCCCCGCCTTCGACACCTTATGTCCTAAGACGATTCCTTGTTTACACATGAAATGACATTTCTCCCAATTAAGCACAAGATTGGTTTCTTCACAACGTTTTAACATTTGTTCGAGTTTAGATAAACATGACGTGAACGAATTACCAAACGCCGAGAAGTCATCCATAAATACTTCCATTGACTTCTCGGTCATATCGTGAAAAATCGCCATCATACACCGTTGAAACGTACCGGGTGCATTACAAAGTCCGAAAGGCATCCTACGATAAGCGAACGTTCCATAAGGACACGTAAACGTAGTCTTCTCTTGATCACGAGGGTCGATAGGGATTTGAAAGTAACCGGAAAAACCATCTAAAAAGCAATAGAATTCATTTCCCGCAAGTCGCTCCAACATTTGATCCATGAAGGGCAAAGGAAAGTGGTCTTTACGAGTGGCGTCATTTAACTTTCGGTAGTCAATACACACCCTCCAACCGGTCACAACACGAGTGGGAATTAACTCGTTGTTTTCATTAGGCACAACGGTCATTCCTCCCTTTTTAGGGACACAATGGATTGGGCTCACCCATGGGCTATCGGATATAGGATAAATCATTCCCGCGTCAAGGAGTTTAAGGACCTCCTTTTTAATGACATCGTGAATTTTGGGATTCACCCTTTTTTGACTTTGAATTGCGGGTTTGTAGTCCTCCTCCATTAAAATCTTGTGAGTACAAAATTTTGGGTCAATACCATTAATGTCGGATATTTTCCATGCAATTGCCCCTTTATGAGCCTTAAGAACTTTCAAGAGCTCGGTTTTTTCATCATTAGCAAGACCTTTTGCAAAAATAACCGGCAACTTGTCATCACCTTCCAAGAATGCGTATTCAAGGTGAGAAGGAAGATCTTTCAATTCAAGGATAGGTGGTTCCTCGATTGAAGATTTTGGTTCAACACTCATAACTTCCATCGGTGAAAGAAATGGTGGAATAGAAATTTCATCACTAATCAACACTTCATCTTCATTGTCGATTTCATTTGAAGTGAAATCGCCTCCTTGGAATGGAGTGAGATTTGGTGTGGAATTAGCAAGAATTGGATCCATAATAGTGGGATCCCCACTTGACGAGCTATCGGAAAAACCTAACACTTCTTGTGAAAACTCATCGTAAACCACATCAACGATGTCAATGTGATTGATTGTAGCGATTGCATAAACATGAGAAGGTTTTGAGTTTTGAGTAGCGTTTATAACAAGTTCCTCTTCGTTGAATCTCAAAGTGATAGTTCTTGCATGAACATCGATAAGCGATCTCGAAGTGTCTAAAAATGATCGACCTAAAATTAGAGGAACTTGAGGATCCGCGGGGATGTCAACTACTATAAAATCAACGGGATAGTAGAACTTCCCCACTTTCACGAAAACATCTTCGGCTAATCCACATGCCATAATTGTAGAATGATCAGCCATCTCGATGGACATGTTCGAAGGAATGAGAGCCGGAAGCGAAAGCGATTTCCAAATGGAAAATGGCATCAAATTAATGCTCGCACCAAGATCGGCCAAGGCGAGGCATTCTTTCATATCTTGTATGTCACAAGGAATGAGAAACTTCCCGGGATCACCAACTTTTTCCGGTATGCGGTTAAGATAAACCGAAGAACAATTAGCAAGCTTTGAAAGCTTTTCCTTATCGCTCATCATACTTTTAAAAGTGGAAGCGAAACGAGGCATATATAACAACGCGTCGGCTAAACTCACATCAAAATGCACTTGTTGAAACATTTTTATAAAAAGCTCGATTTGTTGTTTGTTACGTTCTTGCAACTTCTCTTTGTTTCGTCTTGAAGGGTAGGGTAAAGGTGGTGTGGGTTGGTCATTAGGCAATGGCCTTGGAAACTCGGGTTCCACAATTGGTATTGGTTCAACCGTAGGTGTGGTATGAGCGGTACTTCGTGGGATTGTAATGTGCTCCTTTTCAACCATCACCTCGGGTTCTTTCTTGATTTCCTTCTCCTTAGAAGTACTTGGACGAGAGATTGGTTCCTTGAAAGTTTTACCACTTCGTGTAGTAATAACCTCCATTTCTCCCTTCGAGTTTGCAATGGTATCACTAGGAAGACCACCCGAAGAAGAGGGCTTACACATGATTGCTTCAAACATCTTAGCCATTCGGTCCTCAAATTTTGATTGCCTAGCATCCGCTTTTAATAACTCTTGCTTAATCTCATGTTGTCCTAATTCCATCTTTTGTTGATTTTGTTGTAGACGTTGGACATTTCCTTCCATTTTGTTAGCATGAGTTTTAAGTTCATTAGCAAGTTCATTTTTTAGCTCGTTTTTCAACTCGGGTCTTAAGCTAATCATCTCACGTTGCATGTTATCAAATTTAGCATCATTTGCTTATGCATAATCCAAAAATTCTCCTTGCAAATTTTTAGTGTGAGCATTTTGAAAACCTTGTGTAGTGTTTTGGAAATCACGGTTTTGGTTTTGATTAGAGATTTGTCCATTCCCACTTTGATAATTCCCTTTGTTGTAATTGCGTGTATTGCCTTGGTAATTACCTTGGTTGTTGTTTCGATAATTGTTAACATTTTGGTTTGGTGGAGCTTGATTTTGGCGGGAACCTTGACCGTTTTGGTTGTAAGTTCCCGTTGCTACATAAGCACTCGAAGTGTTACCATCCGCGGTAATGCACTCGGAAAGATCATGAGCTCCCCCACAAGATAAACAACTCTTAGCAACCGCTTTAACCGAAGCGGAATTGGAAGCTTCTTGAGCCTTCCAATGGGACATTAGATTAGCAAATCTATCAAAAAACCGATTTTCCTCATTAGCTTCATCATGTAAGGCGTTAATGCTACGAGAAGATTGTGACGAAGATGACGAACCCATGTTGGCAACACTCGGTATGTTACGAGGGTTATAAACCTTAGATCTATTTTCAATGATTTGTAAAGCCTCATTTGTCGTCTTGCACAAAAAATTACCACCCGCGGCGGCATTCAAATAATCTCGTTCATGATCATTAAGCCCATTATAAAAAGTATCCACTTGATGTAATTCCGTAAAATCATGGTGTGGACATTCATGTAACATCTCTTTAAATCGTTCCCATGCCATTGAAAAACTTTCATTATTTCTTTGCATAAATCGTGAAATCTCATTTTTTAAGTGTGTTGTTTTAGATGGTGGAAAAAACTTGTTCACAAACTTAGAAACGAGATCGGCCCATGTCAAAATCGAATTTGGCGGTTCTTTCTCGAGCCAAATTATAGCGGGTCCATCCAACGAGTATGGAAACAACATCATCTTAATGGCGTCATGTGGAACATCCTTAAATTTGCTAGTGGCGGTGAGACGGTTTAAATTCCTAATGTGGTAATGCGGGTGGTCTTTCTCATGACCTCTAAACTTATTTGCTTGCAACATCGACATTAAACCCGTCTTAATTTCGAAATTCTCCGCAAGGATGGCGGGAATAACAATAGCCTCTCCAAAACCCTCGGTGGGTGCTTGTAGCAACTCCATCATAGTACGATTATCCATGACGACTTCTTGTTCTACAATAGGTTCAACAATTGGAGGTTCTTCAACAATCAACGTCTCTTGATTGGCTTGCTTTTGAAGTCGTTTACGAGCTCGTTTTGCTTGATTACAAGTGATCATAAACTTCACGAAGAAATGGAGGTGAGCAAAGAAGATTCTTTTTGGGTGTTTTGTAAATTTTCAATTTTTTTTTTTGTGTTTTTGATGATATTTAATTTTTTTGGATTTTGGTGTATCTTCGTAGACAACAATCTACAAAATCTCTCCTCGAATCAAACTCTTGATTAAAGAAGCCTCAAAGGAATGAAAACGATCACGTGGAGTGAACGTCTTCGAATGACTTTAGAACTTTGGTGAAAACCAAATTGTTCAAGAGGGTTTAATCACAAAGAAACCAAGCAAATATATTATACGTAATAATACTTTGGGCGGCAAAACCCTCGATTAGCCTTCAATCTTAAAATACTCACAAGCAAGCGGGGAAACGAGGCGGCGCGAAGCACTTAAGAGCCTTTTTCCTTAGGGTATATTTTATAATACCCGCCTTATACCCACCTTATAGTTCGTATCTTTCAAAATCGAGCTTCACGAAAGTATTTATCTATTTTTGCCTTTTTCTTTTTGTTTGAGATTCGAATACAATAATTAGGAGATCAAATCCCAATTAAGGTTGTGTTTTCACACTTTTGGAGATATTGTAAATTTATTGTGATACTTAATACAATATATTAATAATATTTGTACAAGAAAAACCAAGAAAACCGATAATACGTATTAGTAGAGTTCTACTAATACAAATACTATTTGGTTAATATTAAAAACAACAATCCAAATTAATCACGACACACCTCCCCGGCAGCGGCGCCAAAGTGATTGTGGTAAATTACACCTCTTAGGAAAAAGGCGTAAAAGCGGTAAGTATTGAACAAATGACTTTAGGAAAAATCAAGTGTTAATGACCCGATTAAGTTCGTTTCCCAAGGAGGTATATGTGTGTGACTAAGATGTACAAGATTTGAGATTAATATTTGGTTTAGAAGAGGATTAGAAGAGAAAATGACGAAGTCGTAAAAATAAAAATTAACTCAAAATCACTATTAGAAAGTTAAAACGTAGAAACTTAAAAACCACCAAAATTAAAATAAATTCTAAAAATTACCAAAAATTCACTAAAAATTAAAAATAATAAATTAAGAGTTTACCAATGATCAAAACTTTTTCAAACCTTTTAAATAATTAAATATTCAATTTTTAAATGCTAATTAAAGTCCTAAAAATCAAATAAATTATCAAAAAGCCCAAATAAGGATTTTTCAATTGATAAACCTCTAAAATGACCTAAAAAGATTAAAAACTATTTTTAGAAATTTTAAAACTAATTAAAACTATTTAAAATGATTTAAAAACTATTAAAACTTAAAATAATTATAAACATTAATCTAAAAGTGATAAAATTATTCTAAAAGTTGCTAAATTCCCATTTTAATGTATTTAACCTAAGAAAAATGTAAAAAGTTGGAAAAAGTGAAATTTTAAAAGTAATAATAAAATAATAATAAAATAATATTAAAAATCCAAAAATTATAAAAAATTCTAAAAACTTGCAAACTAGTTTATTTTAACCTAAATAATCAGAAAATGAAAGTGAAATTACCAAAATACCCCTAATGGGCCCTCAAATGGGCCAAATCCAAAAACAGTCAACACAAATGGGCTTTTGGGCCCAAAAAGTCAAACTTGGCCCAATTGACTTGGAAAAGCCCTATCTGACTTAAAATTTAAATCTAAGAACAAAACTCTAAAGGCCCAAAAGCTGAAAATGTGCTTATCACAGCTTATTGAACACAAAGCTTATTCTTATTGGGCTTTTCAGCCCATTAAGCCATAAGCTAATGCCATAAGCTCTAATTTGACACACAACCCTCTTTTAGGATGCCAAAGAGATCTGTCAAAAGAAATTTCCAATAAGCCAACTTAATAAGCCTGAAAATAGAAAAGTAAAAATTCACAAAACGACAAAATAGTCGTTTTTGAGAAATACTCAACCTCAGAAGCTGATTTAACTTGCAAAAGCTTTCAAATGGACTCAATAAGCAATATCAATCAACAAAAATCCAATAAGCACAAGCAATAAGCCAGAATAAGCACAAAAGAGCTTATGTAAAAGTCAAAGGAGTTGGTTTTCTAGTCAAACCTAAAAGTCAACCACCCAAATGCTCCAGGATGAACAAATGGGTCAAAATATGAGCACCTATTACAAAAACAAATTTGTTGCTGGTTAAAATAAGCTATTATAGCTTATTGATAAGCTGACACTAAAAATGCACTATCAGTGGCAACCAGCAGGGGAAAGGAGTTCCCACTGCTTTGACTATTTGACCAAGCTTATTTGAGAGTTCTGGTTTGATTCAATTGGAAACAAAGGCACCCTTGTGATCAGTGAACCACAAGGAGTCAATAGCAACAATAAAATCACAAAGTTATCCACACAATAAGCCACAATAAGCCAAACAGTCCACAGATATGCTCCAGATATGCAAATAAGCAGTTAAGCACTTAATAAGCAGATTTCAGCAAAATAAGCCAACCAAACTTAACCAGATGCACACACAAGCTATATAAACTAACAATGAACACAAAGCAACAAGAATCAAACACTGAATCAAAGTAAATAGCAAGATTAAAGCACAAAAAGTTACTGATGAACAAAGAACAATATGCAGAAACAGTTTGCTGATATACTTGACACTTAATCTAATTTCAAGCCTCAAATCCTTCTACCCTGGTGTGATTAGCTATGATTTAGCACTTGTTACCCTTAACCTATGCTTAGATCTAGGTGTCCTCAAAATCCTAGCCAATTTTACCAAGTTATGAAGATTTTATAGCTAATTTATGAATCTATGTGTTCAAGACCTTAAAACCTGCAAACAGATGAACATATACACCCAAATATCAGATACCAATACTTGCATACAACATACAAGCACTTAACAATCCTCAAATCCAACTTATGCAGTAATCCCAAACACCCTTTTAAAACTTATTTTCACAAATTTTCAAAGGATCATTAAGATTCAACCCACAAATCAGATCAATAACACCTCATTAACATCAAACCAAGCCAAATCAACAATAAACATTCACAATAACACAGATTCAAGCACAAATCCACAAAAATCACAAATATTCAGAAACTTAAAGAGAAAATGAAAAGGGAAGAAGGTGCAAACCTCTAAGACCTACATCCAGGCCCTGGATTGTTTGAGCTGAGGTACTAGCAAAACAAGTACCAGCTTCCAATGCTGCTAAGATGAACAAACACAAAGTGAGATCAAATATAAGGCCAACTTTCTGATTTTTGAAACCCAAGCTTTATCAACTAAAACCTTGCCTCAAAAACCTTCAAACATATAAATGGAACTCAGATTTTAGCTTCTCAAACACCAAACTTTTATAAATAACAGATTAAAACTCAGAATTTTAAGAAATTTAAACTTTATTTCATAAAAAGGAATTACAAAGATTTAAAGCTAAAATCTCGAACAAAGGGACTCTCACATGTTGAGGTCTCCTTTTATAGGCAAATGCCTGGCTAACACTATTCATAAACCCTAGAAGTGAATTCCCAAATGTGCCCTTGAGGTCTTCTAGACGTTTTCTGATTTTGAGTTGTCCAATTTGATCAAGGCTGTTCATTTTAGCTTTGGAATGAAGCAAATGTTGTGGGCTGTTGATCTTGACACGTCACATGACTTGGAGGCTAAGTTGCTTGCTGATTGGTGGAAAGGGAATTGGGGGTGGGGTCCTTTGTGAGTGGGAGTGAGGGTTTTATGTGTGGGATGTGTTTAAGGTGAGGTGAATCAAACGTGTGCCAAGGTAATTTCATTTTACCCTTTGATTTAAGTTGTGTAAAATCTGGGCTGTAAAAGGTGAATAGTACTCTTGTTTGATCCGTTTTTGGTGGAGTGGAAAGTGTTTGGCGCAATAAACATTTGAATGTTTATTTTGCCCACATTTGGCCCTTGTGTTTTGGTATTTTTGGTAAATAAGGTTTTTCAGCCCTACGTGTTTTCCTTTGTAAATAAGTTTCACACATTGGCAGTTTTGGCATAAAACTTTGGAAAAAAGATTTCAAGGGTTATTTTTGCCATTTTGAGATATTTCAAGGACTGATTTTGAACATTCTTGATCTTCAAAGGTCTTCATTGTATCTTTGTCTTCATGAGGGACCATTATTGGCAATTTTGATTTGTTGAGGGACTATTCTTACCATTTCTTCAAAGTTTGAAGGACCATTTGTGTAATTTTGACAAACTTAAGGGACCAAACTTGTAATTATGAATATACAAGGGTTTTAAGTGTCATTTCTTCAATAATTGAGGATCAATCTTGTTTGTCTTCAAGTCTTCAAGGTATTTTGTTGAGAATTCCATGATTAGGGCCCGGTTCTTTGTACGGCTTCGTTTCTCGTGTCCGTTTTTCCTTGTAACTTATGATCTTTTGTCTTTTTCACGATATCCATACCTAAAATACACAAGTAAACAAACACAAGCATATATATGGTATTTTTATGACATTTTATGCATTAAAAGCCCGAAAAGAACGATGAGATCATGTATAAATGCCATCTCATCAGTGGTGTGGGTTGAGGCATAGTAGGCATAGCCTTTGGAATCTCGGGTTCCAATGTTGGTAATGGGTCAACCGTAGGTGTGGCATGAGCGGTACTTCGTGGGATTGGGACATGCTCCTTTTGGATCACCACCTCGGGTTCTTCCTCAATTGCTTCCTCCGTAGGAGCAATTGGTTGAGGAGTCGGTTCTTTAAGTGTCTTACCACTACGTGTGGTAATCACTTTCATCTCACCCTTAGGGTTGGATACGGTGTTGCTAGGAAGACTACTCGAAGACGGTTTAGACATTATTGCCTCAAACATAGATGAGATTTTATCTTCAAACACGGATTGCCTCTTCTCGGCTTTAATCATTTCTTGTTTAATCTCATGTTGCCCTTGTTGCATTTTTTGTTGGTTTTGTTGTAACCTAGTGACATTTCCTTCCATCTTGTTGGTGTGGATTTTAAGTTCATTAGCTAACTCATTTTTCAACTCTTTCTTCAAGTCGTTCTTAAAATCAGATCTTAGGCTAATGATTTCTCTTTGAATATTGTCAAACCTAGCATCATTCCCATTAGCGTATTCAACAAATTCATTTGGAAGATCTTTCAATGTTTGCAAACCTTTGTTGTTGTTTTGAAAATCATTTTGATTCTTGTTTGAAACTTGATTATTAGCCCCTTGATTACCATAATTTCCCTTGTTGAAATTGTTTTTGAAACCAACTTGATTGTTGCGATAGTTGTTGTTAGCATTTTGATTTGAACCAAACCCGGTGGAGTCAATTGATTGGAGCAGGAAACTTGACCGTTTTGGTTGTAATTTCCCGTGGTCGCGAAGGCACTCGAAGTGTTACCACCGTTGGTAATGCACTCGGAGAAATCATGACCACCACCACAATACATGCAAGAAACCTCAACCTCTTTAGTCGTAGCGGGAGCACTTTGTTCACCAACTTTAAACTCAATCAAAAGTCCTTTTAGCTTATCAAAAATCTTGTTTTCCTAGTTCGCCTCAATTTGGCAAGCATCGATGGTAGTAGACAAAGAAGGTGAAGTCAAAGACGAAGCCTTACGAACACTAGACGTGCTACGAGGACTATACACATTAGATCTATTCTCAATTATCACCAAAGCTTCCTCAACCGTTTTACACAAAAAATTACCACCCGCGGCGGCATTCAAATAATCCCTTTCATGATCATTAAGTCCATTGTAAAACGTGTCAATTTGATGCAAGTCGGAAAAACCGTGATGAGGACGTTCATGTAACATTTCCTTAAACCTATTCAAAGCCGTTGAAAAACTTTCATTAAACTCTTGTGAAAATTTTGAAATCTCGTTTTTCAAGTGCGTAGTCTTAGAGGGCGGAAAAAATTGGTTCACAAACTTAGACACGAGATCCTTCCACGTCAATATAAAATTGGGTGGCTCTTTCTTTAACCAAATTTTAGCGGGCCCCGCTAAGGAATACGGAAAAAGCATCATCTTAATCGAGTCATTCGAGACATCCTTAAACTTGCAAGTGGCGGTAAGACGATTGAATTGGCGGATATGGTTGTGTGGATTGTCCTTCTCATCACCACGGAATTTGTTGTTTTGTATCATCGACAACAAACCCATTTTCACCTCAAAATTCTCCGCAAGGATAGCGGGAATCACAATAGCCTCTCCATAACCCTCGGTGGGTGCTTGAAGTAACTCCATCATAGTTCGATTCGCCATGGTTGGTGCTTCTCTTACAATGGGTTCGTCAATAGGAGACTCCTCACTAGAAAGATTGGGAGTGGGAGTTTTGTTCTTTCGTTTACGTGCACGTCTTGCTTGATTACGAGTTAGCATAAACTTCACGTACAACGAGGGGACGAGCAAAGAAGATTCTTTTTGGTGTTTTGTATTTTTCAATTTTTTTGTGGTTTTTGATTGTATTAACCTTTTTGGATCTTGGTGAATGTATTAAGTAGACACAAATCTACAAATCTCCTCCTTAATCAAATCTCTTGATTAAAGAAGCCTCAAGGAATGAAAACGATCACGTGAAGTGAACGCCTTCGATGACTTAAGAACGTTGGTGGAACACCAAAACGTTCAAGAGGGTTTAATCAATGGAAACAAAGAAAATATATATGATACTTAGTAATACTTTGGGCGGCAAAACCCTCGATTAGCTTTCAAAATCAAATACTCACAAGCAAGCGGGGAAACGAGGCGGCGCGAAGCACTTTAGAGCCTTTTTCCTTAGGATATATTTTATAATATCCGCCTTATACCCACCTTATAGTTTGTATTTTTCAAGATTGAGCTTCACGAAAGTATTTATCTATTTTTGCCTTTTTCTTTGGTTTGAGATTCGAATACAATGATTGGGTAATGACCTCCCAAGTCAAGGTTGTGATTTCTCACGTATTTGGAGTACTTGTGAATTTATTGTTCTACGTATACACTATAGTAATAGTATTCAAACGAAAATCGAAAACCGATAATACGTATTAGTAGAGAGCTACTAATACAAATACTATTTATGGTTAGTATATAAAAACAACAATTCCAAATCAAAACACAGCACGCCTCCCTGGCAGCGGCGCCAAAATGATGGTTGAATTTTTGTATACCCTTTAGGAAAAGAGTACCAAAATAGGGTAAGCACGACGATTTAGGAAAACCGTGTGTAAATGACCCTAAAATGAGTTCGTTCTCAAGGAGGCTAGTGTGTTATGTGTGTAATGACTTGGATTATATTTGTGATTATATTGTTGAGAAAGAAAAATAGAAATGAGATTAGAAGAGAATGACGGTTACGAAGACGGATTAAACTAAGACGAAAAAGGTGTACACATAAAACCGTAAAAAGCACTAAAATTAAAGTTTTACCCTAAAAATTACCAAAAATCCACAATAATATTCTAAGAGTTTACAAAAAATCAAAACTTGCCAAAACCTTTTAATTAATTAGATAATGACTTTTTAATGCTAATTAAAGCCCTAAAATCAAAATTAATTATTAAAAAGTCTCTAACAAGATCTTAAAGTTTGTAAACCTCAAAAATACTCTAATTAAGCTAAAATATTTTCCAAAATTTTAAAACCACTAAAAACTATTTTTAAACAATTAAAAACTACTAAAATCAATTAAAACTTAAATTAATTCTAGAAAATAATTAAAAGACTAAAAATATTTGGAAAGTTGCAAAATTCCTAATTAAGTGTCTACAATCTAGGAAAAATATAAAAACTTAAAAAATCAGACTTTTAATTTTTAACAATAAAATAATATTAAAATATTATTAAAAATCCAAAAATCATAAAAAATTCAAAAAACTTGCAAACTAGCTTAATTTAACCTAAATAACTCAGAAATGAAATTGAAATTACCTAAATACCCTTAATGGGCCTAGAAAATGCGCTAAACCCAAAACAGTCCACTATTGGGCCAAATTTGGGCCCAATAATAAAAAGTGTTCAAAATAAGCCCAAAAAGCACTGGTTGACTCAAAATTTGATTTTAAACAACTTTTTCCAAAGGCCCAAAAGCTGAAAGTGTGAAATAAGCTAGCTTATACCAAACAGCTTATTCTTAATGGGCTTTTTGGCCCATTAAGCTATAAGCCAATGCCATAAGCTGAAATTAAACACACAAGCTTCTTTTGTCCTAAATAAGACTTCTGCAAAAAGAAATTTGAAATAAGCCCAAGGAATAAGCCTGAAAATGCAATAAGCAATCTACAGAAAACGACAAAATAGTCGTTTTTGAGTTCTAGGCCACCCCAAGTGCTGATTCAAGTTTCTAAAGCTTTTAAATGACTTAATTAAGAAAAATCAACAAAGAGTTTTCAAATAAGCTGACTCAATAAGCTGGAAAAAGCAAATAAGCACTTATGTAAAAGTCAAATAAGTTGGTTTTCTAGTAAAAAGTCAAAGTCAAAGTCCAATAAGCTCCAGTCTACTCAAATGGGTCAAATAATGAAGATCTATCACAAAAAATAAGTTGTTGCAAGTCTGGATAAGCTAAAATATCTTATTGATAAGCTGAGTACAAGTTTACACTAGCAGGGGCTAGTTTTGGGTGTTGAGGAGTGGGAACTTTTCCCACTGCTTGACTTATAGACTTTTTTGTCTTTAGTGAACTTTTTTGGGATTCAGATTACACAAAGGCACCCAAATGATCTTTGGATCATAAGGAGTCAATAACAATAAAAAATTCACAAACACAATCACCCAATTTGCACAGATTAATCAATAAAGGCCCAGATATTGCACAAACATGAACAATTAAGCAGAACAGGTTCAATAAGCAATTTTAGCACAATTCAGCCAGCCAAATTCAACCAAATGCATACACAAGCTATATTAAACTCAAATAAGCAAGTCTAAACAAGTTTCATGCAATGATTCAAAGAATTAAGCAAGATTCAAGCACCTTAAGTTACTAATGAACACAAGAACATACAATTTTTCACTTTGCTGATGTATTTGACACACAAGCCAAATTCAACACCTCAAATCTCACAAACAGGTTACAATAATGATGTTTTAACAGCTTTTAGCCCTAAGCATGCATAAACTCTAGGTTTTCCCAAATTCTTAGGTCAAAATCAGTCAAACTCACAAAGATATAGCAGATTGTTTGATTTTAAGGTTTGGTTCCAAAAACTTGTAGCAAAACACTCTCAACAAGGCATATAACAGATACCAAGTGTAAACAACACCTTCTAACAACTCAATACTAAGATTCAATCACAAACAGGTAGACCCAAACACCCCTTTAACTTTTCAAAACCAAAATTTTCAAAGGAAAAGTGACATTCAAGACCACCCAAGCTCAGATAAATACAATAACAACTAAGAACAACAGATTCAAGCAAGAATAAGCCACAAAATACACAAGAACAAAGGCAACACTCAAATATCACAAATATCCAAAATATTTCAGATTTTGGGATTAAGGGTGTGTACCTCATGGATGTACATCCACACCCACGGATTTTGAGCTTATGTGCTAGCAAGAACAAGCACAAGCTTCCACAACAAATCCTGCTAAGAATTAACAAGGTTAGAAGCACAAGTATAAAATCAGAAACTTGAAAAATCCTTGATTGATGCAACTCTTGTCCTCCACACTTGATTATCCCCAAGTTATAAGGCTCACCACACCTTAATCAACACAATTAGGATGCTATGATCAGCCCTATAACCCAAGAATTCCAAGATAGACCAAGAACTTAGCAAAATATCAAGAAAATGGAGAAAATGTGCAAACTTTTGCACACTCCTCTTTTGAAAACAGGTTTTTGATTCAAATTCAATAAACAATAAACATAAACAAGCATAAATAAGATGGCACTTGGTCTTTCTTCAACACACTTAACACAAATTTCATAAATCTAAAAATGGGATTTACAAGTGCTTGAACAAGGAAAAACCAAAAGCCAACGTACAAGTGAGACCTTATGGCTTTATATATAGTGTTACATGTGAACTAAGAACAAATAAAAACTCTAAACCCTAATGCTTGAAGTCCCAAAAATGCCCTTGCAGAATTTGAAAACCTTGGACTCATGTGATGTTTCCTTGGACGTTTGTGGAGTAGATAGCTGTTGGAATTTGATCTAAGGGCTCAAACAAAGCTTAAAATGTAAGCTTGTATATGGATGGTTGATTTTCTGGCTTGTTTTGGCAGTATCCTCTTTGTGTGTAGCAGGGGAATCATGTGTGGCCCTTGGGGGTGATGTGGCAAGTGATTTAAAAGTTGAGTTATGATTAGAAGACAACTAATCATAATTCTGGAGGTGATGGATGCTTAATTATTGCTTAGTCAATAATCCCCAATTTGTGTTCTTGAGTAAATAGTAACACGTTTAATCTAATTTGGGTTTTAAAAGTCATGTTAAGCGCCAAATATTAAACTAATCAAAGATTAGTTATAACTGGTTTTAAGTGGAGGGTGACATGGAGGAATGGTGGGATTTCATTGGTGGAGAGAGTGAGTAGGGCACGTGTCACCCCCTCACTGGCCTAGGTAAGTATCTTGTCTTGGCAGCTTTGGTCCTTCACCTTCCTTTCTTCTTTCACTTTGCAAATAATCACTCAAAACTGAATTTCCTTTGTATTTAAACTTTCAGTTTTCAAACTTTTGCCCCAAATACTTTTCCAAAGTATTTTCAGGGGTATTTATTGCCATTTTGTGATACTTTAAGGGCTGATTTGGCATTTTGTTGATGGATAATGGTCTTGACTTGTATGTTGAGCATTTTGGAGGACTGAATTTGCCAAGTCATAATGATTGAGGGACCATTTTTGCCAAATGTTGAAAGTTAAGGGTCCTTTTTGTAATTTTGGGATTTTCAAAGGACCAAACTTGTAATTTCTTGTACTTTGAAGGAATTCATGATATATTTGTCTTTGTGGTTGACAATTTAGCTTTGTTGAGGGGCTAAACTTGCCAATTCTTCAAAGTGGAGGGCCCTTTTTGTAATTTTGACAAACTTTAGGGACCAAACTTGTAATTATGAAGATACAAGGGTATAAAGTGTCAATTCTTCCATATTGGAGGACCCTTCTTCATAATTCTTCAAATCCTCAAGGGTTAATCTTGGGAAAGTCTTCATTAGGGCTTGGTTCATTGTGCGGCTTCGTTTCCCGTGTCCGTTTTTGTATGATTCTTGTGATCTTTTGTCATTTTCTCAATATCCGTACCTAAAATACACAAGAAACAAACACAAGCATATATATGGGTATTTTGATGATATTTAATGCATTTTAAGCCCTATTTGGACGATGAGACTATGTATAAAAGCAGTCTCATCAATTCACATTCACATTAGTACCACCAATTCCACTACCGCCAGCTCCAGTACCGCCAGCTCTACTAACGACTCGAATTTCTTAATCTCATCATCAAAACGATTATTCCATTGCCTAGATGCTTGCTTAAGTCCATAAATGGAACGCTTGAGCTTGCATACTCGGTTAGGATATTTAGGATCGACAAAACCCTCAGGTTGCACCATATAGACTTCTTCGGAAAGATGTCCATTGAGGAAGGCGGTTTTGACATCCATTTGCCAAATCTCATAGTCGGCTATGGCTATAAGAATCCTTATAGCTCTAATGTCTGCTACAGGAGAAAAGGTCTCTTCATAATCAACCCCGTAGGTTTGAGTGAAGCCCTTTGCTACAAGACGAGCTTTAAAGGTGTGTACTTTGCCATCCCTGTCAGTCTTTTTCTTGAATAGCCACTTGCTACCAACAGTTCTACCGTTAGGAGGAAGATCAACTAATACCCAGACATCATTATCTTTCATGGATTGCATCTCCACATTCATCGCATTAAGCCATTTTTCAAATTCAGGATCCAATAATGCAGCTTTATAGTTAGCGGGTTCTCCAAGATCCCCTAACTCATGCTCCTCAGCATCGACGTATAAACACATTCGATCTAGGGCACGACGTGTCCTAGAGGACTTACGAATGGGATTGATATCACTTTGAGGTTCTTCAATTTCTTGATCATCCTCATCATGATCTAAGCCAGTGTCATCAGAAGGATTTGTATCTTCATCTTGAATAATTTCAAGATCTTCTATACTCCCACTTGCTTCTTGATCTAAGAGATTTCTCTCAAAGAACTCATCATTCCGAGCAACAATAACTTTGTTCTCAGGTGGGTAGTAGAAGGAATATCCCATCGTTTCCTTTGGGTATCCTACAAAGATACACTTAATAGATCTGGGTTCCAGTTTGTCAGGTTTGGTCATCGTATCACGTTTAACCAAAGCTTCACAACCCCAGACTCTTAAGTAAGACAACTTAGGGGCTTGCCCATGCCATACTTCGTATGGTGTCTTTTCAACCTTCTTAGTTGGAACCATGTTGAGTATGCGTGCAGCAGACTCAAGGGTATAATCCCAAAAGGACTTTGGAAGAGTAGTTTGACTCATCATGGATCGAACCATGTCTAGCAGTGTTCGATTCCTCCTCAGACACCCCATTATGTTGACGTGTGTAGGGAGGAGTTCGATGGGCGATAATCCCATGCTCCTTAAGATGATCCAAAAACTCTTGACTCATATATTCACCTCCACGATCAGATCGTAGTGATTTTATGGTCTTACCGAGTTGATTTTCTACTTCATTTTGAAACACTTTAAATGTCTCAAACACTTCATGTTTATGCTTTAACAGGTAAACATAACCATACCGACTAAAGTCGTCAGTAAAAGTGACAAAGTAGTTAGCTCCTTGCCTTGACATGATTCTAAATGGGCCACAAACATCAGTATGTATTAGTCCAAGTAGATCTTTAGCCCTTTCCACTTGATGTGAATAGGGTTTTCTTGCCATCTTCCCAGACATATAAGAGACACACTTTTCAAATGACTTAATGTCAGTTGAGGTGAGAAGTCCATCATGTTACAACTTCTCCATGCGTTTCTTGCTTATGTGTCCAAGACGACAATGCCACAAGAGAGTAGAGTCCAAATTTAATTTGGCTCTTTTATTGCTAACAGCAAACATAGAACTATCATTGGTTTTAAAACAAGACATATCAATTTCATAAATGCCATCCCCTCGGGGAGTAGCAGTAAAATAAACAACGTTATTCCTAGAAACTGAAATTGCATTATCCGAATCAAAACAGTTTACAAAACCATCTTTAAACAAACCAGAAACTGAAATAATCCCTCTAGTGATAGAGGGAGCATAATGACAATTGTTCAAAACAATAACTAATCCACTAGGGAGACATAAATGATAATTTCCAATAGCTTCGACTCCTGCACGTTGACCATTGTCCATGTATAGATTCAAAGCTCCTGGATTCAGCTTCTTACTTCCCCTTAGACCCTGAGTATTATTACAAATGTGAGTACCACAACCAGTGTCATATACCCACGAATTACTCGGAAGGGAATATAGTTCTATAGTGAAAATACCTGAAGTGTTGGCTTCTTGAGACAACCTCTTCTTTTTCTGCAACTCGGCTAAGTGCTCGGGACAGTTCCGTTTCCAATGACCTATCTGACCACATTTGTGACAGGGGTCGTCCTTAGCAGGATTATCCTTTTTGGGTGGTGGAGGATTTCTGTTCTTGGGAGCATAAGATGGTTTGTGCTCGGGAGCATAAGCCAGCTTATTCTTTCCATTACCATAATTCCCCTTCGCAGCCTTAGGCGGTTTTCTACCTTGGTTTTTCTGGACCTTGCCTGCACGCACATTATGAAGTGCAGGTGAAACAACCTTCTTGGGAAGTGTTTGCTCATGTTGTTTAAGCATGGCATGCAGTTCATTCACCGAATTCACTGTCATACTCCTTGGAAAGGCCTATCAAGATCAGGCTTATTCCATAGCTGACAGTCACGGGGTGACCAAGACGCTCCAAGTTCTCAATGTAGCCCTTCATCTTAAGAACATATGAGCCTACATTTTGACCTTCCTCAAGCTTGCACGCGTGAAATTCACGCGCAGTTTGAAGAAGTTCCTGTTCTGCTTGCTGAGAAAACATGGTTTTCAGCTCCTGCAACATGTCATATGCTCCGAGATGGGTTAGATTTCGTTGGATCTCTAAGTCCATAGTCATGAGCATAAGGGCAGCAATGTCCTTTGACCCTTTGACCCAAGCAGCATGAGCTGCAAGAGCATCGGGAGGGACTTGGTGACCAGGAGTTGCAACAGGTGCAGCAGGAATTGGATGTTCCAAGTATTGTTCCTTGTCTTCAGCTGATAGGATAATGCGCAATTGGCGGTACCAATCAATGAAGTTAGGCCCAGTGAGTTTGTGTTTCTCGAAGAAACTCCTGAGTACCGAATTGTTTCCGACATTGGTAGTCATCTACAATTAAAAAGTTCAAACAATTAGTATTTTCGATAATTACATTCTTAATAGAATTAACTACCCAATTAATTACTAATTAAGACTAAGATCCATCTTGTACTCCCACTCATTACAAAAGGACTGTCCAATATGTAAACAAGTGGGGCAAGAGGTAAGCGACGAGCGTTAATTGCATAACATGCAACTCTTAGACTTTATGAGACTGTTCAAGACACTAGTAAAACGATAGTAGTGTCATGAGCATGTTTAGTCTCATCTTATGCCTCGGGTCCAGGGTCTGACCGTGCATACTCGAGTTAAGTTAACCAAGCAAGAACATGCAAATATCACACAGGGTGTGACCGTCGTGAAAAATTTGCCATGGGTTTGACAAGGCCCTTAGGACTGTCCAGAGAAGCCAAATCAAATGCACGTGTTCTTAGTTGGCTGGCATACACTTAAATTTCACATAGGGTATAACACATAAATGTGGTAAAACATGTGTACAAAGAAGCATGTAAACAACTTTGTAGCACGAATTTCAAAAACTTTTAGTAATGACACTGTAGTGATCTACGATGGTTCACGGTAGCTCCAATCGAACTCGCAAGCAAGCGCAGGACCAGACCAGCGCAAGGCAATAGTCGGATATCCTTTAGGTGTGACTGTGCGCACCGGCTTATACCCGCCTTATAGTTTGTTCTAGTGGGTGAGCCGTACATCCCATGAGTCCATAGCGTCCAGTTTTTATTTTCATGAAAGCGTGTTTCAATAGTGTTTAGGTCCTTTTATTTTATAAAACACTTTTCCACGTAACACATAACCGGTCACAATGAGCATGTATTTGGGCGTGTAAAATATTGACCAATTTTAATGTCATGTTTCTCTATAAGTATTTATCCATCTTGCATGTAATTTAGGTGTTTTGAAAAACATGTAACAATAATGCAATTAGGAAAACAAATACAACAAACATAAGACATTAAATAAACACATAAATCCGAGACCCCGAAGAGTCTTCCCCAAACGAAGAACCATAAGACTCTCATTAGGTTTTCATCAAGTACCTAAATCGCCCCATGCATCACATTACGTGATTGTAGTGAGTCTTATAGCCGGATAACACATAAAATAATCATGGCAAAACAATTAATTATTAATTTTTTTTTAATTATTTTATGTATTCTAATTAACCATTTAATTTTAGTTATATGTTTCTGATTAACAATTAATTTTAATAATTACCATCTTGTTATTTTTTATAATTAATGACAAGTACACAATTTAATTGTCAAATAAAAATAAAACAAATAACTAAATTAGGTTTCATGCATGCGGTTTCGCGTGTTTATTTAAAACGTGTAACCCATAACCACCAAACGAGCATGACTCGTGATGCCACTGTTGGGATTTAATACCTAGTTAACCATGTAACTACGAGTGCGTAGCGGAATGGATCTAGTTTGAGCAATTATGATTAACACGTAATTAATAATAAACAATAAAGGAAACGCGAAAACGTACCTTCGTCCAAAAGCAAATGAAACAAATAAGTGGCTAAAGTAAACCACCTCTATGGTTGCTCACACAAACACGTCAAACGAACACGTCCGGATTGCTAGCCGAAATTCACGTATAACCAAACAACCAGTGTTATAACTTGAATTGGATCAAAACCAAATCAAGTCCTTAAAACTTTTGTTCCAACTAAGAGCCCAATACCTCTTTGTATAAAAGGAGTCCAATAATAACTTATGCCCAAAATTATACTGGAAACAAGAACCGTCTATTGCATTAACAGCAACAACAGGATCTAATCAACAACCTTCAAATCAACAAGCTTCAAATCAACAACCTGAGGATCGAATCAAAACAGGGTGACCTCCTCAGATTATAGCTGCAATTGAATTGAGTGATTCAAATATCAAATCCCTAATTAGGGTTTATAAGTGAATCGGTTTTTGGAAAAGATCAAGAGGCAAAGGTGAGTGATTTCATGTGTTTTTTCAATCTTATGATTTCGTCTCTATTGAGAGCAGGGTATGAAGGAGTATTTATACTCCTCAAACCCTCCCTATTGATAAGCTCCAAGTTCAAGTTTTAGGCCTTATCAATTACCAAATTCTAGGCCTTATCAATTACTAAATCAGGTTCTATCACAACTCTTGCTTTCTTGTTATCCAAAACGAAATTCAAACACCCTCTAGATCCTTCTATAGCCAGCAAGGGACTTAGAATATCTAAGGATTTTGTCCTAATCGTTTGTGTCCAAATGGTTCATAGTCAGAAGCTTTTATACGTGAAACACTTAAACGCATTCTAGTATTTTCGTGTGTGTGCCCTCAATAGGCTCACACACCTCTAGCCACATTTGGCTCATTCCAACGAGCATGAACTAACAAAACTGATTTGAAATTGGCTGATTAAGCTAATAATCTGACCCAATCCTATTTATGTACCATTTGTCGTTTGACTATCGCTAGCTGACTTTCTAAGGCTGGTTTTAACTAGTTTTAGGCTAACAAATGAGATGCAAACAATCTCAAATCTACAGCTACAAAAACAACTAACGCAATCAGCTAAACCAAACATACCTTAATGCTAAAATGATGCAAAATTAAAGAGCTAAATGCGAGATCTAACACAAACTGAGAACAAACAGGTTATAAAACCACTAAATCAGATCTAAACAAGTAGTAAACAATAAGAAACAAACAAGTTTAACAGCAAGAAAAGTAACTAGTAGTAAACTCCTAAGTTTATGCCTAGAAATGTAAATGAGATCAAAAACCTGCTTCCAGGCCTGTCTGCTGTCGACGATTGCTATACTATGGAACTTGAACCGAAAACTGAAATTGAAGCTATACTTAACCGAATTCTACACCACTGTCTAACGATCTCTACCCGACCAGTCTTCTAACATCAACCAAAACCATAAAACTTGCTTCAAACCTATAATCAACTACAACTATCAATCTTCCAACAGCTTGCAACCATAAGAACTTGAACAAACACTCCTTTGAAAAGCTAGTACTCAGCTAGCTTATTCAAATAAGCAGATGAATAGTGACTGCTACTATAACACAACTTGTAATTTGGATTTTGTGGATATTGAAAAGAAATTGAACAATACTTGAAAGTAAGATGCAAGGTAATGAATGTTTGACTGAAATTAAGTAGGAAAGACAGGAATTTAAGTGCAGGAAATTAAAATTTCTTTAAAATAAAAAGGTGGAACACAATTTCGATTACAAAATCAGAAAATGGAACAACATTACAAGTGAAAATCCTAATCTATTTATAGAGGATTGATGGAGACTTTGGGGACGTTTTCTCTCTCCAAGGGTTTTCATATCATCCGTTTGATCTAGCTTGGAAAATCAGCAACCTTATAAGCCGTTGGATGAAATTGATCATTCTCTCACTTGTCACGGATTGCCGGCATGGCAATGATGTGATATCATGTGTGTTAGTTTAACATATGATTCCCTTGATAATTCCACAAACTTTGTGCTTTCTCCCAATTCAACTCGGATTGCCAGCGTGGGTTTTACTTGATGACTTGGATGTTGCTGATGTGGGATGTTTTGATTGGAGCTTTGGGAGTGCTTGGCCATCCTTTAATTGCTTTATTACCCAAAAGGTAATAATTCCCCATTTCTATAAACTGGTAAAAAACGAAGGGAGGGAGGAGGTGTACAGTGAATGGAGGGAAGGCTTGTTTTGGGTAATTCAACATTATTATTTTTTTTACTGATGGTTCATAATGGGCAATGATGGGCCAAAAGCTAATGTGGACTGTGGGTTTTTGGGGTTTATGAACTTGTTATTAAGCTAATTGGGGTTTTTGGGGTTTCTCCGTTTGCAGGGACGGGGTTGGATTCGTGGGTTCCTGGGAGTGCTTTGCGGTCGGCTGTTCAGAAGAAGAAGAGGAAGTATTCTTCTATTTGTGCTGAGCATGGTTACTCGTTTATTCCATTCGCCTTCTCGACCTTTGGGGAGTTTGAGGAGGAGGCGATGGATACTCTCTCGCGTCTTAAGCGGTTAGCTGGTTGTCATTCTAATGACGCGAGGAGTGGCGGTTTTTTGATGTCTAGGCTTAGTTTTTGTATTCAAAAAGGGGTGGGCGCGCAGCTTGTTTCGCGGCTCCCTTCCAATTTTGTGTGATTAATAAAATTGGAATTTCGAATTAAAAAAAAATAAAAAAAAATAAATTATAATAATAATAATAATAATAATAATAATAATACAAAAATTTATTTAATTTTTATAAAAACTTTATTTTATTTTTATTTTTATTATTATTAATTTTCGAAAATATATATATTTATTTTATTTATTTATTAAAAACTATTTATTTAATTAAAAAAAACCTATCAAACTTTTAAAAAATTCATAAAAAATAAACCGTGAGGAGTTACGACGCGAGATCGGGACCGTTGGCTTCGTAATTTTATGCTCTTCAATGTGGTTTATTAGTGAATGACTTTGGAGATTGGCAAAAATGGTCCTTGTTGTAAAATTTTCATCAAATCTTCATCTTTAGCCCTCCAATCTTCATTCTTTTGGCACTATTTGGTCCTTTGACTTTATCTTTGGATTTTTCTTCGATAAATGACCGTGAAATCCCGTGTTTTCTTTCCTTTTGATCTTTTGTACCTATTTCACAAAAAAACACAAACCACGCATAATTCTGACGTTTACGATATTGATTACACGTTTTGGTTTCGTTTTTTCATTGTTTTAAGTGGTAAAAGGATATGTTGGAAATACGTTTTTACGTATTTATGAAGGATCGGTCGCTCCAACGATATATTATTGTATTAGGCTCGTGATCCAGTTTGTACTAAATATAGTCCATATAGCCCACATGTAGGGTGGGCTATATATACCCCTCCTAGCATGTTAGGAGGGGTGGTTCATTCATTTACAACATTTCATTAATCTAATTTCACTTTCTCTCTCTACTTTTCTTTTCTCTCCTTTCTCTCTCTACACCACCATCTCCTTCTTCCCCATTCCACCATCAAATCCTTAGATCAATCCATCATTTAACAAATCCTTAGAAATCGTAGACCTTCAATTGGTATCAAGAGCCATGGTTGAATCTTAGGATTTGCTTATTTTTTATCTTTTGATTTGGTGGTAAAAATCCTTTCTTTTCTAATTTTTTATCAATCTTTTCATCATTCGATCAACTTTTTATCAATTTTTATAAATTTTATCAATTTTTATTTTTTATTATCAGTTTTATTTTTTCGTGTGTTTTTTATAATCAGTTTTTTATTATCTGTTTTTTAATCAGTCCAAATCCGTCCAAATTTTCTTCTTCTTTTTCATATCAGTCAAAATCCTCAATCAGTCCAATCAGTTTTATTGTTTTTTTTTTCTATGTTTTTTTTTATCAATTTTTTTTTATATACATCTGGGTCACATTTGATAGCTAAATCAGTCCAGTCAACTTCTGTTCATGTTCAAGATCGTGATTAACAGATCTTTCAGTATCAAACTTTCTATTTTCTGTTTCTTGTTATTCCGTATAGACTTTCCGTATAGCTATTCCGAATAGACTTTCCGCATAGGTTTCCGCATAGGATTCTGCATAGGATTCCACATAGGATTCCGCATAGGATTCCGCATAGGATTCCGCATAGGATTCCGCATAGGTTTCCGCATAGGGTTTCCGCATAGGGTTTCCGCATAGGGTTTCCGAATACATTTTTTCCGAATAGACTTTTTTTCGAATAAGACATTTTCGGAATAGGACCTTTTCCGAATAGACTTTTCTAACAACACGACTCGACTCATTTTTCACAAACTATCCTCGTTTACAAACCCACGACACCCACTCTCGACTCCAACATCCCAACTACAACTAAACTCACACATTCTCTACCTCGACGAGACCACCTTTCGTCTCGACTCAAACAACCAACCCTCTCACCCCGACACCCTCTCACCCATCCAACCCACAACAGAAGACTCTATTTTTTAAAAACGACTCGCATACCCAAAAAAACCTCTCAGCCACACAGACCAACAGACTTAATCTGACCAAGACTCTCGACCAACATCAAACTCGACATCTCAACCCTCAGTCTCACACAACACACCCTCGCCTCCCTCACCCTTACTTTCGTCTCAAGACCTCACTCACATCACCCTCGACCCTTAACCATAGACCCTCGCCAACCCAAAGACTCTCGACTCAAAACCAAACTTCGACCAAAAACCCACTGATCATCACACCAATCGACACATACTCAAAAAACAGAACACTCACCCAGATCTCAGAAAAACCCTCATCGATCAAGGGCACATACAACAGTAAGAATACCTACCTCAATCTCACGACTTAAGAAAAACATCTCGACAAGAAAGACACTACAGAAGAGAGAGGGACTCAACAGATAAAGAAACTCGAAAAACCTACCCGAGACCATAAGCATGATCTTGAAGACGTCATCTGAGATGGATATATAAAAAGAGTTTGTCTTTGTCTACGTGATTGAGATGGATACATAGTCAGAAATTGAGGAGTGTTAGTAATTTCGATCTGGAATTGTTTCAATTTTTTGATTGAGATAGAGATATAGGGGCCGGAATATAGACGGAGGTTACGAGGTTTGAGGTGGTATTTGGATTAAAGAAGACGGCGGAGGTTTCTATGTGTGGTGGTTGATGAGATTAGTAACGGTGATGTTGAGAGAAAATAGGGAGATGGGGGCGGACACAGTAAGATAGTATATTAGGGTTTGAGGTGTTTAATATTTTTAGGTGAGAGTATTGGAAGTGAAAGTAAACACTGAGACGGAGTAAACAAGAAAGACAAAGAAAAAAAAAAATTAAACGGACGGTTGCCACGTTTTTTGTTTGGCAACTTTGTTTTGGGACACGTATATTTTCTTTTTTTTGTTAAAGTCGACATTTAGTTTATTTATTATCAGATTTTATTTTTTTTAATTTTAGTAAAGTAACATTTTTCAAATTAAGTTTACCTTTTATTTTATTTTTTATATATATATTTTTAAAGTTAATTTTTTTTAGGTAAATTAATTTTGAATATTTTGTCAATTGATATTTTTTGGTATTAGTACATCGTGTTAAGGCGGATATTTCGAAAGAAACAAAGTGGTAAAATATTTGACGAGTCAAAAGTGACGAGTCAAAAGTGACGAGTCCAAGTGACAAGATTTAGTTGACGGGCGTTATTTTTTTTGAGTAAGCCGACTTTGATTTGGTCTCCGGTTTATTTTATCTTCGTTTGAGCCGACAACATCTTTTGAACCAATTCGACTTGTAAAAACCCGACAACAACTATATCCACATCATTTTTCTTTATCTTTCCTCGATTTTCAATGGATTCGTTCAATTCGACACTTCAAGAGGGAGAACTGCAACCAATGAAAAACAAAGTTAGGCAAAGTGGCATCACTTCATTTCAAATGCTTCAGTATCATCTAGTTACTCTTTCGCGGCTTCATGGAGGGAGCGAATTTGTGACCATCTTTGGTCAAGATCGTCATGTATTCATTGACTCAATGTTCACCACTTTGACCGAACTCGCCGAGCAACTCAACCGTGAAAACTTTAATCACACTGCATCGACACTTGCATATAAGGGTCTTGTGACACAACTCACGCCTTTCCTCCAATTCAATATCATCAAGCCGGAAAGTTCAGTGATTTGCCAATCCTTTCTTCGAGATACACATACCGAGCTTCGAGTTTTCCGTGATACGATATTGAAACTCATGACAGCGGTCTCGTCTTCGATTTATCAAAGATCACAACTTCAGCAAGCATATGATAATGGAGTGCAAGAATCAATGATGCAGATGCAAGAGGAAACTGGTCATACGATTGACAACTTGGAGCCTAACGATGGCAAGAGCACGGAATCAGGAGGACAACATGATACCAGTGGCACGTCAGGGAATGTTCACAAGATCTCTTTTGATGACACCTTACCCATTTATGACCCAGAGCCTGCAAACATGGTACAATATAATGTTGTTTATGATGTATATGCTGATGACATGCCGCATATTGAGCATTCTGAACCTAATTATGACAAACATGGGATGGAAAAGAGTGATAGCAATACCACTTCTGATTCATCCGATGTGAGTCATAATGGGGGAGAAAGTGCTCAAAATGCTATAGTACATGATGATAAATGCTTTATAACTGCCTCGTTAACTGATTCTGATTCCAAGATTAAAGAGCTCGAAACGATCGTAGCTCGGAAATCAAAAGATCTTGAGGATGCCAAACTTGAATTTTCTAAGAAAACGGAAAAATTTGAAACATACTTTGAAAAACTTGAAAAGTCAAACGTTGTTCTTGAAAGAAAATTGGATCAAACTGTTCAAGATTCTAAAGCTAAAAAGGATAATCTTTTGAAACAAATTCAGTTACTAGAGTCTAAATTGGCATCCCAAGATAGAGTACTCAAAGAGAATGAGACTTTAAAAGCCCAAGTACAGGAAAAGGTTTTTGCTATAGCTGTGTTGAAAAACGAGTTAAGGAAAAATAGAGGACCTAGTGTGGACACTAAGCTTGAAAAACCATCAATCTTGGGGAAACCGCCTACAAATCAGTTCGTCAGACAACCGATTGTCAGACAACCTACTGCATTTAGATCCGAGCGACCACAATCCTCGAGACCGTGGTTTGCCTCCCAAGTTGATTTGGTTCATCTTTCTAGACCAGACACTCCAGCAACTAGGCCCTATGTGATCACTCCAGCTTTAGCAAGACCAAATCATATGATTGCCTCTAGTTTCCCTAAAAATACCAAGACCACGTCTAGAACTAGTTCAAATGAAGTTTGCCATAAATCTGGTCTTGGGGAAGCTAAGCAAAAGACACATGCAAGAGATAGCAATGTCCAACCTAGTCAGATGCCTTCTAGATTACCCAACACTGCTAACCATAGCATGCCATCTTCTAGGAGCATCGATCAATCATCTAGGAATTATTCAGACATTAAATATGCTACTTGTAAAACATGTAGAAAATGTGTCTTTACGGCAAATCATGATGCTTGTGTCAAGAAATTACTTGATGAGGTGAACTCCCGTGCTAGAATTAAGTCACAGTGGATAGCTAAAATCAAACCCTTCGGTAAAGTTTGGCGCCCCACTGGTAGAACTTTCACTCTTGTAGGAAACGAGTGCCCTTTAACTAGGATAATCTCCGATTCTACTAAGTCTACTAGGGAGGAAACTGATAAAGATGATACTTCACTTACGCCTAAACTTAAGGTTTTCTATAAAAGGAAACGTTTGCCAGCCAAGACTAGTGAATCATCTACTCAGGTCGCCTCTGACACAAGTAAAGCCAACTGTGAACCCCCATGTGCTTCTATAATTGATATCGCTAACCCACGACAAAGCATGCAAATTCCTAATGTGATTGCAGGTACCAAAGTTGATGTTCCAAAAGAACGCAGCGGTCCAATCGTTGTGTACCGTTCAACTAAGGACACTCTTAGAGTTTGGTTGCTGAAGAAGCAGATATCAGAGAAACAAATGTCTCAGGGGATTCATGGTTAAGCTGCAAACAAGGACTTATAGTCACATCACAGACTATAACTCGCTCATCAAAGAAAGGAAAGTTTATCGCCGATGATAAACTTATCCTAAAAACGAGAAATTCATTTTTCTCGGGCATGAGTTTATATCAAAAACATTCCAAGTTTTTAAGCTCATGCATTACGGCTCCTCGTTAAATGACAGACGACGACCCGGACTTCAGAGACAGGGAAGTTTATCTACGCAACGATAACTTACCCTCTTAACAAGAAATTAAGTTTTCTTGGACACGAGCTTATGCTAAAACCATTCAAAGGTTTTAAGCTCGTGTATATGACTTACAAATAAATGTCAGACTGTAACTCGAACTTCAAATAAAGGAAAGTTTATCATTAATGATAAACTTATCCTCATAACGAGAAATTCAATTTTCTCGGTCATGAGCTTGTATTAAAACATTCGAAGTTTTAAGCTCAGAAAGAAAAGTGTATCTTTTAAATAAGAGAACTTTTCCTCATAACGAGAAATTAACCTTTCTCGGTCATGAGCTTTCCGTTAAAACAGTCAAAGTTTTCAAGCTCATGAAAAACGACTTCTAAGTAAATGTCAGCTTAGGACTCGTTCTTCAGATACAAGGAAAGTTTATCGCCGAAGATAAACTTATCCTTAACAACGGGAAGTTTACAACTTCTCGGACTTGAGCTCGTTTTATAAGATATTCAACATCTTAAGCTCAAGTAATTGGTTTTCAAAACTTTGAGCACAATTTTTCGAGAATTTCTCAAAAGGTTTTTCTAAATCTTTCAAAATTGTGTGTTCAAAAATGTTTTGATAAAAAGAGCATGTCTTCTGGAATCGATAATATTTACGAACCTAGAAATGTCATTCAATAATGACACGGGGTTGTAAATAAAGTTCGAGCAGAAGTTCAAATTTTTAAAACATGCTCAAAATGGTTTGCTATTATTTCAGATAGCAACCCGCTTTTCATAATCAAGTCAAGCATTTCACCGGAAAGCTTTGACTCAACAACGGGAATTAATTTTCTCGGGGACGTGACGAGGTGACCAACATTCGTGAACAAGAACCATGTGCTTCTTTCATATGCTGTTCTCCATTATTCAGGTCCAACCTCGTACATTGCTAATCTTGTGAATTCATTATTATATATGATCTTTGCACGTAATAAATACCTTACACTTGTGTTTAAAAGGTATTTAATTTACGTTTCAAGTACACCCTCATTAATTTGAGGGGGAGCTTGTTAAAATCACGACGATAATTGGATTTGCATTTTTCTTCCCAAATTTTCTTAAAACGCTATTAAATCAATTGATATTAAAAACATTGATTGAGTTAATATTTTTAATATGGGGGAGAAAATGAGATTTAATATGGGAAATGATTAATCACAAATGGTTTGACTTAACGTGCTAGCTCATCCCGACATGTGCGAAATGTTTTCGGATATCGTGGCATATGTTAAGGGGGAGCAAAATGGATTTGCACTTCAAAATGGATTTCATGGTGATTTATACTTACCCGCAACCCATTTATTTCATGACGATGAAGATTGTGGTGACATAAGGATGGTAGGATAGGTTAAAGTCCAATGATTTCTCTAGAACCGGAGGAATCTTCCCAAGGACATTCCATAGCTAGAAATAGTAGTCCTTAGGAAAGATGGAGAAAGATTGTGAACGTAGCTGAATGCCGACCAAGTACTTAAGTTAGCACTGGAACAATCACAACAAGGTGCTAGTGATGACGTATTGGTATGCATTGAAGGGGTTGAAGAATGAAAAAGAATTGTAAAGATAAAGGGTGTAAAGAAAGAAGCCCTCCTTACAACCTTAGGCAGAAATCGGGTCAATTCATATGCTATTGAGATCATTTTTAATGATTCTTGATATTGAAGAAAGACATCATGGACCCAGTTATGCAAGGCACAACCCATCCCAGCTAACTCAGATATCTCTCAAAAGATATTTGTTTTAATCACACGGAGACAACACATTATCTATTGATTTATTCACTCTGAATAAATTGGTATTGAAAAGGTGGCACTCCTCTCCAGCCTCCGATCACTAAAAATCCAAAATGCACGATCGAGTCTAGAGCCATTTGAGATCATCAAATATCTCATTAGGACACACTTTCATATTTACTTGCTTGTTCACACAATGTGAAAAGTAAGAAAGATATTAAGAGTCCTACGCAAAATCTTCATGATCTTGCCTGAACATCCGAGTAATACGAAAGTATTTACAATGATGATGGAAATCCTTCTTGAGCGAATATCAAAAAGCTCATGGTAGGTGACTTGTGCGATTCTTTATGAATCAAACTTGTGATAACTGGAAAGCAACAGTGGTTTAATTCTTAAATAAATTTAAACACGTTCCAGGCCTCTACGCATTATCATATGATCTTGCCAGAACACTCAGAGTGACTCTTTATTGATTACAGTGACGAGTGGAAATCCTTCTAGTGTTAACATCAAACAGCACTTGGTAGGTAACTTGCAAGATTCTATACGAATCAAGCTAGTGACAACTGGAAAGCAACGATGGTGCGGTTCTTAATTGAACTTCACTTGTTCCAGGAACATGAATTGACGGCTTCAAATCATGCGGATATTATTATCCAAATGATTCACTCTTTATGTTCGCAGTCAGCTTTGGACGGTCGAGTAAAGAGAACGGGTTTACCCGCGAAATCTTGTCAAGGAGGTTCTTTATTGAAACTACCTGTCACA
The DNA here is from genome assembly GCA_025667525.1 of Glebionis coronaria. NCBI lineage: Eukaryota > Viridiplantae > Streptophyta > Magnoliopsida > Asterales > Asteraceae > Glebionis > Glebionis coronaria. The sequence goes on along the minus strand of JANFOE010000127.1, from coordinate 336,397 downwards.
AGTACGATATTTAATATCGTCCAACGGTCTTCACCGACCGGAGGTAAAATGCTACCGAATTAGAATGAAATGTTCAAGGCCATTTCATCCGTGTATATGGTTTGTTGCTAACTGTCTTATGCAGCGTAACAAGAAGGTGGCATTACGGTGTATAATCCAGAAGAAGTCGTCACCACATGCTTATACTACATACACTTAGTACTTCAACAAATTCAAGAAAGTCTGAAGGTCAAGTCTTCCGCTGTATCAAACTCTGAAGCTTTCAAGAATTTAAAGGTATAAGTATGTGGAACATGAAGTCACGAAGAGGCAAATTTCACAAGTGATGAATGCACAAAGTCAAGGCAAGGAAACATGCTCAAGACTAAAGTCAAAGATCACATCAAGCATATTCACAAGAACAAGATCGAAGACTCAAGCATAGATGCTAGGTTTAAGATTTTGTAAAATGGTGTGACCTCCCTTAGGGGGAGATTGTTGGAAATGTGTTTTCCCAAAGAAAGTCTCGGTCACATCATTATTAGCATAGATCACGAGCTATAGAATATTTAGAACTTTGTAACTTGGAGCGACCTCCCTTAGGGGGAGATTGTTGGAAATACGTTTTTACGTATTTATGAAGGATCGGTCGCTCCAACGATATATTATTGTATTAGGCTCGTGATCCAGTTTGTACTAAATATAGTCCATATAGCCCACATGTAGGGTGGGCTATATATACCCCTCCTAGCATGTTAGGAGGGGTGGTTCATTCATTTACAACATTTCATTAATCTAATTTCACTTTCTCTCTCTACTTTTCTTTTCTCTCCTTTCTCTCTCTACACCACCATCTCCTTCTTCCCCATTCCACCATCAAATCCTTAGATCAATCCATCATTTAACAAATCCTTAGAAATCGTAGACCTTCAGGATAAGTGTTTACACACTTATTAAACACATCAATTGTGAAATCAATAACAATGAAAAGTGAACAAGAATTTACTTGCATCCAGGCCCGCCCGCTGTCGACGAATACGATACTATTGATCGAACCGATACCGAAGCTACGAACCGATCTCGAACCGAGCTACTTACCAAGGACTCACGAACATTAGCGACTTAAACTAACCGAAACAAAATCGACATCGAAGCTAAACGAAACTGATATTAAAACCGAGACAAAATCTGATTTCGACACTACCAAACTATCAAACCATGCCGAGACTTATGTCGAAACTTGTAACTGAATGTAAAACTGGATCCAAAACCAAACTCCGAATCTAAAACATCAACTACTATCGAAAATCAATATATCACATCCGAAACCATTCTATCACTACCCTCCGAATCATTCTAAAACACCGATCATTAAAAAATAAACAACAATAACCGAATCCAGAAACACAAATAACCGAATATAGAAACTATATCAAACTTTCAAACTGAATCCAGATTTTTATTAAACTAAATCGAATATAAAATTTTGATAAACCAACAAATTGATGGTCGATATTTTATTCTCAAGTATTATTTAAAAACATTATTTTAATGTTATATTATGAACTCACTCATTTTGGGAAGAAATTCAGGTTTACGTCTTAAAGTAGCATCGACTACGTCTAAACCAGAGAACTCTACGTTACGTGATTACGTTTACATACACCGTTTTTGGGTGACTGTCCGACATTTCAGAAAATAAATTTATTCTCGAATATTATTTTGGAAAATTTAATTTGTGTTGGTTCATAAACTCACAAGTTTACGAGAAGAGATTAGGACTTACGTGCATAATTTAGCGTCTTTTTATGATTAAATCGGAAACCCTAGGTTTACGTATTTACGCTTTTGAGCTCCGTTTTTGATGAGACAATTTTTATTAGATTCATTTTGTGTCGTTGATTCATAATTTATAAAAATGTTTTTCGTAAAACGACCTGGGGATACGCAAATCGAGGAAACTAGAATCGAGGAGTACCTGTAAATTAATGGGGATGAGACATGTTTACACTTGCCCACCCCCATACATGTGGCGGCCAAGCTTCACCAACACATCTATGATGTGTCAAAGCTACAAGATAACTAAGGACACTTGTCCTTAGTTTTCACCCAAAACCACTATCAAGTAAAACTAGCTACCATTTACCATCTAACTCATTTTGTTACATGAAAACACACACAAACTCTCTCTACCCTCCCTTTTTTGCCGTATATACATCACCACAAAACACCATTTGATAAAAAATAAACCATGAATCTTGTGTTTAACTTGCACAAGATGAAAACCCATTGAAGACTTGTTGATTTGAGGTGATCTTAACAACTAGAAAGGAGATTTCATGAGGATCAAGGGCTGATTTCTCAAGGAGTCTACATATTCTTGGTGATCCTAGAAATGTTCTTGATATTTCATAAGATTGGTTACCCAAAACTAAGTCTTATTCATCCAAAAAACTCAATCTTTCATCTTATTGAGTGGTATAGAGATTGTTTCCTTCCTATCATATTGTAATTTTGTAGAAGTAATCATGTATTTTCTTTATAAATTAATATGTATATGATGATGAATGATGATCAAAATATTATGTGGGGATTTTGTGTTAATAGATTGGGTTAAAAAGATTAAAATCTACAAGTTAAAATGTTAAAATCTTGATTAGATTTATGGGCTGTATAAAATAGTAAGTATCAATATGAACACTTGGTTAAATGGCTTAGATTATTGAATATACAGATAGATATATGATTTTTACATATGTGGTGAGTTGACCACTCAATGGAATCAATAAAATGAGCAAGATATGATCAAAATACTATTAAGGTACAAATATGTATAGTCTGTTTTAGACGAATTATTAGGGATACTTAGAGCATGATTGAGCAGTAGCTAAGAGGGAGTTATTTGTAGCACATATCATGTAGTTTGTGCTGCCCAAAGTTGAGCTTCTATCTCCTTGTAGAACTCAAGATATGGCAAAAATGGTGGAAGTGACTTTGATAATCAAATTTGTAAATAAAAGTATATAATATAAAATGAGCACTCAAGTAATATTATTATAAAATAAATAAATAAAACCCACTAACTAATAATAAGTAATATAAAATGAGTTATATAATATGATAAATAAAATTGTCATTTAAAAAAATTACAAACTCAAATGTTTTCTAAATTTATAAAACCATATATAAGTTTTACGTCTTTTCGGCTAAAACCGAAAGATTAACGTTTTCGCTAAATAAAACATAGACGGTCGGATCCATCTAATGTAGCATTTTTTAACACATATACTGATATGTAAGTACGTTTGACAAGTAAAAACCGATAAACCCGAGCTTTATAACTTATAGACATTAAATGGCCAAAGTAGCCTTATTGGACCATTAGTGTGACAATCCGTCAATTTATGGTTTATATTTTATTCTCAAATATTATTTAAGAACATTATTTTAATGTTATATTATGAACTCACTTATTTTTGGGAAGAAATTTGGATTTACATCTTGAAGTAGCATCGACTACGTCTAAACCGGAGGATTCCACGTTACGTGCTTACGTTTACATACACCGTTTTGGTGACAGTCCGACATTTCAGGAAATACATTTATCCGTGAATATTATTTTGAGATTTTAAATTTGTGTTTGTTCATAAACTCACAAATTTACGAGAAGAGATTAGGACTTACGATTATTATTTAACGTCCTTTACGACTAAACCAGAAACCTTAGGATTTCGTATTTACGTTTTCGAACTCCGTTTTTTATGAGACAATTTTTATTAGATTCGTTTTGTGCCGTTGATTCATAATTCATAAAAAAGTTTTTCGTAAAACGACCCGAGGGCACGCAAATCGAGAAAACTAGAAGCGAGGAATACCCGTAAATAATTAGGGATGAGACAAAACAAGTTTTGCCCCACCCCCAATATGGGACGGCTAGACTTAGCCACATACCCCATGTGTTGTCAAAGCTTCACAAGGAAGCTTGTACACTTGTAACAAGCTTAACCTTTAAGCTAAACATACAACTACTCCACCTCAAAACAACTAACACTCAAACCACTCTCTCACTTTCATACATGCAAAACAACCAAATTCTCTCTACTCCCTCTCTCCATTTGTGCCGTCCCACCACCACCACTAAACACCATCATCCTCAAAAATTTAACCATGAACTTAAGCTATGATCAACATATGTTGAAGCTTAGTTGAAGACTTGTTGATTGGAGATGATTTTAACAACTAGCGAGGAGTTTTCAAAGGAGTCAAAGGCTGATTATCCTCAAGGTGTTCATGTAGATGGGTGGTCTTGAAGATGGTCTTGGTTTATCACAAGTTTCTCCATCAAAATCCATGTCTTGATCACAACCTACATCATCATGGTGGTATAAAGATTGTTCTTCCCATCCTCTTGTTATTTTGATTATGTAATCATGTATTTTATTTCCTATTGTATATGTATATGATGAATATATGATGATACAAATATTGTGTGGGGATTTGGTGTTGATAATCATGGGTAAAAAGATGAAAAACTATATGTAAAAGTGGTTAATCTTGCTTAATTTAGTAGGCTGTATAAAAACAGTAAATAACCATGTGATGAACTGATAAAATAGCATAGATTAATGGATATACAGTAAGTAATATGTCTTGTACACATGTGAGATTTGGCCATGCAATGGAATCATTAGGATGAGTGAGATATGATCAAAACAATATTAGAGTGCAAATCTGCATAGACTATTTTGGACGATTTTTATAAAATACTTAGAGACTGATTTAATAGTAGCCATAGGAGAGTTAAATGGAGAACATATCATGTAGTTTATGCCATAAAAATTTGGGCTTCTATCTCCATATAGAACTCTAGATATGGTTGTTTTGGTGAACATGAAAGTAAAAATCAGATTTTGGGAAATTAAAGTATAATAGTATTATATAAGCACTCAAATAAAAATAGTATAAAATATGAATTAAAACCCACTAACTTATATAATACATTTATATAAATATGTATAAGGATAAATAAATGGAAATTTTATAAAAATGGTAGTTTGATAAGTTTCATAAGTTATAAAACTATAAACATGATTTTTACGACTTTTTCGGCTATTACCGTAAAAATTAACGTTTTTCGCCAATTAAAACTTAGACGATCAAAACCATCTAATGTAAAGTTTTTAAAAGTAATATACTGATATATAAGTATCTAATACAAGTAAAAACCGATAAAACCCGAACTATAGGACATACGGACATTTACAAGCTAAGTTAACGTTATTGGACTAATAATACAACAAAATGGGCTAAAACACTTATAAACTTATTTATTGGGCTTAACCCATTTGGGCCCAACATGTAAAGTATAAATACTGATAATACAAGTATGAAATGGATTAATACAAGTTAATGAACTTATAATAGGCTTATTCGACCTAAAACACGTAAATAGGTAAAACTAGTAAACTAGTAAGAAGTTACCAATACATAAACACTAAAATGAGTAAAAGAGAATATGTAAACCCACTTGATCATCATATATACATAATCATCATATGTATACATAATTGTTATTTTTATAAAGACGTTGGACAAGAGTCTAAGACGAGTATTATTTATCTAGGTTTCCGTGATTGAAGCACGTACCGTACGTCCGAATTGCCGATAACCCGCCTTCCCACATCAACGTGAGTTCATAGCCTCGCACTATTTTAAATGTTTTTATAAAATGTTTTATAAACCCGCGAGGGAGATAACATGTTAGTTTTGATAAAATAGGACACCATTTGTCCCGATTGTTTGTTTATTGATTTGGACCCGAATGATTGTATGACCCGATGAATGATTATATGACCCGATAGATGAAACGAAATAGATTATTAAAGTTAGGCTATGTCACTAAAAGTCCCATTAGCATGAATTGTGAACTACCGGGATTTGGTAGACGCTTATGCATATAATAGTACTATTTGGAGACGATCACCCCAGGTCGCGCCTTGACGGTTGATCCCCGTCGTGCCACATTAATTGGTAAGCGAATTTATGTATGAGAAGATTTACACAAGCGTGATTATTGTGACGACACGCTAATTTAGATGGGCAAATTGAGTTTCGGGCTAGCTACCCGTTGTTTGTTGTAGTAAGGTAACAATGTCATGCGGCTTATAATAATCCAATTAACGAAATACTGCTTTATGCATTGAATTACGATATATTGCCTGACTAGCAATACAGGGTCTTATCATTGATATTATGTTCGTGTTTTGGTTTTATATAACCATATTCATATAACGGTTTTTATTTAATCTATACAACGCTATAAAACGTATTGTATGATGTTTTTAACGATAATGGTTCGTATAATGATTTTGAAGGCGAAAGCCTATATTATGATTTTGATAAGGATTTGTATAAAATGACTTTGGCTATTTTATGGCCTATTACAATGATTTGTACAAAAATGATTTTCGGTAATAATTTTATACCGATGTTATATTGATGGTATTTATTAATCTCTATGAATTCACTCGGCGTTATCGTTGACCTTTTCTTTGAAACATGTTTTATCTCAGGTACTTGAAGGTAATTCTCGGGAAGACAACAAGGATTCATGGCCCGCACTTAAATAATAATTTCCATTCAAATGCTTTGTAAAACCTGTATGAAATACAATGACTTGGGACCTATGTAAATTTGATATTTATGAATGGAAATGTTCTATTATTAAACGACGCGATTTTTAAGCGTTGTCTATGATGTGAGTAATGTGCTATCCCGTAACACCAACAAGTCTTCCGCTGTATTGAGTTGTATAAATTTGGGGGTGTTACAGTTTGGTACCAGAGCTCTCGTTATAGAGAACGAAAGATTTTTAAAACCAAGGTTTTGAATAAAACATTTCAAAATCTTTTAACTATAAACATTTTTCTAAAAATGTCTAAAAATCTTTTTACTATAATGGTGCCGAAGAATTCCCGAGTTACCGACAAGGCCAGACTGAGAAGTGTTATTTTAATATATATATAACTTGGATTATATATATATATATATATATATATATATATATATATATATATATATATATATATATATATATATATATATATATATATATATATATATATATATGTATATATATATATACATATATATATATATATATATATATATATATATATATATATATATATATATATATATATATATATATATATATATATATATATATATATATATATGATGTAATTTTATTACATGATTGTTTGATGATTATTTTGATATTTATACGAGGTATTTATACGACGTAGATTGTCACAAGAAACCCTAAATCCCCTAGTAAATTAATCGAAGCTATTCTCGTAGGAATTCTAGCTATCCTAGATCTAAACCAAGTTGTGGATATTTATGATCCCAACAAAATGGTTAATATTCGTAGAATGTTGATATTAGTTGATTGTGATATTAAAGAAGAATTGGCGAGATTAAAACTGATATCGATGTTATGACGGTCTTTCCTTAGAGAGTGGAGTTTGACAAAACGTTACCACCTAGAAAGATGTGATCTGATTCGTTGTCATCCAATTCTTAAATTGAAATCGAAAGGGTGAATGTCGCACTTGAGGCTGTCTTTGGAACCATTACCCAAAAGCCTCATGCCACAAGTACCTTTCCGAGAAGTCTAATTGAATATGTGAGTCATTTCATACTAGTGACTTATTTGATAACTATTGATTAAAGAGCTATAGGATTGAAAATTAAGTGTTGATTATATCGAGCTTTTATTGCCATATTAAGGTCTAAGAATAAGGTTGATAGTATTGGAGAATGAGGTAGGATATCGCATTGAGTATGATTTGGCTGAAACTTGAATAAAGTAAAATTTAACCCGTATGGAATATGAGATTGATAAGAGGAAGTCGTTAAGTTCTGTGATTGAATTATAAGGTTTTAAATTGATGAGGATGCCTAGTGTCCAGGAAATAAACTGAAGTAATCGTCTTCTGAATAGGGACCGATGGATCTTCCGGGACAGGTGGAACCCCCATGACTCTTGTAGATTAGTATTCATTGTGGTATCTTTTAAAAAAATCCCGAACTAAACTGAGACATCAGTTGGTAGGATGAGTTCTTGGAATTGTATGACATAGTGACACGTAATGTGTTACAGTACAATTTTGACTTGTTTATGATTAATGAAAAGACTACCTCTAATTGCTAAATCCTACATGTATCGATGTTATCTCTCTTTATTGCTTCATCCAAATGTTCGCATTAGTGATGCAACCATTGAACAAGTACTCATCTTGATTTGAGTTACATTGTGGATTATTCTTTTCGAGTGCCATCGAGGTCATGAACCTCATGATTAAGTGGCTAAGCTCATTTCTTGATATATTGAAGTTAGTTCTTGGTGAACAACTTGTCATCACTCTTTTGCAGATCACTCATTGTTTTTATAAGATAAAACAGTATCCTTTGAGAAAATTTAATTTTCATCACTATATAGATTATTTAAAGTAAGACTTATAAATAATCATTATTGAAATAGAGTTGATTATGAAATACCTTGGAAAACTTAATTGTTTTCATAACAAAGAAAATCTTTGTAAATCTATTCTTGATTCTTATTTAAGAATTAAGCATGAAAATGTTTTTATTATAAACATGATGATAAAATTTTGACGAATTGAGTATTGCATCGTTAATCTTGAAATTGTATATAGTTGCGCGCCTACATACAATTTGGAAGTGACCATGCAAGGCTGATTAGTAGTCACCATGAAATTATTAATAAACACTAAATTTTCTTTGAAGATTGTGAAAGATTAAATTTTATGAGATCTGCAAGAAGTGAAAAATAGGGACATATTGATAGGGACACCTACATATGTGCCCGTACTATTTATTCTTCTGAGTCGAATTTACTCATCCGTGGAAATTGTCTTATTTGACAAACTGATATTCCCTTCTTGTCCAATTCTCCCGTGGTGAGATTCTTAGGAAAAGTATTTGATCACCGAGTGTTGATACCCGACTGGATGTATCGACGTTCCTATCATTTCTTTTGATTTAATTTCATTTGAACGACCTGGGTAACGATCCGAGGAGCTTTCGAATGCGTACTCAAATTATGAAAACATAGGATATATTCATATTCGTTAAATGTTTTTCGTCTGTATCTGATTTGAAATTCTCTCGCGTAGATTATGCGTTGACCTTACTCTTTTAATAGTAAGTTGAGTCTCCTGATATCCTTGAATTTGTGAAGGATTATGAGTTATTATTAGTCTTTTGAGAAGTTCATATCTTATCGACGGCAATAAAACTGAAAAGTTGATAGTGCCAGTAGAATGGAATGATTGATTATGACATGACGACATTGTCTTAATTGATGGGAACTCGAATAGAATTCCCCTAAATGATAAGATGTTGATTATCAAAAGTGATCTAAATAATTCTTGATGGATGACCATATCCTGTATTAAGACTTGAAATTATACCGTGAATGGTTGTGAATTAGTCATAGATATTATAATCTAGAAAGAACTTAAAATAAATGTATTAAAAGATGTTTCCGTTATCTGAAACTTTAGGAGGTATTTGTTGGTAAATTACCTTTGACTTTCGCCATTAAGGCAAGTTGAAATTGGTATTGATTCTATTCTCGGTGCTGCACCTGTGGCGTGTGCACCGTACGTCAGCACCATCTGAATTAAAGGAATTACCGTGCAACTGAGAGAGTTGTCGGAGAAAGATTTTATTCTACCGAGCTCGTCATCATGAAGAGCTATGGTGTTATCATTCCTTATATTTATAGATTACTGTGAACTGAGTAAATTGACAATGAAAACGATATCCATAACTCGAAATGGAAGATTTGTTCGATCATTTACAAGGTTCTAGCGTATGTTTTAAAGATTTGATCCACGGCATGGTTATTATTAACTTCGCATTCGCGAAGAAGATTATCTATTCCAATCACTACATCCGGTACTTGTAATGAACATTATGAGTTTCACATAATGTCGTTTGGATTGACTAATACACATGTAGCATCCATAAATTTGGTGAATCTCGTGTGTAGGCTGTAACTTGATGAATTCATGCTTGTGATCATTAAGGACTATTTGTTTGTTTCTAAGAATAAGAATGAGTTAATAATTATTTGTAGAATGCCCTGAGTCGGCCGAGTAGTGAAAACTTGTACCTTGAATATTTAACATGTGATGAAAGACTTAATCCTTTACATTATTTGACCGTGTGATTAATAGAAAATGGAATATATTGACTCTTCAAAAATTGGAACCATTAAGGCTTTGGGTTTTACCAAAAAGAAAATGGAAATATGTTTTGACAAATGTTTTAACAAAGGATTTTTAAGGGATTATTCCCTTATACACAAATCATTTAACTAAATTCATGTTTAGGGGTAAATGTTCATGTATATCTCAAGACAACCTAAAAGTGATTGAGGAAACAATTTAAACTATGACTTGAAATTTGAAACGACACTTTTTGCTTTTCAACTAAGAAAATTTTGACCAAAGTATAACCAAAGATTTTTCAAACATTTATGAATCTTATTAATTATTTTCGATAAATCAGCAAAAATCTTGTTAATTAAATTCAAATTATTTTGAACATTTGGTCGAATTAAGAAATTTAAAAACTTTTTGCGTTTACGCTTCATAAAAATTAAATATTTATTATTTAATTACTTGTAGTAATTATTGACGCTTTAAACGTCGGATTGAGCAAAACTGATAAAAACAATGGTTGAGATAGAACTAAGATTTAGAAAATGTGAAGAAAGAATTTTCGAATAGATACGGTCATGATATTTATACCATCTAGGAAAGTGAACGTAATTACTGACACATTATATAGAAAAGATAAAGAACCAATTAGGACATGTTCCTTAATAATGAAGGTGCAAAATAAATTGCCGAACTATTTAAATGTGAACAATGTTTGTAAAAAGGATAATATAGATAATAAAAAGGGGTTCGCGGCTAATATGAACCATTAGAATTGAGGAACCGATGGCATTAAATGTATAAAAGGCCACTTGTGGTTGCCTGAATAGGGAGATTTTGAGATGTAGTCATGTTGGAATCTCGTAAGTATAAGTATTCTATTCCTGTCATTTCTGATTTGATGTATCATTATCAGAAGAAGTTGTACTAATGGCAAATTATGAAGGCAGACACCGCCTCATACATTAGTAAACTTCTAGCTATTGCAAAGGCCATCATCTGAATTTGATTCGATTTGGGTCATCGTCGATAGACTGACCAAATCTGCTAATATCATTCCTGTTAATGATAGATTCTTGATGAAGAAATTGACTCTTTTGTATTTAAAGGAGTTGTGTAAACATAGTGTGCCGTATCAATCATCTGTATCAGGACCCTCGCTTCGCATCGAATTTCTAGAGATTTGCTCAGAAGTCATTGAGAACGAATCTTGATGAGAGTACTGTGTACCATCCCAATCGAAGGGAGGAGGTAAAGTAACGATACACAATACTAGAAGTGTTGTTTTATGTTTGAATGATTGACCTTTAGTAATGAACCGTGTAATCGTTTTCCTTTGGAAAGATTATCATTGATAATTATCGTATTAGGATCGAGATTGAATCTTGTTAGGATCGATATGAGAGGATCTATAATCAGGAGTTGGGATGAAGACACCCGACATACACCCATTGTGAGTTGGACATGTCTTTTAGGTTTAAGGTTTCCTATGATGGCGAACCTAACCTTACAAAATCCTCGACCCGCAAGACCTGAAATGATTGTTGAAATTAGGATCTGATTATTGACTTCCGATAGTGGGCAGGAGGTTATGTGAATATGAAATGTAGATCTTGAGGTGCCAGATGGGTAGCGAAGTTATGCCAAAAAATTTAACCATGGAAAAATGAATTGATGATCTGAAAGATCATGGGATATAAGTCCCCGTTGTATGGGACCATTGAGATGATGTAAAAGATTGGTTTGAAAGGCATATAAGCTGGATCTACCCTAGGACTTCAAGGGCTGCGTGAATTATGTTTCGTATATCGAACTTGATAAAATGTCTATCAAGTGAAAATCTGAATTCTTCTTGATAAAGTTTAGATTGGCGAAAAGTTGCATTCATCAAAAACCCGTGAACATCATGTATAGAGAAAGTAAGTCAACAATAAGCCTGATCTTATTCCCGTAGTTATGTTTGATGAAACTTGCGTATTGTAATGGATTACACTTGTGAGAAAAGACCGAATGTGGAGGAAATACCCACATGGCTTTAACTCTATAAGAAGCGAGTAGTAAGATAAGATGATCTTTGAGGACAAAGATCCTGTTTAGGGGTAAATTCCGTGACAATCCGTCAATTTATGGTTTATATTTTATTCTCAAATATTATTTAAAAACATTATTTTAATGTTATATTATGAACTAACTTATTTTTGGGAAGAAATTTGGATTTAAGTCTTGAAGTAGCATCGACTACGTCTAAACCGGAGGATTCCACGTTACGTGCTTACGTTTACATACACCGTTTTGGTGACAGTCCGACATTTCAGGAAATAAATTTATCCGTGAATATTATTTGAGATTTTAAATTTGTGTTGGTTCATAAACTCACAAATTTACGAGAAGAGATTAGGACTGACGATTATAATTTAACGTCCTTTACGAATAAACCGGAAACCTTAGGATTTCGTATTTACGTTTTCGAACTCCGTTTTTTATGAGACAATTTTTATTAGATTCGTTTTGTGCCGTTGATTCATAATTCATAAAAACGTTTTTCGTAAAACGACCCGAGGGCACGCAAATCGAGGAAACTAGAATCGAGGAGTACTTGTAAATAATTGGGGATGAGACAAAACAAGTTTTTCCCCACCCCCAATATGGTGTCAAAGCTTCACAAGGAAGCTTGTACACTTGTAACAAGCTTAACCTTTAAGCTAAACATACAACTACTCCACCTCAAAACAACTTACACTCAAACTACTCTCTCACTTTCATACATGCAAAACAACCAAATTCTCTCTACTCCCTCTCTCCATTTGTGCCGTCCCACCACCACCACTAAACACCATCATCCTCAAAAATTTAACCATGAACTTAAGCTATGATCAACATATGTTGAAGCTTAGTTGAAGACTTGTTGATTGGAGATGATTTTAACAACTAGCAAGGAGTTTTCAAAGGATTCAAGGGCTGATTATCCTCAAGGTGTTCATGTAGATGGGTGGTCTTGAAGATGGTCTTGGTTTATCACAAGTTTCTCCATCAAAATCCATGTCTTGATCACAACCTACATCATCATGGTGGTATAAAGATTGTTCTTCCCATCCTCTTGTTATTTTGATTATGTAATCATGTATTTTCTTTCCTATTGTATATGTATATGATGAATATATGATGATAAAAATATTGTGTGGGGATTTGGTGTTGATAATCATGGGTAAAAATATGAAAAATTATATGTAAAAGTGGTTAATCTTGCTTAATTTAGTAGGCTGTATAAAAACAGTAAATAAGCATGTTATGAACTGATAAAATGGCATAGATTAATGGATATACAGTAAGTAATATGTCTTGTACACATGTGAGAGTTGGCCATGCAATGGAATCATTAGGATGAGTGAGATATGATCAAAACAATATTAGAGTGCAAATCTGCATAGACTGTTTTGGACGATTTCTATAAAATACTTAGAGGCTGATTCAACAGTAGCCATAGCAGAGTTAAATGGAGCACATATCATGTAGTTTATTCCATAAAAAATTGGGCTTCTATCTCCATATAGAACTCTAGATATGGCTTTTTTGGTGAACATGAAAGTAAAAATCAGATTTTTGGAAATTAAAGTATAATAGTATTATATAAGCACTCAAATAAAAATAGTATAAAATGTGAATTAAAACTCACTAACTTATATAATACATTTATATAAATATGTATAAGGATAAATAAATAGACATTTTATAAAAATGGTAGTTTGATAAGTTTCATAAGTTATAAAACTATAAACATGATTTTTACGACTTTTTTGGCTATTACCGTAAAAATTAACGTTTTTCGCCAATTAAAACTTAGACGATCAAACCCGTCTAATGTAAAGTTTTTAAAATTCATATACTGATATATAAGTATCTAATACAAGTAAAAACCGATAAAACCCGAACTATAGGACATACGGACATTAACAAGCTAAGTTAACGTTATTGGACTAATAATACAACAAAATGGGCTAAAACACTTATAAACTTATTTATTGGGCTTAACCCATTTGGGCCCAACATGTAAAGTATAAATACTGATAATAAAAGTATGAAATAGATTAATACAAGTTAATGAACTTATAATAGGCTTATTGGACCTAAAACACGTAAATAGGTAAAACTAGTAAACTAGTAAGAAGTTACCAATACATAAACACTAAAATGAGTAAAAGAGAATATGTAAACCCACTTGATCATCATATATATATAATCATCATATGTATACATAATTGTTATTTTTATAAAGACATTGGACAAGAGTCTAAGCCGAGTATTATTTGTCTAGGTTTCCGTGATTGAAGCACGTACCGTACGTCCGAATTGCCGATAACCCGCCTTCCCACATCAACGTGAGTTCATAGCCTCGCACTCTTTTAAATGTTTTTATGAAATGTTTTATAAACCCGCGAGGGAGATAACATGTTAGTTTTGATAAAATAGGACACCATTTGTCCCGATTGTTTGTTTATTGATTTGGACCCGAATGATTGTATGACCGATGAATGATTATATGACCCGATAGATGAAATGAAATGGATTATTAAAGTTAGGTTATGTCACTAAAAGTCCCATTAGCATGAATTGTGAACTACCGGGATTTGGTAGACACTTATGCATATAATAGTACTATTTGGGGACGATCACCCCAGTTCGCGCCTTGACGGTTGATCCCCGTCGTGCCACATTGATTGGTAAGCGAATTTATGTATGAGAAGATTTACACAAGTGTGATTATTGTGACGACACGCTAATTTAGATGGGAAAATTGAGTTTCGGGCTAGCTACCCGTTGTTTGTTGTAGTAAGGTAACAATGTCATGCGGCTTATAATAATCCAATTAACGAAATACTGCTTTATGCATTGAATTACGATATATTGCCTGACTAGCAATACAGGGTCTTATCATTGAAATTATGTTCGTGTTTTGGTTTTATATAACCATATTCATATAACGGTTTTTATTTAATCTATACAACGTTATAAAACGTATTGTATGATGTTTTTAACGACAATGGTTCGTATAATGATTTTGAAGGCGAAAGCCTATATTCTGATTTTGATAAGGATTTGTATAAAATGACTTTGGCTATTTTATGGCCTATTACAATGATTTGTACAAAAATGATTTTCGGTAATAATTTTATACCGATGTTATATTGATGGTATTTATTAAACTCTATGAATTCACTCGGCGTTATCGCTGACCTTTTCTTTTAAACATATTTTATCTCAGGTACTTGAAGGTAATTCTCGGGAAGAAAACAAGGATTCATGGCCCGCACTTAAATAATAATTTCCATTCAAATGCTTTGTAAAACCTGTATGAAATACAATGACTTGGGACCTATGTAAATTTGATATTTATGAATGGAAATGTTTTATTATTAAAAGACGCGATTTTTAAGCGTTGTCTATGATGTGAGTAATGTGCTATCCCGTAACACCAACTAGTCTTCCGCTGTATTGAGTTGTATAAATTTGGGGGTGTTACAATTAGCCCAACTAGTTTAGCTAAACACTAATGGATTTACTCATGGGCTTAACCCACTTGGGCCCAACATATGAGTATAGGCCTAGTATTAAAAATATAAATGGACTAATATAATGTATTGGAATTTTAATGGGCTTATTCGGCCTTAATATGTAATTGGGTTGAAACTAGTATAACTAGTCTAAATTGACTAACACATACCAACTATAATGTTGTATGAAGAGATAAAATCCCACTTGATCATCATCATACTTATGATATCATCATATATACATAACCATTATTTTTATAAAGTCATTGGACAAGAGTCTAAGACCGAGTATTACTTGTCTAGGTTTCCGTGATTAAAGCACGTACCATACATCCAAAACGCCGATAGCTCGCCTTTCCCAATCAACGTGAGTTCATAGCCTCGCACTCTTTTAAATGTTTTATGAAATGTTTTATAAACCCGCGAGGGAGATAACATGTTAGTTTTAATAAAAGTAGGACACCAGTTGTCCCAATTATATGCTTATTGATATGGACCCGAATGATTATATGACCCGATGAATGATTATATGACCCGATGAATGAAATGAAATGGATTATTATTAGTTAGGTTATGTCACTAAAAGTCCCATTAGCAAGAATTGTGAACTACCGGGATTTGGTAGACGCTTATGCATATAATAGTACTATTTGGGGAAGATCACCCCAGTTCGCGCCTTGACGGTTGATCCCCGTCGTGCCACATTGATTGGTAAGCGAATTTATGTATGAGAAGATTTATATAAGCGTGATTATTGTGACGACACGCTGTTTTAGATGGGAAAAGGAATTACGGGTTAGCTACCCGTTGTTTGTTATGGTAAGGTAGAAGTGTCATGCTACTTATAATAATCCAATAACGAAATTACTGATATACGCATTGAATTATAATATATTGCCTGACTAGCAATACGGGGTCTTATTATTGATATTATGTTCGTGTTTTGGTTTTACATAACCATTTTCATATAATGGTTTTTATTTAAATCTATACAATGTTATAAAACGTATTGTACGATGTTTTTCGACAATGATTCGTATAATGGTTTTGAAGGCAAAAGCCTATATTATGATTTACGGCAAAGATTTGTATAAATGTCTTTGGCCTGTTTTATAGTCTACGACAAAAGATTTGTACAAAATGATTTTTGGTAATAATTATATACCGGTGATGTACTAATGGTTTTTATTAAAATCTATGAATTCACTCGACGTTTTCACTGACCTTTTTAACATGTTTTATCTCAGGTACTTGAAGGTAATTCTCGGGAAGACGACAAGAATTTATGGCCCGCATTCAAATAAAATTTTCATTCAAATGTTTTGTAAAATTGTATGATATATTATGACCTGAGGACCTATGTAATTTGATATTTATGAATGGAAAATGATTTATTATTAAATGACGCGATTTTTAAGCGTTGTCTATGATTTGAGTAATGTGCTATCTCGTAACACCAACGACTCTTCTGCTGAACTAAAGTATGAATATTTGGGGGTGTTATAGTTTGGCACCAGAGCTCTCGTTATAGAGAACGAAAGATTTTTAAAACCAAGGTTTTGAATAAAATATTTCAAAATCTTTTAACCATAAATATTTTTAAATAAATATTTTGAGTAAAATGTTTAAAATTCTTTTGACTATAACGGTGCCGAAAAATTCTCGAGTTACCGACAAGGCCAGACCGAGAAGTGTTATTCTAATATATATATATATATATATATATATATATATATATATATATATATATATATATATATATATATATATATATATATATATATATTTATATATATATATATATATATATATATATATATATATATATATATATATATATATATATATATATATATATATATATATATATATATATATATATATAACTTGGATTATATATATATATGCTGTAATTTGATTACATGATTGTTTAAAGATTCTTCTAATACTTATACGAGGTATTTATACGACGTAGATTGTCACAAGAAACCCTAACTCCCCTAGCAAATCAATCGAAGCTATTCCTGTAGGAATTCTAGCTACTCCCCTAGCAAATCAATCGAAGTTGTTGATATTAGTTGATTATGATCTTGAAGAAGAATTGGCGAGATTAAATATGATATTGATGTCATGACGATCTTTCCTTATAGACTGGAATTTGACAAAACCTTACCGCCTAGAAAGGTGTCATCTGATTCGGTGTCACCCAATTGTTAAATTGAAATCGAAGAGGTAAATTATGCACCTGAGGCTGTCATTGAAACCATTACTCGAAAGCCTCATGCCACTAGTATCTTTCCGAGAAGTCTAATTGAATGTTTGAGTCATTTCATACTAGTGACTCCTTTGATAACTATTGTTGTAAGAGCTATAGAATTGGAAATTAAGTGTTGTTCATATCGAGCTTTTATTGCCCTTTCAAGGTCTAAGAATAAGGTTGAAAGTATGGGAGAATAAGGTTGGATATCGCCTTGAGTATAAGTTGGTTGAAACTTGAATTAAGTATAATTTAACTCGTATGGAATATGAGATTGTTAAGAGGAAGTCGTTAAGTAATGTGGTTGAATTATAAGGTTTTAAATGATTGTTGGTTCGTGTTAAGGGTTTTTCCTAGACCATTGTCCAATGACGAGGATGCCTAGTGTCCAAGAAATAAATCGAAGAAATCTTATTCTGAAATTGGAACCGATGGATCTTTCAGGACATGTGGAACACCTAATGAATCTTGTAGATTAGTATTCATTGTGGTATCTTTTAAAATCCCTAACTTAACCAAGACATCAGTGGTAGGATGTGTCCTTGGAATTGTATGACATGGCGACACGTAATGTGTTACGGTCTAATTTTTGACTTGTTTGCGATTACTGAAAGGACTATCTTTGATTGCTAAATTCTACATGTATCGACGTTATCTATCTTTTCTTGCTTCTTTCTAATGTTCGTATTAGTGATGCAACCATTGAACAAGTACTCATTTCGAATAGAGTTGCGTTGTAGATTCTTCTCTTTATATTCCTGAGTGCCATGGAGGTCATGAACCTCATGATTAATTGGCTAAGCTCATTTCCTATCATATTGTAGTTAGTTCTTGGTGAACAACTTTTCATCACTCTTTTGCAGATCACTCATTGTTTTTATAAGTTAAAACAGTATCCCTTGAGAAAAATTGAATTTTCATCACCATATGGATTATTTAAAGTGAGACTTATAAATAATCGTTATCGAAATAATGTTGTTTATGAAACACCTTGGAAAACTTAATTTTTTCCATAACAAAGTACATCTCTGTAAATTCATTTTGATTCTTATTTCAGAATTAAGCATGAAAATATATATATTTTAAACATGATGACAAAGTTTTGATGAACTGAGCATTGCATTGTTAATCCTAAAATTGTATATAGTTGCGCGCCTACGTACAATTTGGAAGGGACCATGCAAGGCTAATTAGTAGTCACCATGAAATTGTTACTAAACATTACATTTCTTTTTGCAATTGCGAAAGATTAAATTTTTATGAGATCTGCAAGAAGTGAAAAATAGGGACATATTGTTAGGGACACCTACATATGTACCCGTACCATTTATTCTTCTAAATCGAATTTACTCATCTGTGGATATTATCTTATTTGACAATTGACAACCCTTTCTTGTTCAATTCTCTCATGGTGAGATTCTTTGGAAAATTATCTAATTACCAAGTGTTGATACCGGACTGAGTGTATCGATGTTCCTATCATTTCTTTTGATTAGATTTCATTTGAATGACCCGGGTAACGATCCGAGGTGCTTTAGAATGCGTACTCAAATCATGAAACATGGGATATATTCATATTCGTTAGTGTTTTCGTCTGTATCAGATTTGAAATTCTCTCGCGTAAATTATGCATTGACCTTAATCTTTTAATGTTAGCTATGTCTCTAGATATCCTTGAATCTGTGAAGGATTATGAGTTATTATTAGTCTTTTGAGAAGTTCACGTCTTATCAACGGTAATGAAACTAGAAAGTTGGTAGTGCCAGTAGAATGGATTGATTGATTATGACATGATGTCATTGTCTTAATTGATGGGAACTCGAGTGGAATTCCCCTAAAAGATAAGATGTTGATTATCAAAGGTGATCTAAATAATTCCCGATGGATGACCATATCTTGCATTTAGGCTTGAAATTATACCATGAATGGTTATGAACTAGTCATAGATCTTGTAATCTAGAAAGAACTTAAAGTAAATTTATTAAAAGATGTTCCTGCTATCTGAAACTTTCTGAGGTATTTGTTGATGAATTACCTAGACTTCCGCCAATAAGGCAAGTCAAATTTGGTATTGATTATATTCCCGGTGCTGCACCTGTGGCGTGTGCACTGTACGTCAGCACCATCTGAATTAAAAGAATTACCGTATAACTGAGAGAGTTGTAGGAGAAGGCTTTTATTCTACCGAGCTCGTCATCATGAAGAGTTATGGTGCTATCATTCCTTATATTTATTGATACCGCGAACTAAGTAAATTGATGATCAAATTCATATCCATTACCCAAGATGAAAGATTTGTTCGATCATTTACAAGGTTCTAGCGTATATTAAAAATTTGATCCACGGCATGGTTATCATCAACTTCGTGTCCGTCCATGAAAAAGGTTATCTATTCCAATCACTACATCCAGAACTCGTAATGAACATTAGGAGTTTCATGTTATGTCGTTTGGATTGACCAATGCACTTGTAGCATCCATAAATTTGATGCATCACGTGTGTAGGCTGTAATCTGATAAATTCATACTTGTGATCATTAAGGACCATCTATTTGTTTCTAAGAATAAGAAGGAGTTAGTAATCATTTGTAGACTGCCCTGCGTTGGCCGAGCAGTGAAAACCTGTACCTTGAATATTTAACATGTGATTTAAGGCTTAATCCTTTAAATTATTTGACCGTGTGATTAATAGATAATGGAATTTATATTGACTCTTCAAAGATTAGAGCCATTAAGGCTTTAGGTTATACCAAAAAGAAAGTGCAAAAATGTTTTGACAAATATTTATCAAAGGATTTTTAAGGAATCATTCCCTTATACCCAGATCATTTAACTAAACTCCCTTAGGAATAAATGTTTGTGTATACCTCAAGACAACCTAGCAGGAACTGAGGAAACCATTTAAACCATGACATGGAATTGGAAACGACAATTTTTTATTTTCAACTAAGAAAATTTTGACCAAAGTATAAACAAGATTTTTCGAACCTTTACGGATCTTATTAATTATTTTCGATAAATCAACAAAGATCGTGTTAACTAAATTCAAATTTATTTTGAACATTTTTCTATAATTGGACGAACTGAGAAATTTGAAACTTTTTACGTTTACATTTCATAAAGTTAAATATTATTATTTAATTACTTGTAATATTTATCGACGCTTTAAACGTCGGATTGAGCAAAACTAATGAAGATGATAGTTGAGACGAAACTAAAACTTAGAAAAGGTGAAGAAAGAATTTTTAATGGATACGGTCATTATATTTATTTCATCGGGGAAGGTGAATGTAGTTGCTGACATATTATGTAGAAAGGATAAAGAACTAATTAGGATGTGCTCCTTAGTGGTGACCGTGTAGAATAATTTGCCCGAACAATTCCAAAATAGCTGATGCTTGTAAAAAGGGTAATATAAATCATAAAGAGTTTCACGGCTAATGAAAACCATTAGAAATGAGAACCGATGGCGTTAAATGTTAAAAGGCCGCTTGTGGTTGCCTAAATATGGATGTGTTGGACTTATGCACACGACTTATAGATCAAGAAATAAAGATGATGAAGAACAAGATTAAAACAAAGAATGGAATATTAGATTAGATGAAGAAGAAAGAAGAAAGATACAAAGTAGGTATTTCTAGTGAGAGAAACTAAGGAGAGTTTCTCTCTCTAAAACAAGAAGAATAGAAAACACTATGAGAGACACACACACGAATGAGGTTGGATGTGCCTTTTATACTAAGGCATACAAGGTTCAGAGGCCTTCCTCATTTGTGTGTTCGGGACTAATTCCCGTTACATACATAACAATAACATAGAACTCTCGACACTGTTGAATAGCATTTTCCACGAGCTTCGCAATGGTATATTATATGACCATCACTTTAAATACTTCTAACAATCTCCCCCTAAGGGGTGGTCATATAATATGTGACTTCACTTCTTTGACCATCACTTTAAATACTTCTAACAATCTCCCCCTAATTGGTGGTCATGTATTATGTGACTTCACTTCTTACTTTTTGCATACTTTAAAGCTCGTTTTCTTGAGAGTTCTTCCATTGTTCCTTTCATGACTTGTGATCTTGGATCTTGGATCTTTTCCTTGACTTGATCTCGAAACTTTGCCAGCTTGTGTTCTTGTGTCTTTCCCCACATACTCATGTTTTTGGTTGACTTGAAAGCTTGTTATCAATCTCCCTTGATCATCAGAGTAGCGGAAGTCTTTGTCTTTTAGATGTTCTTGAGCTCTCTTGATTTACTTGAGTATGTGGTCTTGAATTGCGACTCTTGAGATAACGCCACCATTTGAATTCTTCCGGTTTCCCGTTATACAGTACAAGTAATGTACCTGTGATTTGGTAAGTTCAAAGAACTTCCTTGACAGGGTTTCCGGCTGTGGTAGCCGTTCTCATTACTTGAACATCTCAAAAGATAGTTCACAGTAAAGAGTGAATCATGCAGTTCCATTCTGTTGATTAAGTCGTCAATTCATTTCCTGGAACAAGTTTGAATATATTAAGAACCAAGCTATTGTTGCTTTCCAGCTGACATAAGTTTGATTCGTATAGAATCTCACAAGTTACCTACCGCAGTGCTGTTTGATGATGACACTGGAAGAATTTCCATTCGTCACAGTAAATACTAAGAAGTATTACTCTAAATGTTCTGGCAAGATCATAAAGATATTGCGTCGAGACCTGGAACGAGTTTGAATCAAGAAAGAATCAAACTATTGTTGCTTTCTAGTTAACATATGTTTAATTCAAGTGAATCTTACATATGACCTACCGCAGTGCTGTTTGATGTTAACACTGGAAGGATTTCCATTCATCACTGTGAATACTAAAGTTTATCACTCTGAATGTTCTGGCAATATCACAAGGATAGAGCGTAGGACTCTGTAAATTATCGCTTATGTTCTAATGACGAACAACAATTGATATATGGAATAAGTGCCCTAATGAGATTTTAGATGAATCTCGTTGGCTCTAGACTCTATAAGTGCACATTTATTTGGTGATCGGAGGCTGGAGCAGACTGCCACCTTTTCAATATCTACTATCTCGGAGTGAGAAAGTTGATAGAAATGAGTTGAACTCCATGACAATAAAACAAACTTCTTTTGAGAGAAGCTTGAGTCGGCTGGGAAGGGTTGTGCATTGCATCACTAGGTCCATGATGCTTTTTCTTCAGTATCAGAAATCATCAAAGTGCTTCTGATAATAGATGTATTGACCCTGTTTCTGCCTAAGTTGTATGGAGGGCTTCTTTCTTTACACCCTTTATCCTTACATTTCTTTTTCATTCTTCAACCCCTTCAATGCTTACCAAGACGTCATAACTAGCACCTTGTTGTGATTGTTCCAATGCTAGCTTAAGTCATTAGTCGGCATTTTTCCCATACACTCAACTACTCCATCTTTCCTAGGGACATCTAAATTCTAATGGATTGTCCCTAGGAAGATCCCTCCGGTTCTGGTTGGATCATAGGACAAATGCCTAACCACCTTTTGACACCAATACCGTCGTGAATTAATGTATTGAAGGGTATATATATCGTAACCAGAAAAACGTGTTGAAAAAGCAATCAAGGTGTTGATGAAATCAGTGTTTACACCTTGAAGGTTTTTGTATCACCAAAACGCTCCCCCTACATATGTGCATCATAAAAGGAAAGGTTTTTGCACATATTTGGAAGAGAAAGCACTTATATCAAAGATCTTATCCAAGATAACACATTTTAATCACTATTCTCCCCCTAAAAAATTGCATGACATTGAAATTTTTTGTGAAACTAGTGATGAAACATGGAGAGAATAATGTTGCATGAAAGTTTGTACTCCCCCTCGAAAAGAAATTCTAATTAAAATAGGGGAGTATATGAGCACACAGTTTTGAAATACCTTGAAAAGTTGTGCTCAAACCCGAGAAAATTGAATTTCCCGTTGTTGAGGTAAAATGTACATAAATGAACATTTTCCTTGAGTTCATGAGCTTAAAACTTTGAATGTTTTAATATAAGCCCATGACCGAAAAAAATTAATTTCCCGTTGATGAGGATAACTCATAGACTTGCCTTTCTTTGGGGGCCGGGTTATAGTCTGACATGTGACTATAAGCCATTAGTTGAGCTCAAAACTTTGAATGTTTTGTGACAAGCTCAACCCGAGATAGATTGCTCTACCCGTTATTAGGATAAGTTATCTTTAAAGATACACTCTCCTTTATTTGAAGTTCGAGTTACAGTCTGACATTTAACTGTAAGTCATTTACATGAGCTTAAAACATGGAATGTTTTTATCAGAAGCTCATGACCGAGAAAGTTTTATTTTCTCGTTGTTAAGGATAAGTTATCATCCATGATCAACTTTCCTTTCTTTGAGGCACGAGTCACAATCTGAGGTAATTGCAAATAATTTAAAGAAAAACGAAAGGACATGTTTTGAAAACATTTGAACTTTCATTCGAGCTTTATGTACATACCCGTGTCGTTATTGAGCGACATTTCTAGGCACGTCCATATTATCGAAACTGAAAGACATGTCGAGAAGAATATTTTTGGTATTTTTGAAAGATTTTTTCGTTTTTTTTATTTTGTTTTTATAGGTTTTATATTTTTTGAATTTTGATTTTCAATGCTTTCGAAAATAATCCAAAATAGACCTTTGTACAACAGAAGAAGGTGATGTCGAATGTACAGAATTGGAACCCTTTGAAGAGATGGATTCAAAATTTGATGAAGAACCTGCAATGACAGAAGAAGAATTTGCACAAATACTAGTGTTAGGAGTAACAAATGCATTTTCTACATTCAGAAAACTCGCATTAGTGCTGGAGCAGGTGTCGGCACTCTTCTTGATTGGAATCCACTTAAGACCAACTGCCTTGAAGATCCTACCCGTTGGTTTCCACTGAAGACTAGAGCGAGGAGTAGTGTTCTCTTGTATATTGGAAGACTTCTTTGGAGAGAAACTATATCTTGCATTGAACCGCCTTGAAGATTTCTTGTCATTTCTTTTCTTTGTGATGGGTGTGAATCTCCTTGTTGACTTATGGGATTCTGCATTCTTTCTCTGTGAGAAGGCACGAGAATTTACCTCATAGAGGTATTGTAGAATGCAATGAGTATGGTTTCCATAGTGAATGCCCTTTTTGCACTGGGGCATACAGGGAGTTTGGGATTCTCAAAAGTCCTTGGGTACCGAGGTTTCGCTGTTCGTTCAGGCACCTTGTTCGATACACGACTACTCATTGGTGGTTGCCAATTCCTAGGTTGCAGGTAAGGGATCATAGGTTTTGGTTTACTACCATTAGGAGTGTGTTGAACTCTAGCAGTTGGTTGTTTACTAGGTGGTGAATATACTGGTTTACTTTCTGAATGTTCCCTTTTGGCACACCCTTCCCTAGATTGTTGGTTTGAAAAAAATCATTTGACCCTTTAGATTCCTTTGTGGGCGTAAGAATCACATGCTTGGGAGTACTCTTAGGAGTAGTGGAAGGTGCATTCACATGGTTGGGTTTAGCAAGAGTAGGTTTTCTAAATGGTGGAACATAGGGTGACATGGCTGGTTTTGGAACACTTGATTGCACATCGGTATTAGGAGGTAACTTAGAAACATTAGAAGGCGGTTTTCCTAAGATAGATGGCTTTGGTACTTTGTACGCATTGGGTTGTCTAACAACTGATTTTAAAACCTTAGGTTCCACTGTTTTTCCACCCAACTTTCCAACAAGTTTCTTCAACTCAGCAACTGCGATGTCTTTGTCTTGCAACTGAGCTTTCAAGTCAGAAATTTCCACTATCTTTTCGTTCAGTTCTCGAAATGATTCAGAGAGTTTACTTGTCAATTATTGTCATCTGGAACTTTTCCAACTTTGTTTTGCAAAGCAAGTTCAAGAGAATGACAATGTTTTTGAAGAAAATCATATCGGTGTTGAAGAATCGTGAACTCTTTTTGATTAAAATTTGTTGAAGGCTCACTATCGCGACATTCACCTCCTAACTGAGCTTGCAGCTGTTCGATTGTTTGTTGTAGTTCATTGTAAGCTTTATCATACGAGAGTTTGTCATCCTTACATTCATCACATTTTTTGATATATTTATTCCAAAGATCGGTGAATTCGTTGTCCTTTTTGATGACATAAGACTCCATTTTCTCTTTCGTACGATCAAGCTCATTTTGGAGGGTTTCATTGTCTAACAGAGAGGTGTTTACCGCAATGGGGTTACTATCAACACAATCACCAATGTCACTTTTTTTCGAGAGACATGCAAGGTCGCTTTCCAAAACTTTAATTCTATCAAGAGATTCATCATCCTCCTTCGCCAAAGATTTAAAGTCTTCAACAAATTTGGCTAGTTCTTTTAGAAAAGCGTTCTCAAGATTGCTTATCCTAGCATCAACTTGATTAATGATCGGATTAATCTCGTTGTGAAGAATTTTCTGAACGGGTGAAGTAAAGTTTCCTCCAGTAATTTTTGAATTAACAACACGTTTGAGAATGACAAAGTTATCTTTTAGCTCGTTAAGAAATCGTCGTGCAACACTTGGTTTAGGAGGATCATCCGACAATTCCTCACTCGGTATCAAAAGCATTTCAGTACTCGTTTTAGATCGAACAAAAACAGTTGGAGGATTAACTTTTGGATAATAAACGGGTGTCACTTCTTTATCAAGCTTTTTCATTCTTAAACGAGTCTCTACTACAAGTTCAGTAGTTTCCTCATAATCATGCACACTAGGAGGATCATGCTCCTCAGACAAGAGCACACTACCATTATCTAGAGTTTGATTTGTGGCCTGAACTTGCTTAAGATATTCAGGATTGGGAGGAAGAGGACCACCTAAAGCCAGTTTTTAACGGGTGTAATTTATCTCATTCACTTTAGGTGCGAGCATATTTATCGTTTGCATAGTTTGGCCACGTTTTACCAAAAGGTTGTCTAATTCCCTAATCATATCCTGAGCTTTGCAAAAATCCTTAAGAAGCCCATCTTCTCGAATTTTGAAATCATGTTTCAGCTTTTTTCGTTCTTCTTTTAAATCCAAAATGATAGATTTTTCAGTTGAAAGCTGTTTATTAAGAGAGGTGATTTCATCATTCAATTCGCTTATCTTTTTAGCACTACTTAAATGTAAGGCATTTAATTTATTTGTGGTGCATTTTTCTTGATAAACCGATGTAGCATGAGCTTGTTCAAGTTCCTTGATTTTAGCATGATGAATCTCAAAACTTTTCTCCCGTTTCTTATATCCCGCAAGCTCAGTGATCAATTTGGCATTAGTTTCTCTAAACTTATTATTAACCACATTTGCATGAGCAACATCCTTGGCAAGCTTATTGTGACAATCCGTCATCTTATGGTTGATATTTTATTCTCAAATATTTATTTGAAAACATTATTTTAATGTTACAATATGAACTCACTTATTCTTGGGAAGAAATTTGGATTTACGTCTTGAAGTAGCGTCGACTACGTCTAAACCGGAGGATTCAACGTTACGTGCTTACGTTTACATACACCGTCTTTGGTGACAGTCTGACATTTCAGAAAATAAATTTATCCGTGAATATTATTTTGGAGTTTTAAATTTGTGTTGGTTCATAAACTCACAAATTTACGAGAAGAGATTAGGACTTACGATTTTATTTTAACGTCCTTTACGACTAAACCGGAAACCATAGGATTACGTATTTACGTTTTCGAACTCCGTTTTTGATGAAACAATTTTTATTGGATTCGTTTTGTGACGTTGATTCATAATTTATAAAAACGTTTTTCGTAAAACGACCCGAGGGCACGCAAATCAAGGAAACTAGAATCGAGGAATACCCGTAAATTAGTGGGATGAGAAAAGTTTACACTTGCCCCACCCCACTAACATGGGACGGCCAAACCATGGACTCAACACCGTTAGGTGTCAAGCCTTAAACAAGTAGCAACCACTTGTCACTTTAGCTTAACTTGTAAGCTTAACCAAACCTCAAAACAACTAGCAATACCACTTCACACATACACAACATGCAAAACCAACTTCCATTCTCTCATTTCTCTCCCATTTGTGCCGTCCATATCCTCACCATAAACACCCATTTGATCAAAATTTAACCACAAAGTCCTATGTTATTCATACATATGATGATGCCCTCTTGAATGGTGGTGATTATAACATCCATGGAGGAGTTTCCATGGAGTCTTGGGGCTGATTTTCCACAAGGAGTTTATGAAGATTGGTGGTCTTGAAGATTGTCTTGGTTATCCACAAGTTTCTCCATCAAAATCCATGTCCAAATCACAACCTACATCAACTTGGTGGTATAAAGATTGTCCTCCTTATCCTATTGTTATTTTTGATTATGTAATCTTGTATTTATTTTACTTATGTATATCTATATGATGATGAATTATGATTAAAAATATTGTGTGGGGATTTGGTGTTGATAAACATGCTTAAAAAGGTGAAAGACTATAAGAAACAAGGCTAAAATCTTGTTTAAATTTGTTGGCTGTATAAAACAGTAAAGAATCAAATGGTGAACTGATAAAAATGGCATAGATTAATGAATAAACAGTAAGTAATATGTCTTGTACACATGTGAGAGTTGGCCATGCAATGGAATCATTGTAATGAGTGAGATATGATCAAAACAAGTTTAAAGTACAAATCTGAGTTAACTGTTTTGGACGATTTTTAGAAAATACTTAGAGGATGATTCAACACTAGCTATACAAGAGTTAAATGGAGCACATATCATGTAGTTTATGTGATAAAAATTTGAGCTTCTATCTCCATATATAACTCTAGATATGGCAGTTTTGGTGAAGATGAAAATAAAAATCAGATTTTGAGAATTAATGTTTATTATTATTATATAAACACTCAAAATTATATTGTATAAAATGTAAAATAAAAACCCACTAACTTATGGATTTTATTTATATAAATATGTAAAAGGTTAAATAAGTGTAAAAATTATAAAAATGGTAGTGGAATAATACTTATAAGTAATAAAAACTATAAACTTGATTTTTACGATTTTTTCGGCTATTACCGTAATATTAACGTTTTTGCTAAATAAAACTTAGACGGTTGGACCCGTCTAATGTAAACTTTATAAAACTCATATACTGATATATAAACATATATAACAAGTAAAAACCGATAAAACCCGAACTATATAACATACGGACATTAACGGGCTACGTTAACGTTATTGGACTAGTAATACAACAAAATGGACTAAAACACTTATAAACTTATTTATTGGGCGTAACCCATTTGGGCCCAACATGTAAAGTGTAAATACTGATAATACAAGTATGAAATGGATTAATACAAGTTAAGAACTTATAATAAGCTTGTTGGACTTAAAACACGAAAATAGGTAAAACTAGTAAACTAGTAAGAAGTTACCAATACGTAAACACTAAAAAGAGTAAAAGAGAATACGTAAAGCCACTTGATCATCATATATATATATAAATCATCATATGTATACATAATTGTTATAATTGATAAAGTCATTGGACATGAGTCTAAGACGAGTATTATTTGTCTAGGTTTCCGTGATTGAAGCACGTACCGTACGTCCGAATTACCGATAACCCGCCTTCCCACATCAACGTGAGTTCATAGCCTCGCACTCTTTTAAATGTTTTTATGAAATGTTTTATAAACCCGCGAGGGAGATAACATGTTAGTTTTTATAAAATAGGAAACCATTTGTCCCGATTGTTTGTTTATTGATTTGGACCCGAATGATTGTATGACCCGATTGTATGACCCGATAAATGATTAAAGGACCCGATAGATGAAATTAAATGGATTATTAAAGTTAGGTTATGTCACTAAAAGTACCATTAGCATGAATTGTGAACTACCGGGATTTGGTAGACGCTTATGCATATAATAGTACTATTTGGGGACGATCACCCTAGTTCGCGCCTTGACAGTTGATCCCCGTCGTGCCACATTGATTGGTAAGCGAATTTATGTATGAGAAGATTTCCATAGCGTGACCTTTGTGACGACACGCTACTTTAGACGGGCAAATTGAGTATCGGGTTAGCTACCCGTTGTTGTGATAGTAAGGTAACAATGTCATGCGGCTTATAATAATCCGATTAACGAAATACTACTAGACGCACCGAATTACGATGTATTGCCTGACTAGCAATACAGGGTCATACTATTGATATTATGTTCGTGTTTTGGTTTTCATAACCATATTCATATAACGGTTTTTATTTTCATACAACGTCATAAGACGTATTGTATGGTGTTTTTACGACATTGGCTCGTATAATGATTTTTAAGGCAAACGCCTATATTATGATTTTGATGAAGATTTGTATAAAATATTTTTGGCTATTTTATGGCCTATTAAAATGATTTGTACAAAATGATTTTCAGTAATAATTTTATACTGATATTATATTGATGGATTTTATTAAACTCTATGAATTCACTCGGCGTTATCGCTGACCTTTTCTTTTAACATGTTTTATCTCAGGTACTTGAAGGTAATTCTCGGGAAGACGACAAGAATTCATGGCCCGCACTTAAACAATAATTTCCATTCAAGTTCTTTGTAAAACTTTGTATGAAATAATATGACTTGGGACCGATGTAACATTGATATTTATGAATGGAAATGCTTTATTAATAAACGACGCGATTTTTAAGCGTTGTCTATGATGTGAGTAATGTGCTATCCCGTAACACCAACTAGTCTTCCGCTGTATTGAGTTGTATAAATTTGTGGGTGTTACAGTTTGGTATCAGAGCTCTCGTTATAGAGAACGAAAGATTTTTAAAACCAAGGTTTTGAATAAAACATTTCAAAATCTTTTAACTATAAACATTTTTCTAAAAATGTCTAAAAATCTTTTGACTATAACGGTGCCGAAGAATTCCCGAGTTACCGACAAGGCCAGACTGAGAAGTGTTATTTTAATATATATAACCTGGATTATATATATATATATATATATATATATATATATATATATATATATATATATATATATATATATATATATATATATATATATATATATATATATATATATATATATATATATATATATATATATATATATATATATATATATATATATATATATATATATATATATATATATATATATATATATATATATATATATATATATATATATATATATATGATGTAATTTTATTACATGATTGTTTGATGATAATTTTGATATTTATACGAGGTATTTATACGACGTAGATTGTCACAAGGAACCCTAAATCCCCTAGTAATTTAATCGAAGCTATTCTCGTAGGAATTCTAGCTATCCTAGATCTATACCAAGTTGTGGATATTTATGATCCCAACAAATGGTTGATACTCGTAGGAATGTAGATATTAGTTGATTGTGATATTGAGAAAGAATTGGCGAGATTAAAACTGATATCGATGTCATGACGATCTTTCCTTATAGAGTGGAGTTTGAAAAAACGTTACCACCTAGAAAGATGTCATCTGATTCGTTGTCATCCAATTCATAAATTGAAATCGAAAGGGTGAATGTTGCACTTGAGGCTGTCATTGGAACCATTACCCAAAAGCCTCATGCCACTAATACCTTTCCGAGAAGTCTTATTGAATGTATGAGTCATCTCATAATAATGACTTATTTGATAACTATTGTTGTAAGAGATATAGGATTGGAAATTGAGTGTTGTTCATATCGAGCTTTTATTGCCCTATTAAGGTCTAAGAATAAAGATTGAAAGTATTGGAGAATGAAGTAGGACATCGCATTGAGTATAATTTTGTCAAAACTTGAATAAAGTAAAATTTAACCTGTATGGACTATGAGATTGTTAAGAGGAAGTCGTTAAGTCCTGTGATTGAATTATAAGGTTTTAAATGATTGTTAGTTTGTGATAAGTGTTGTTCCTAGGCCATTGTCCACTAACGAGGATGCCCAGAGTCCAAGAAATAATTTGAAGAAATCTTCTTCTGAATTGGGACCAGTGGATCTTCCGGGACATATGGAACACCTAATGACCCTTGTAGATTAGTATTCATTGTGATATCTTTTAAAAATAATCCCTAACTTAACTGAGACATCAGTTGGTAGGATGAGATCTTGGAATTGTATGACATAGTGACACATAAATGTGTTACGGTACAATTTGACTTGTTTGTGATTAATGAAAAGACTACCTTTGATTGCTAAATTCTACATGTATCGATGTTATCTATCTTTTCTTGCTTCTTCCTAATGCTCGCATTAGTGATACAACCATTGAACAAGTACTCATCTTGATTTGAGTTACGTTGTGAATCATTCTTCGTAAGTGCCATCGAGGTCATGAACCTCATGATTATTTGGCAAAAGCTCATTTCCTATCATATTGTAGTTAGTTCTTGGGGAACAACTTTTCATCACTCTTTTGCAGATCACTCATTGTTTTTATAAGTTAAAACAGTATCCCTTGAGAAAAATTGATTTTTCATCACTATAAGGCTTCTTCAAAGTAAGATTTATAAGTGATTGTTATCAAAATGAGGTTGTTTATAAAGTACCTTAGAAAACTTAACTGTTTTCATAACAAAGAAAGTCTTTGTAAATTATTTTTGATTCTTGTTTAAGAATTAAGCATGAAAATGTTTTTATTATAAACATGATGATAAAATTTTGACGAACTGAGTATTGCATCGTTAATCTTGAAATTGTATATAGTTGCGCGCCTACATACAATTTGGAATGAACCATGCAAGACTGAATAGTAGTCACCATAAAACTGATTAATAAACACTAAATTTTCTTTGACGTTGTGAAAGATTAAAATTTATGAGATCTGCAAAAAGTGAAAATTAGGGACATAGTGTTAGGGACACCTACATATGTGCCTGTAGAATCAATTCTTCTGAGTTGAATTTACTCATCTATGGAATTTGTCTTATTTGACAATTGATATTCTCTTCTTGTCCAATTCTCCCGTAGTGAGATTCTTAGGAAAAGTATTTGATTACCGAGTGTTGATACCCGACTGGATGTATTGACGTTCTTATCATTTCTTATGATTTGATTTCATTTGAATGACCTGGGTAACGATCCGAGGAGCTTTCGAATGCGTACTCAAATTATGAAAACATGGGATATATTCATGTTCGTTTAATGTTTTCGTTTGTATCTGATTTGAAATTCTTCTCGCATAAATTATGCGTTGAACTTACTCTTTTAAAGGTTAGTTATGTCTCCATATATCCTTGAATTCGTGAAGGATTATGAGCTATTATTATTAGTCTTTTGAGAAGTTCACATCTTATCGACGTCAACGAAACTGGAAAGTTGATAGTGCCAGTAGAATGGATTGATTGATTATGACATGACGACATTGTCTTAAGTGATGGGAACTCGAGTAGAATTCCCCAAAAAGATAAGATGTTGATTATCAAAAGTGATCTAAATAATTCTTGATGAATGACCATATCCTGCATTTAGACTTGAAATTATAACGTGAATGGTTATCAATTAGTCATAGATATTGTAATCTAGAAAGAACCTAATATGAATATACTAAAAGATGTTTATGTTATCTGAAACTCTAGGAGGTAATTTTGATGAATTATCTAGACTTTCGCCATTAAGGTAAGTTGAAATTGGTATTGATTATATTTCCGATGCTGCACCTATGGCATGTGCATTGTACGTCAGCACCATCTGAATTAAAGGAATTACCGTACAACTAAGAGAGTTGTCGGAGAAAGCTTTTATTCTACCGAGCTCGTCATTATGAAGAGCTATGGTACTATCATTCCTTATATTTATAGATTACTGTGAACTGAGTAAATTGACAATCGAAAACGATATCCATAACTCGAAATGGAAGATTTGTTCGATCATTTACAAGGTTCTAGCGTTTGTTTTAAAGATTTGATCCATGGCATGGTTATCATCAAACTTCGCATCTGCGAAAAAGATTATCTATTCCAATCACTACATCCGGTACTTGTAATGAACGTTTTGAGTTTCACGTGATGTCGTTTGGATTGACCAATGCACATGTAGCGTTCATAAATTTGATTAATCACGTGTGTAGACTGTAATTTGATAAATTCATGCGTGTGATCATTAAAAACTATTTGTTTGTTTATAAGAATAGAAAGGAGTTAATAATTATTTATAGACTGCTCTAAATTGGCCGAAAAATAAAAACTTGTACCTTAAATATTTAACATGTGATTAAAGACTTAAACCTTTACATTATTTGATCGTGTGATTAATAGAGAATAGAATATATTAACTCTTCAAAAATTAGAAGTCATTTAAGACTTTGAGATATACTAAAAAGAAAGTGCAAATATATTTTGACAAATGTTTTAACAAAGGATTTTAAGGGATTATTCCCTTATACACAAACCATTTAATTAAACTTCTGTTTAGGGGTAAATGTTTGTGTATACCTCAGGATAACCTAAGAAGGATTGAGGAAACCATTTAAACCATGACTTAAAAATTGAAACGACAATTTTTACTTGTCAACTAAGAAAATTTTGACCAGAGTATAAACAAAGATTTTTCAAACATTTACAGATCTTACTAATTATTTTTAGTAAACCAACAAAAATCGTGTTAATTAAATTTAAATTTTATTTGGAACACCTCTATATAATTGGACAAACTGAGAAAATTTCAAATCTTTACGTTTACGTTTCATAAAAGTTGAATATTTAATATTTAATTAGTTGTAATAATTATCGACGCTTTAGACGTCGGATTGAGTAAAACAGA
Source organism: Glebionis coronaria (assembly GCA_025667525.1). Classification (NCBI taxonomy): domain Eukaryota; kingdom Viridiplantae; phylum Streptophyta; class Magnoliopsida; order Asterales; family Asteraceae; genus Glebionis; species Glebionis coronaria. Next base: position 301,574 of record JANFOE010000127.1, on the reverse strand, counting down.
TAAAAATAATAGTTGAGACGAAACTGAACCTTAGAAAATATGAAGAAAGAAATTTTGAACGGTCATGATAATTATTTCACCAGGAAAGGATAATATAGATAATAAAAAGTGGTTCGCGGCTAATGTGAACCATTAGAATTGAGAAGCCGATAGCGTTGAATATTTTAAAGACCACTTGTGATTGTCTAAATATAGAGGATTGTGAGATATAGTTATGTTGGAATTTGTAAGTATAAGTATTCTATTTATGTCATTTATGACTAAAAGTATCTTTGTCTGAAGAAGTTGTACTGATGGCAATTATGAAGGCAGACATCGCCTCATACATTAGTAAATGTCTAGCTATTTCAAAGGTCATCATCTGAATTTGATTCGATTTGGGTCATCGTCGACAGACTGCCCAAATCTGCTAATATCATTCCCGTTAATGATAAATGCAAAAGAGTTATGTAAACATAGTGTGCCTGTATCGAACATCTTTATGAAGATCCTCGCTTCGCATCGAATTTCTAGAGATTTGCTTAGGAATCATTGAGAACGAACCTTGATGAGAGTACTATGTACCATCCCAATCGAAGGGACGATGTAAAGTAACGATACAAAGTAATATAAGTGCTATTTTATGTTTGAATGAATGACCTTTGGTAATAAACCGTATAATCGCTTTCCTTTGGAAGGATTACCATTGATAATCATCGTATTAGGAGTGAGATCGAATCTTGTTAGGATCTAAATATTAGAGCGTCTGTAAGCAGGAGTTGAGATAAAGACACCCGACAAACACCCATTGTGAGTTGGACATGTCTTTTAGGTTTAAGGTTTCCTATGATGGCGAACCTAACCTTACAGAATACCCGACCCGCGAGATCTGAAATGATTGTTGAAATTAGGATCTGATTGTTGACTGTCGGTAGTAGGCAGGAGGTTATGTGAATATGAAATGTAGATCTTGAAGTGTCAGATGGGTAGCGAAGTTATGCCAACAATTTTAACCTTGGAAAAAAATGAATTAATGATCTGACAAATCATGGGATATAAGTCCCCGTTGTATGGGACCATTGAGATGATGTAAAAGATTGGTTTGAAAGGCATATAAGCTGGATCTACCCTAGGACTTCAAGAACTGCGTGAATTATGTTTCGTAAATCGAACTTGATGGAATATCTATCAAGCGAGAATCTGATTGTTACTTAGTAGAGTTTAGATCGGAGAAAAGTTGCATTCTAAAAAAACCCGTGAACATCATGGATAGAGAAAGTAAGTCAACATTTAGCCTGATTTTATTCCCGTAGTTATGTTTGATGAAACTCGCGTATTATAATGAATTACACTTGTGAGAAAAGACCGAATGTGAGGAAATACCCACATGGCTTTAACTCTATAAGAAGCGAGTAGTAAGATGATCTTTGAGGACAAAGATCCTGTTTAGGGATAAATGCTGTGACAATCCGTCAATTTATGGTTGATATTTTATTCTCAAATATTTATTTGAAAACATTATTTTTATGTTACAATATGAACTCACTTATTCTTGGGAAGAAATTTGGATTTACGTCTTGAAGTAGCGTCGACTACGTCTAAACCGGAGGATTCAACGTTATGTGCTTACGTTTACATACACCGTCTTTGGTGACAGTCCGACATTTCAGAAAATAAATTTATCCGTGAATATTATTTTGGAGTTTTAAATTTGTGTTGGTTCATAAACTCACAAATTTACGAGAAGAGATTAGGACTTACGATTTTATTTTAACGTCCTTTACGACTAAACCGGAAACCATAGGATTACGTATTTATGTTTTTGATGAAACAATTTTTATTGGATTCGTTTTGTGACGTTGATTCATAATTTATAAAAATGTTTTTCGTAAAACGACCCGAGGGCACGCAAATCAAGGAAACTAGAATCGAGGAATACCCGTAAATTAGTGGGATGAGACAAGTTTACACTTGCCCCACCCCACTAACATGGGACGGCCAAACCATGGACTCAACACACTTTAGCTTAACTTGTAAGCTTAACCAAACCTCAAAACAACTAGCAATACCACTTCACACATACACAACATGCAAAACCAACTTCCATTCTCTCATTTCTCTCCCATTTGTGCCGTCCATATCGTCACCATAAACACCCATTTGATCAAAATTTAACCAAAAAATCCTATGTTATTCATACATATGATGATGCCCTCTTGAAGCTCTCTTGAATGGTGGTGATTATAACATCCATGGAGGAGTTTCCATGGAGTCTTGGGGCTGATTTTCCACAAGGAGTTTATGAAGATTGGTGGTCTTGAAGATTGTCTTGGTTATCCATAAGTTTCTCCATCAAAATCCATGTCCAAATCACAACCTACATCAACTTGGTGGTATAAAGATTGTCCTCCTCATCCTCTTGTTATTTTTGATTATGTAATCTTATATTTCTTTTACTTATGTATATGTATATGATGATGAATGATGATTAAAAATATTGTGTGGGGATTTGGTGTTGATAAACATGCTTAAAAAGATGAAAGACTATAAGAAACAAGGCTAAAATCTTGTTTAAATTTGTTGGCTGTATAAAACAGTAAAGAATCAAATGGTGAACTGATAAAAATGGCATAGATTAATGAATAAACAGTAATTAATATTTCTTGTACACATGTGAGAGTTGGCCATGCAATGGAATCATTGTAATGAGTGAAATATGATCAAAACAAGTTTAAAGTACAAATCTGAGTTAACTGTTTTGGACGATTTTTAGAAAATACTCAGAGGATGATTCAACAGTAGCTATACAAGAGTTAAATAGAGCACATATCATGTAGTTTATGTGATAAAAATTTGAGCTTCTATCTCCATATAGAACTCTAGATATGGCAGTTTTGGTGAAGATGAAAAAACAAATCAGATTTTGAGAATTAATGTTTATTATTATTATATAAGCACTCAAAATTATATTGTATAAAATGTAAAATAAAAACCCACTAACTTATGGATTTTATTTATATAAATATGTAAATGGTTAAATAAGTGTATAAATTATAAAAATGGTAGTGGAATAATACTTATAAGTAATAAAAACTATAAACCTGATTTTTACGACTTTTTCGGCTATTACCGTAAAATTAACGTTTTTGCTAAATAAAACTTAGACGGTTGGACCCGTCTAATGTAAACTTTATAAAACTCATATATGATATATAAACATATATAACAAGTAAAAACCGATAAAACCCAAACTATATAATATACGGACATTAACGGGCTACGTTAACGTTATTGGACTAATAATACAACAAAATGGACTAAAACACTTATAAACTTATTTATTGGGCTTAACCCATTTGGGCCCAACATGTAAAGTGTAAATACTGGTAATACAAGTATGAAATGGATTAATACAAGTTAAGAACTTATAATAAGCTTGTTGGACTTAAAACACGAAAATAGGTAAAACTAGTAAACTAGTAAGAAGTTACCGATACGTAAACACTAAAAAGAGTAAAAGAGAATATGTAAACCCACTTGATCATCATATATATATATAAATCATCATATGTATACATAATTGTTATAATTGATAAAGTCATTGGACATGAGTCTAAGACGAGTATTATTTGTCTAGGTTTCCGTGATTGAAGCACGTACCGTACGTCGGAATTGCCGATAATCCGCCTTCCCACATCAACGTGAGTTCATAGCCTCGCACTCTTTTAAATGTTTTTATGAAATGTTTTATAAACCCGTGAGGGAGATAACATGTTAGTTTTTATAAAATAGGAAACCATTTGTCCCGATTGTTTGTTTATTTATTTGGACCCGAATGATTGTATGACCCGATTGTATGACCCGATAAATGATTAAAGGACCCGATAGATGAAATTAAATGGATTATTAAAGTTAGGTTATGTCACTAAAAGTCCCATTAGCATGAATTGTGAACTACTGGGATTTGGTAGACGCTTATGCATATAATAGTACTATTTAGGGACGATCACCCCAGTTCGCGCCTTGACGGTTGATCCCCGTCGTGCCACATTGATTGGTAAGCGAATTTATGTATGAGAAGATTTCCATAGCGTGACCTTTGTGACGACACGCTACTTTAGATGGGAAAATTGAGTATCGGGTTAGCTACTCGTTGTCGTGATAGTAAGGTAACAATGTCATGCGGCTTATAATAATCCGATTAACGAAATACTACTAGACGCACCGAATTACGATGTATTGCCTGACTAGCAATACAGGGTCATACTATTGATATTATGTTCGTGTTTTGGTTTTCATAACCATATTCATATAACGGTTTTTATTTTCATACAACGTCATAAGACGTATTGTATGGTGTTTTTACGACATTGGCTCGTATAATGATTTTTAAGGCAAACGCCTATATTATGATTTCGATGAAGATTTGTATAAAATGACTTTGGCTATTTTATGGACTATTAAAATGATTTGTACAAAATGATTTTCAGTAATAATTTTATACTGATATTATATTGATGGATTTTATTAAACTCTATGAATTCACTCGGCGTTATCGCTGACATTTTCTTTTAACATGTTTTATCTCAGGTACTTGAAAGTAATTCTCGGGAAGACGACAAGAATTCATGGCCCGCACTTAAACAATAATTTCCATTTAAATTCTTTGTAAAACTTTGTATGAAATAATATGACTTGGGACCGATGTAACTTTGATATTTATGAATGGAAATGCTTTATTAATAAACGACGCGATTTTTAAGCGTTGTCTATGATGTGAGTAATGTGCTATCCCGTAACACCAACTAGTCTTCCGCTGTATTGAGTTGTATAAATTTGGGGGTGTTACAGTTATCAAATAATGATTTATAATACGCATGCGTCTCTTCAGGAAGGGTTGTAGGTTGCGCTACTTGATCTCCACTAAGGTCCATACTGGGAGCATTAGAAATAATATTGCTATTATTCGTTTGAACCCCGTGTGTCTCAGTGGAAGGCTCAAGTGACTCAGTATACTCTTCCTCCTGATTAGACATATTATATAACTCATTATCATTGAGACGTGGGTGTACCTCAGAGGAACCGTCTGAATCATACATAGGAGCTCTGTCAGGTTGAACTACCGATGTGGATGATTGCTGTGAATTAGCCATCAAGATGGAGTCGGTAGTCACCTCTTCTTCCTCATCATATGCTGCTATAGATGCCATGAGATCAAACTATTCAGCTAGAAGTGGAATTCCTGCTTCTTACTTTTGTGCTATAAGAAGCTGAGACAGGAGATGGGCAGCATTCCTTTTCTTTCTTACATGGCTATCACGATGCTCAAAACCCGCAACATCACTTTCTTGTTGATAAGTCATAGTAGAAGTCGTGTGGAAAACAGGATCTCAATTCGTAGAAAGCGTGTGTTAGAGTGTCAACAAAATCAAACTTTGCCTAAATTTTCTAGCCCGACAAAAAATTCCTCAGTCCGACAAAACGGTATGCCGAAAAAATTTTGAAACACTAAATTTTGAAATCGAGTTAGAATAGCCAAAAACTAGTAGGGAAAAATTTGAAAAATTGAAAATGTTTGACACAAATAAAACATAAAAATGGCCTAAATATTTAAATTTTGGTCCGAAAATTTGAATTTTTGGTCGAAAATTTTTTCGCATCACCAAAATTTGAAATCGAAGCTTAAATGGCCTAAAAATGGTCTAGGAAAAAATAAATTTTACTTCAGTTTTCCCGCCAAAAACTATGTAAACTATGTTCCGGGGCTAGTCTAGATAGTGGCTAAGTCTGAAAAATACTTGAAGAAAATATCCATCGGAATATTCTATCGGAATGTGGATCGAAATGTTCCATCGGAATGTTGTCGGAATACCCTGTCGGAATGACTGTCGGAATACATGTCCGAATACTCTGTCGGAATGGCTGTCGGAATACCTGTCGGAATACTCTGTCGGAATAACCGTCGAAATAACTGAGTTCAACACCTATCGGAATCCGTATCGGAATATGTATCGGAATAATAAACCCTTTTCCGATGGATTCTGTCGGAATAATAAAACCCTTTTCCGATGGATTCTGTCGGAACACGAGTACAGTTTCGAGACAATAGGTAAATAGATGAGATTTTTGACAAGAAATCCGTGATTTTAACCAACCCAAAGCACCCAAATTTGATCTAAAGCTCACGAATTTCAAGAAAACAAGGACCACACCAAAGAGCTAACCATGAATCCCTTGGCGAATGATACCACTTGTTGGACTTATGCACACGACTTATAGATCAAGAAATAAAGATGATGAAGAACAAGATTAAAACAAAGAATGGAATATTAGATTAGATGAAGAATAAGGAAGAAAGATACAAAGTAGGTGTTTCTAGTGAGAGAAACTAAGGAGAGTTTCTCTCTCTAAAACAAGAAGAATATAAAACACTATGAGAGACACACACACAAATGATGTTGGATGTGCCTTTTATACTAAGGCATACAAGGTTAGTAGGTCTTACTCATTTGTGTGTTCGGGACTAATTCCCGTTACATACATAACAACAACATAGAACTCTCGAGACACTTGAATAGAATTTTCCACGAGCTTCGCAACGGTATATTATATGACCATCACTTTAAATACTTCTAACAGGATGATTTCAAGATTTAGTCATGTTGGAATCTCATAAGATTAAGTATCCTATTCATGCCATTTCAGATTAAATGTTAGAAATACGTTTTTACGTATATTAGAAGTATCGGTCACTCCACAATATTATTTATGTTGTAATAGCTCGTAGTTAGAGTAAGCTTATTAACTTAAGTAAGAACCGGTCCATGGGCTTGTCATGGATCGGCCCAAGCCCAATGTTTGCTTGGAAGTATAAAAACCCCTTTCCACCATGGAAAGGGGTTGGTTGTTGAATGTTTCTCACTTTCATTTATTGAAATAACACATAGTTTTCTCTCTCTTTCTCTCTCTAACTTTATCTCTCTAGAAATCATCAACCCCTTCATAGATTCATAGGTTATCAAGATTCTACATTTGGTATCAGAGCTATGGGGTGATTTAAGGTAGTGATTTGTGTGGTTTTTTAGTTTTTGATTGTATTAGTGTTCTTTAAGAAAAACCATCTTGATTCTTGGTGTTTTTGGTGTTTTTGTGATTGGGATTGGTGGATAAGTATTAGTTTTTACTTATTATTGTTGAAATCACAAAACTTTTTGGGTCATTTGGTCAAAATCTGGGTTTAATCTTTCTTTTTGTGGTCGACTGTTCATCCGTAACAACTTCTGATTACCCAGCAAAAGTTCCGAACCAACAAGTTCCGGATCAACCAAAAGTTCCGAACCAAGAAGTTCCGAACGAGAAAGTTCCGGATCAAGAAAGTTCCGGATCAAGAAATTTCCGAACCAAGGAAAGTTCCGAACCAAGGAAAGTTCCGAACCAAGGAAAGTTCCGAACCAAGAAGTTCCGAACCAAGAAGTTCCGGATCAAGCCAAAAGTTCCGAACCAAGAAGTTCCGAACCAAGAAGTTTCGAACCAAGAAGTTCCGAATCAACACTTCCGAATCAACAAAAGTTCCGAATCAAGGGTTATTTTGCTTGTTTTTTCGACGATTTTTTAGAGGATTTAATTTTGGTTTCTTACAACAAAAACTCAACACAATTCACAAGCTTTACTTCACTGCTCGATCAACCGATAATCTTTGTCTCTTTGAAGTTAACAAAATGAATCCGAATTCAGTAATGCCTCAGATGACATCACTTACGGATATTTCCGTCATTACGGGAACGGATAATCGCCCGCCAATGCTCATCAAAGAAGTGTTTGAAGCATGGCAATGCCGAATGATGTCTTACCTTAAGGGAAAACCGGTTTATGGGAGGCTTATGGTTAAGTCAATTTTAAATGGTCCACTTGACTATGGTACCATCGTGGCTAACAATGTGTCTCGACCAAGAGAATTTGAAGAACTTACACCAGCTCAACAACTAGTTTCCGATGCAGACGAAAAAGCTCTTCAAACAATTCTCCAAGCTCTTCCCCATGACATCTATAGGATGGTAAGTCAGTATACGGTGGCAAAGGATTTATGGGAACGTTTAAAGGTGTTGCTACAAGGTACGTCTCTCACCAAACAGGAAAGGGAATGTCAGTTGTATGACCTGTTTGATAGATTCACGTACAACCCAGGGGAAACGCTTCACGATTATTACTTCAGATTCACCACACTCATGAATGATCTGAATGTATACAATCTTGTGATTGCTCCATTCCAGGTTAACACCAAATTCTTGAATACTTTACCTCAAGCTGAATGGGGTGAGTATATTACCGATGTTAAGTTAACCAGGGATTTGCATAAGTGCAATTTGGATCAACTATATGCTTTTCTTCAGCAGCATGAGAAACATGTGATCATGCACCGTTCTCCACGAGGTATGTACCCTGATTCATTAGCTTTGATGGCGAATCAACCAGGATTGTCTCACAACAACACTCCTTATATTTTGGGACATCAAGCCTATCATCCATCACCTTATATGACACCAACCTTTCCCCAATACTCAATTCTACCGCAACCACCCACCTCACATCAGCAACAATATCGGTTTAGTGCACCTTCATCACAATATGCTACACAACCTCACCCAGCAAGTATGGCACCTTATGCTCAATCTTCATATTCTTCTTATCAAGAGAATGCAGCATATCCAACAAGCTACCCTGATCACATGAGTATTCCTTCTAGTGATTATGCAGCTCATCAAGACCAAGCAATGTACTGTGATGATGAGGAAGTCCCCCTTCCTGTATTCAAACAAGGTGCTGACCCAGTTGAAGTGTTAACCACTATGTCTGCTTATCTCACAAGGACTTTAAGCAAACGAGGATTTAGGGGATCAGCTCCTACCAACAATCAGTTGAGGAATTCATCCAATTCTCGCCAACAAGCTACTATTGAGAATGGCAGGGTAATGGTTCAACCTATTCAACCATATCAGGGGAGACCTACCACATCAACTACCAATGCTCGCACGGTCAATCAGGCTCCAATGGTCAATCCTGCTCCACGGGCTAATTCCACAGGCAAGTTGAGAATGATTACATGCTACAACTGCAAGGAAGAGGGTCACATGTCCAGGGATTATAAGAAACCCAAGAGGAGAAGGGATGGACAATGGTTTGCAGAGAAGATCTATCTGGTGAATGCTCAGGCACAAGGAAGGGAACTTGATGAAGAGGAGCTTGCATTTCTTGCTGATCCAGGGATTGCTGAACAAGACACTGTCACCACACAGAATGCAGCATACCAAGCAGATGATCTCGATGCGTATGACTCAGACTGTGATGACTTTCAATCTGCAAAGGCTGCTCTCATGGCAACTATCTCCAGCTTTGGGCCAGAAAAGAGATCTGAGGTACTTATTAATACCACTGATAATACCACAGATGCTAGTATTCAACCACATCAAGTTGTGCAAGAGAGTGCTGATTCGAATGACTCTTCGGTGGTGAGTCTTTCAAACGAGGAGACAATCAATGATAGCAATATCAATGTGAGTCCCCAGACTTTGAGTGAATCACAACCGGGAGCCATTTCGCATACGCCTACTCCTGCTCAACAAGATTTGGTCATGGTTCCTGCTACATTACTTAGCCAAATGAATGCTGCTCTCTTAGAAACCCTAGCTAAGAATAAGAATTTATCTGATGAGCTTGCCTTAAGCAACGAGAAAGTTCAAACTTTGGAATTAGTGCCTTCGTCTAGTGTTCTAACTAATCCCGAATATGATCACTTTCGAAACAAACAAATTGGTCACTTGCAAGAAATTGAAAACTTAAGAGCAAATCTTTCTAATGAACTTAAAGAAAAGGAGTTAGTGGTCACTAATTTTCAAAAACTTCAAACGGATTTTGAATCACTCGAGTCTAAGAAGAATGAAATGGAGATTAATGCTACTAATAAGATTAGAAGTCTAGATTATTTGCTGTTAAGACAATACGCTGCTTCTCAACTAGTCCACTTATTTGATGCTTCGTTTAGAGAATTTAACTTATCACGTCAAAAAGGCCTTCCCCCTAATCCACGGTATGCAAAACAAGCTTTAAGACATAGTCCTAGACTTTATAATGCAACTCAATTAGGATTGGCCTTAGACCCGATTGTTTTTCCCGATGATCGAACAAGTAAGGATCTAGTAGATGAGGATCGGTCATACAATTCTGCAAAATATCCCGAGTGTGATTATTTTAAATTGAATAAGGAGCTTGCAAAAACGGATTTTAGAATTCGCTTCCATATGGACAAAGATCTCATAACAGCACCGACCTACATATTAGATGAAGAAAACCCTAGTACATTTCCTACACTTGTCAATATGGAAGGTCCTAAGGAAATTCCAAAGGATCTTCCACCTGTTAGCACTGTATGGTTAAACTTGCAAGAGATTAATCAATACTTTACTAATTTTGACAAGGTCATTTTGGAATGTACGACTTCAAATGGCTTAAATGCCGGAGAATGGGCTTTCGAACATATGAACGAGGTGTTTAAAAATGAGATCAATCCGTTTGTCGAAAGTCTAAAAGGAAGTTTTGCATCTCTTAAGGAAAATCTTGTGTTTGAAATTGGTGAAGTTCAAAAAGTGTTTTATGAAATGGACACCGCTTACGAACTACAACTAATTGAAAAAAAAAAGATTTTAACCGAATATGACCGATTCTTGTCTGCAGTAATCTCGTGTGATGTGCTTACTACTGTAAATGTTAATTATTCGAATGAGCTTACATCCGCTATGAATAATTGTGATGCTGTGCATATATGTGATGATGTTTGTGATCTCTCTGTAAATGTTGCTGATACTATAAATGAGGTAGATAATCATTCTTGTCACGAATCTAACGCTGAGTTTTTAAAGCTACAAGATTCTGACAATTTACTTTCAAAACGCTTTAATCAACTAGAACAACATTGTATATCTTTAGAATTAAAACAACAAACTCAAAATGAGGATCTTTTGATATCAAATGGTTGTGAAAACGGTGTTGAGACGAGTGACAAGATGATTGCAATTGTTAAGACATTAGAGGAAGAAATCATGAGATTGAAGAGAGATGTGTCATCAAATGAAACATTAAAATTGGAACTAGAGGCTGCAGAGTCTAAAAACCAGGTCTTAGAAATTAGACTTTCGTCTGTTCTAGGGGAGATGGATCGGACAAGACAGGGACTATCCGCTCTTTATGGTTCACTAGAAGAACGCTTCGCTTTTAATGCGGCACAGCAAAAATCTTATGTTGAACAACTGAACCATAAGTGCGAGGAAATCTCTGACTTGAACATCCTGCTCATTGACAAAAATATGGTTTTGGATGAATTAAAGGAGACACTTCTTCTCACCCGACAAGAAGTTGTTGATAACTTAGCTACCGACTCTGCACCGTCCACTAGTGCTCCAACAACCAAGTCAGTAGTGCTTTATAAGAATCCGCTTCATAAGAGAAACCCGGTTACCTACGATGATTATATAAGGAATGCCATTAAGCATGTAGATCTTGTTAGGGATATCTTAGACGATCTTTATGCCTTAGATCCCTCAAGTAGCTACTATTATTCGGCTCATGAATATATTAAGCGAGTTCAATATTGCTTAGCATATTTGCAATACATAGGTACACCAGGTTCTGCACTACTCACTAATAGGCCCATTGCTGTAACTCCATTTAATAAGACTCCAGGAGCAAAACCGTCATTGGCACAATCAAGTAAGGCACCTTTAAAACCTGTTGCTAATATTCCCACTTTGCCTTCTACAGGATTAAAAGAGACTACTAAGGCTAAAGGATCGCCACTCAAGAAAGATAAGATCAAGCCCTCCACTAGTAGTGCCAAAAAGAAGAAAGTAGAAGATAACCATAGGACTATTAGTTCAGTTTTAAATAAAAAGAATCATGTTAAGACTAAAAGCTCTGCGCCTGTGTAGAAGCCAAAACCATTCGTGAATTCTAATTTGAATTGTTGGAATTGTAATGAATGTATGTTTTCCCAACGTCATGATTTGTGTCTGATTAATCATGTGAATGAAATGAATGCTATTAAGAATGGTCTTGAATGGAAGCCAACGGGTAGAACTCGTGCCCAAGTTGGCTGGCAATGGCGTCCCACTGGTAGGACCTTTACATTAGATGGAAAAATGTGCCCTTTAACTAGGAATGCATCCATTGAGGTTAGGTCTGAGCGTCCTTTAGTTAGGAACACTCGCACTCAAGTATGGAAACAGCGCCCTTTAATTAGGTCAGCCCCCACTATAGTGCCTATCAGTGAAGAAATACCTCAGGATTTAAGCCAACTAGAATCTACACCACCAATTAGGAAGAAAAAGGCTAGGAAATCTAAGAAACCTAGAGTTAGCAAATCTAAGATTATTAAATCTATACCTACTAATAACAAGGAACACTCAGATTCCGATACCTCTACATTGTCTTCGTGTGGTGATATTTTCAGGTGGTCCAAATCATCCTGTGGTATTTGGACTCCGGTTGTTCAAAACATATGACCGGAAATCGCTCGATGCTCCGAAATTTCGTCAGCAAGTTTCTTGGTACGGTTAAATTAGGGAATGATCATATAGCAAAGATAATGGGGTATGGTGAATATCAGATTGGAAACGTGACGATTTCAAGGGTATACTATGTAGAAGGTCTTGGTCATAATTTATTCTCAGTAGGACAGTTTTGTGATTCCAACCTTGAGGTTGCTTTTCGACAACACACTTGTTTCATCCGCAACTTGGAAGGAAAAGATTTGTTGAAGGGATCTCGTGGTGCAAATATTTATACCTTGTCCTTACAAGACATGATGGCCGCCTCTCCAGTATGTCTTCTCTCTAAAGCATCTAAGACCAAGTCATAGTTATGGCATCGCAGATTATCTCATCTTAATTTTGATGCTATTAATCATCTGGCTAAAAACGAATTAGTTCGTGGTCTTCCAAAGCTTAAATTTCACAAGGACCATTTATGTTCCGCGTGTTCAAGGGGGAAAAGTACCAAGAAATCTTACAAGCCCAAAGCTGAAGACACCACTCAAGAAAAACTTCATCTTTTGCATATGGATCTTTGTGGGCCAATGAGAACTGAAAGTGTGAGCGGTAAGAAATTCATTCTGGTAATTGTGGATGATTTCTCCAGGTTTACATGGGTTAGATTTCTACGTACAAAGGATGAAGCACCGAAGGCTATTATCACCTTTCTGAAATTCATTCAGGTACGTTTGAATACTACTGTCCGCCGTATTCGTACAGACAATGGTACAGAGTTCGTCAACCAGACTCTCCGTGATTACTATGAGGGAGTTGGTATCTCACATGAAACATCCGCTGCACGCACTCCACAACAAAACGGTGTCGTTGAAAGACGGAATCGTACACTTATGGAAGCTGCTAGGACTATGCTTATTTACGCGAACGCTCCATTGTTCTTGTGGGCAGAGGCTATATCTACTGCATGTTTCACCCAAAACCGTTCTATCATTCGGAAACGCCATGGAAAAACACCTTATGAGCTTCTACATGACCGTAAACCCGATGTTTCATTTTTTCATGTGTTTGGTGCTCTTTGTTATCCAAACATCAATAATGAGAACTTGGGTAAGCTTCAACCAAAAGCCGATATAGGTATTTTCATTGGCTACTCACCGTCCAAGAAAGCATACCGAATTTACAACCGTCGTCTTGGCAAGATTGTAGAAACTATGGACGCAGATTTCGATGAGCTGACAGCGATGGCTTCTGAGCAACACAGCTCTGAACCCGCGCTTCATGAGATGGGAACCGGTGCTATTAGTTCCGGATTAGTTCCCAATAATCCTACTTCTACATCATTTTTACCACCATCAAGGCCCGAGTGGGATAAACTGTTTCAACCGTTGTTTGACGAATTCTTTGATCCCCCAAATGATGAAGTTCCAGCACCCGTAGTGATAGCTCCAATTCCTGAAGTTGTTGCTCCAGCCAATGAAGCTTTATCTAATGCATCTTCAATTCACATTGAACCGGATGCACCTTCACCAAGTGATTCTCAAACTACACCTGAATCGTCACCCCTACTTGTGCCTAATGATGTGGAAGAGGATTTTATTGATCACGACTTGGAATATGCTCACCTGCAAGAGCTTCCTTTCTTTGGTGTAGCGATACCTGAAAACCCTTCAGCCGCGTCTACCTCAGAAGAAGCTCCTTCTATTGTTCACTCCAGACCACCTAGGATTGAAAACCATAGCACTAAATGGACAAAAGATCACCCAATTAGGAATGTCATTGGAGATCTAGATCGACCAGTCTCTACACGCCATCAATTATAAGAGAGTGCACTCTATTGCTACTTTGATGCATTTCTCTCTGAAGTTGAACCCAAAAATTGGCAGCAGGCTATGACTCACTCATCTTGGATTGAAGCCATGCAGGAGGAACTAAATGAATTCCAACGACTTGAAGTATGGGAATTGGTTCCTCTCCCTGACAAGGTCAACATCCTTACCTTGTTATGGGTTTATAAGGTTAAACTTGATGAGATGGGTGCGGTATTGAAGAATAAGGCTAGATTGGTTGCTAGAGGATATAAACAAGCCTTGGGTATAGACTTTGAAGAATCTTTTGCTCATGTGGCAAGATTGGAGGCGATTAGACTATTCCTTGCGTATGCTGCTCATATGAATATGATCGTCTATCAAATGGATGTGAAGACGGCATTTTTGAACGGTGAACTAAGGGAAGAAGTCTATGTTAGTCAACCGGATGGGTTCGTTAGCACGGAGTTTCCTAATCATGTGTACAAGCTTAAGAAGGCTCTCTATGGGTTGAAACAAGCTCCACGCGCGTGGTATGATCTCCTGTCCACATATCTCATCTCGGAAGGCTTCTCCAAAGGCAAGGTGGACCCCACTCTATTCACTCTCAAGGAAGGCAACGACATGATTCTGCTACAAATTTATGTTGATGATATAATATTTGCTGCCACTAACATAGAATTGTCAAATCGATTTGAGAAGATAATGTCCACACGCTTTCAGATGTCGATGATGGGAAAAATTTCATTTTTCTTAGGATTACAGATTTCTCAGAATCCCAGAGGCATCTTTATTAATCAATCCAAATATGCTCTAGAATCTCTTAAGAAATATAACTTTGAAAAATGTGACCCCGTGGACACTCCAATGGTGGAGAAATCCAAGTTAGATGAAGATAGGAATGGGACTATTGTCGATCCAAAACTTTATCGTGGGATGATCGGCACCCTTCTATATCTGACTGCTAGCAGGCCTGATTTGCAATTTGCTGTATGCATGTGTGCCCGGTATCAGGCTCGGCCTACCGAAAAGCACCTACATGTTGTGAAAAGGATCTTTCGGTATCTAAAAGGAACACTTCATCGTGGTCTATGGTATCCGAAAGATTCCTCTATTGCTTTAATATCATACGTAGATGCCGATCATGCTGGATGTCAAGACACGAGGCGTAGCACTTCTGGATCTGTGCAACTCCTTGGAGATAGATTGATCAGTTGGTCTTCAAAAAGGCAGAAAAGCGCTGCAATATCAAGCACGGAGGCTGAATACATCGCCATGTCCGGTTGTTGTGCTCAAGTCCTTTGGATGAGATCACAATTAACTGACTACGGTTTGGGATTTAACAAAATCCCGATGTATTGTGACAACAAGAGCGCCATTGCCCAATGCTGCAACTATGTTCAACACTCCCGGGCCAAGCACATAGACATTCGCTACCATTTCATTAAAGAGCAGGTGGAGAACAGAGTGATCGAGCTGTATTTTGTCACTACTGAGTACTAGCTGGCGGATATGTTCACCAAAGCCTTAGATCGAGGACGCATCGAGTTTTTGATCGACAAGCTTGGCATGAAATCATTCACTCCAGCGACTCTCAAAGAGTTGGCAGAAGAATCAGCTGAATAGTCGTGGTAAACTATTCAGAGTATCCTTTGTTCGTGATCATGTATATTATCGTAAATATATAAACCACAAAAAGAAAATACAAAAATATAAAACCAACAAAAATCATAAAAAATATAAAACCTAGAAAAACCATAAAAATTATAAAATCAAGAAAATCCAAAAATATTTTTCGTTTTTAAATCGGGCATGTCTTTTAGTACGGTAATATTTACGGCCTTAGAAATGTCGATCAATATTGACACGGTGCCATAAATAGAGTTCGTATAAAAGTTGTAGATTTTTAAAACATGCCCATAATGGCTTGTAGTTATTTCTGACTGCAACCCGGTTTTCATATTAAAGTCACGTATTTCCTTGGAAAACGTTGGCTCAGAACGGGAATTAATTTTCTCGGGCGTGATTTACAAGCCAAATCATGCAAAGGGATCAAGTTTACTTTACAACTTGGCCTAACACGAATTTGTGTATGTCTCAGTGCATTAATTTGTTAAAATAAGAGAAATGTTATTGACACCACGAATCAAATTTTTTCAAGATACAAATTGGAAATGCTTTCATCAATATTTGACTCTTTAAACAATGACTACAGCTCTTTAAATAGAAAACGGGTCATCGTTTAAGGGGGAGAAAATATTAAAATCATCTTCGTCATTAAATTGATTTTCAAAAGTGATTGTGAAAAATTAATGGCTAAATGGTAATAGAGTGGTTTTGCTTTAGAATACGACTTGTGTTCGTTCTATGTGATAGACATTGCTTTTAGATCTTGGATATATGCAAATAGGTTGCGATTGCTAAGCTGTGTAAAAGTTAAGTTGGTTAAGTTTATTGATGGATAGGAAAAATGAAAATATAAGAGACAAAAAGGAAAAGAATAAGGAGTGTAGGGTATAAAGTGACATTGTATGAAACTTGTAAAAATTTGACCTAAGTCAAATAGATACCCCCGCCCCCTTTTTTCCCTTCACTCACTGTTCTTGCATTATTATCTTGCCGCCATTGTTAAAATACACACACAAGCTCTCAAATCTTTCGTTTATTCATCAATCCGTTCCATTCATTCGATTAATAAGGTAATTACATCAATATTTAAACTTCTAATTCATCTTATTCATCCTGTAATTATGTTAAATTACTCAATTAATCAGTTTAAATCAAATTAGGGTTTATGATTAATTTAGGGTTAATTAACTAAGGATTTTTGGTGGGTTTTGTGCGGATTTGCATTAGATGATGTTTAATTGCCTTAGAAACTCACAAACGCGCTTAGAAATAATCATCATAGCTACGTTTGAAAAGTTCCGGATGAACATGGATATAAACTTCCGAATGAAGGATTTTTTCTTAAAAACTTCTGAATGAGGAAGTTCCGAATGAAGGACTTCCGAATGAAGGAAGTTCCGAATGAAGAACTTCCGAATGAAGGAAGTTCCGAATGAAGGACTTCCGAATGAAGGAAGTTCCGAATGAAGAACTTCCGAATGAAGGAAGTTCCGAATGAAGAACTTCCGAATGAAGAAGTTCCGAATGAAGAACTTCCGAATGAAGAAGTTCCGAATGAAGGACTTCCAAATGAAGAAGTTCCGAATGAAGGACTTCCGAATGAAGAATTTCCGAATGAAGGACTTCCGAATGAAGAAGTTCCGAATGAAGGACTTTCGAATGAAGAAGTTCCGAATGAAGGACTTCCGAATGAAGAAGTTCCGAATGAAGAACTTCCGAATGAAGGAAGTTCTGAATGAAGAACTTCCGAATGAAGGAAGTTCCGAATGAAGAACTTCCGAATGAAGGAAGTTCCGAATGAAGAACTTCCGAATGAAGGAAGTTCCGAATGAAGGAATGTTCCGGATGAAGAAGTTCCGAATGAAGGAAAGTTCCGGATGAAGAGTTGTTTGATTAATATTGTTTGCCTATTATATGTACTTGTTGTATTATGTTATGAAATGTGTTATGCTTAGAAGTAAGAATGATATACATCTATATGTTTTTGTGCATCAACCTTTCATGTCTTATCTTAAGCAGATACAATGACTAATCCAACAGTACAAGCAATCCAAGACTCTAGAGAAGCCGCTATTGCTAAAGCACGAACCCTTAAGTTCATACCCAACAATTACCGACTGAAGCAAGTCTCAAAATCCACTCACCATGGATTTAAAGTAGCCATCGCAATCCTTGATCAATCCCATTTTAAGAATGCGTTAAGAAGTAGTGCCTCGGTGCCTTATGATTATATGTATGAGTTTTGGGCAACCAAGGAAATCACTTCAAACAAGATCACCTTCACCATCGACAACAAGCAGCAGACGCTCACAGTTTCAGACTTCCGTAAGATTTTTGGTATACGGGATACACCCAAAGGCATGTCATTTTCGAGGGATCCTACTAAAGATGAACTCATGGAGTTATTTGACGCTCTTGGATGTCCTGACATACGAGTTGCGTCTGAGTTTACCACTGCTAAAGTAGGACAACCTTGGAGAGCATTGTTGGGTGTTCTCAGTAGATGTCTTACACCAAAAACAAGTGGCCATGATGCTTTGCGCAGTCCTATAATAAACCTCTTCTATGGCATGTACAAAGCTGCAAATGCAGATTATGCATTGTTGATATGGGAAGAATTCACCTTTCAACTCTTCCATAACAAGAAGCTGAAGACAAATTTCTTTCCTTATCCTCGGTTTATCAAGCTTATCATTAATTATTTTATGAAAAATGATGCTACTATTGATAGGCGTGCAGCAAGTCGTTATCACACTGAAGAAGCTGATGATACCGTGGATCTAAGGCATGAAGGACCGTCTGGTGGTGTCATTCCTGGTCCTATTCCCGATTATCTTCTGACGGAGAAAATCAAAGGTTCTGCTGATTACAAGCTACTGCAGCTAGAAATCAAGAAGCTGAAAGCAAACCTTCAGACTGGAGAAGACTCGTCTACTACGGTCAAGAGTAAAGGTAAACGCAAGCAACCAGCTGCGTTACCTGAACCCGAAACCAAGAAGAAGAAGACTGAGGTTAAGAAGGGAAAGGGTAAGGCTGATGAGATGGTTTTACGTGACGAAGAGGATGTTGTTGATCCTGCTCTTGACAAGACAGAGAGAAAAATGATGAAGATAGCAATTCAAAGGAGTAGGAAAGACACTGGCGGTAGTGGTTCAGGTGCAAGGGTAAATGTTGAAGAAGAGTACCAGGAACCAGATGATATTGATGAGTTTGGGTCACCTGAACGGTATTCCACTTCGAAGGAGCCATCAATCCCTGTTTCAGCAAGTGTTGAAAAGGAATCCGGTGCTCCTACTATCATGGTGTCTACTCAACCTTTAGCAACTCAACCTCCACAAATCCAACCCTTACCAACCAGACCGGCGTCAACACCATTCCTTCCACCACCTATAACTCCCATCTTTAGTACCGCAGTAACAACCGAGCCTCTTCAATCAACCCAGAGCAGCTCTGCAACATCTACAATGGCTGCATTGGTGATGGCCGAAATGTTGGATAAACATGTGGATAATCACAAACGAGAAATGGATGAACTTCGCCAAGAGTTACAAAGACGAGCTCAAAGTGAAGAAGCATCTAGGAAAGCCCAAGAGGAGATGATTGCTAAGTTCGCTGCAGATATGGAGTTGACTCGAAAAGCACATGCAGAAGAACTAGCTCGGGTTAAGCAGGCTGAGGCTGATAAGCATGCTGCACGTATCACCAGACTTCAAGCGATGAGGGATAAATATAAGGAGCAAAAAGAAGCACTTGAAGCTTCAGTTGAAGAGAGAGTGCAAGAATCCGTCGAATCCATTATGCCTAAACTGCGTGATGAATTGAAGACACTAGCAGCTGATAACTTGATGATCAAGTCATCCAATCCTTCAGAATCCGCATACAAAATTGCTTATGAGTTAACGGATTTTGAATTAAAGAAGATCCTTAAGGCTCGTATGGTGGAACTTGGATCGTTTGATAAGTCTAGGATTCAACGGGCTCTATACAAATCCCTGAATGACGCTATCATGGAGGATGATAGGTTATTCAAAACGTTTGGAAGTGTGGTACCTTATCACATTCTACCTGAGGAAGAAAGGGAAGAAAGTGAAGAAGCAGAGGGTACTGGTGAAGATGAAGGTGGAGAAGAAGAAGAAGAAGAAAAGGATGATGAAGATGACGATAATGGTGATGATGATGAGGATGAGGATGATGATGATGATGATGATGATGATGGCGATGATGGTGGTGATGGTAATGAGGAGAGTGCTAGGGGAAGCAACGGGGATAACAATGAGGATGATGATGGGGGTGAACAGCCTAAAGAGGGAGACAAGGTTACCAGCTCCAAGAAACCTGCTAAGTCTGGAACCAAGTCCAAGAAAGATGCAGCGCAGAAGGACAAATCAACATCATCGGAATCAAGACGATCTAAGTGGCGCCACGATGTGAATGCTACTACAGCGTCTTTGATTCCCGGTACCTTTATCGCTGTATCTTTACCTATTACCACTAACCCCATTAGTTCTATTGTTGTTGTTGCTCCTGTGATTGCAGAATCGGTAACTGAACCTGAAGCTGCACAACACTCACCAGTTCACGACACTGCCAAAATGCCTGAATCAGAACCAACAGATGTTCGAGCTTCTACTCCTCTACAACAAGTACAACAATCTACGGTTCCTGAACCAAGCACACGAGACTGGGCAGACACGTTGGAGATTGACGAGACTTCACCACCACAGGCTTGGATCACGGCAGCAGCGCAATATGATCCGATCACAGACGCTGACAAAGATGTGTTGTATCTCCGTATCCGCAGTCCGATTGACTTATGTGCATTTCTTGCTCATGAGTATAAGACTTCGGTTACTCCATCCTTGGTGAAGAAAGCGCTGAAGGATAAGAGACTTCGCGCCAAAACCCGGTTAACCCGAATGGAGTTCGAGTATTATGTCGATGAGATCCTGAAGGCTCTGAATACCGTTCAACGGCCAGGCCTTCATGAATCAGAAAGAGCTCCACCTCCAATGGATCCTTCTCAAGATAATCAGATTGCCCTTGACTTCTTCGTCACCAATGATCTTGTATCTTTTGAAGGGGTCATCAAAGTACGCAACCTCCCTGACATTGCTGAAAGCTGCCAACTGGGGGACAATACCCTTTATCGAGGAAAAGGTAAACAGGCTCTGGGTCCCAAAGGTAAATCGTAATTATGATATGTATGCTGTCATAGGTGCATCTCATTGGGACGAACGAGTCCGAAGGGCGTACAGGGGTTGCTGCCTAGTCAATTCTGGAAGCAACGTTAGATCCGACATCCGCATCTCCAGCATCTTAGGGTTGAAAACTGAAGCCAAGAATGGCTATTATCATGTGACAGAGATTCGTTTGAAAAGGGAGGATGACAGAGAATACAAAATCCAGCAGGGAGATTTTTCTATCATTCGCCTTGAGGATATCGAAGATATGCTGCTTCTGATGACCCGAGATCAACTCACACATATTCCTCGTGAAGACCTCATTGCTTTGAATACAGCACTTCGTATGTTCACACGAAGCGTTGTCATCAAGACACGAGTTGAAGATCTTCAGTTGGGAGTCGAAAGCTATCAAAGGAAGCTTAACCTAACCCGTCCAGTGAATCAAGTGCTACCTCAACATGTAGATAGATGTCCCTATACCGGCATTTCTGTCCCGAATTACGGCATTTTCTACTTGAACAGTCGAGGTTTAATGAAGTTTATGAGGGTGGGTGAGCTCCATAAGTACAGTGATGGGACTCTTCTACAAGTCAGAGGAAAGTTGGAGCATCTTAACTCGGGTGGGACTTTGCCAGAGATGACGGAGGATTGGCATCCGGGTTACCGGCAGATGGCGAAGTATGTGATCAAGAAGATTGATCAAAAGCTCCGTGAACGTAGATTGATGAGGAGCTTGGAAAGATTCGTTGGTGGAAGACCATATCTAGTGCACCACAAGCTACTGCAACGATCCATCTAATGGGTCGTACATTTCAGGTCCACTTTATATTGGTTTTCAATTGTGAATATGTATATTTGTGAATATTGTGCTTTTGCGGCTTGATGTAGTGTTAAGGTATGATAATTTTTCAAGAATTTCTCACGAGATTCTAAATCTTTCAAAATATATCATACTAAAGCACTACAACTATCCCTTATTAAATTAAGGGGGAGCAATAACTTATTCTATGGCCAAACATCGATTTCATTTTTACCCAAAGACCGGTTAATCCATTCAATGTCCCAAATATTAATGGTTAACATTTTGGATAAGGGGAGAAAATGGGATTAAGGAGACTTAAGTGATACTTGGCTAAAAGATGAAAAAGATTTAACGATAATCCAATTTAATATGTGTAAAGCACGTATTAAGGGGGAGCGTTTTTGATGATCAAAAACACCTAAGGTACGAAACTTTTGATCTCAATATCACAAGTACTTTAGGTGATTTTCAATGATTTTTCATGGTGGCAATTCCTTCCCAAAACACGCTTAAATTCACGACGAATGTGGTGACAAAAGGGTGGTAGGAATAGGTTTAGTCCAATGATTCATCAGAGCCGATGGAATCTTCCCAAGGACAATTCCCTAGATAGAATTAGAAGTCCTAGGAAAGATGGAGAAAGAATGTGAACGTAGCTGAATGCCGACCAAGTACTTAAGCTAGCACTGGAACAATCACAACAAGGTGCTAGTGATGACGTATTGGTAAGCATTGAAGGGGTTGAAGAATGAAAAATAATTGTAAAGATAAAGGGTGTAAAGAAAGAAGCCCTCCTTACAACTTTAGGCAGAAACCGGGTCAATACATATGCTATTGAGGTCATTTTTGCTAATGATTCTCGGTATTGAAGAAAGACATCATGGACCCAGTGATGCAATGCACAACCCTTCCCAGCTAACTCAAATATCTCTCAAAAGGTATTTGTTTTAATCACACGGAGATCAACACGTTATCTATTGGTTTATTCACTCCGAATAGACTTGTATTGAAAAGGTGGCACTCCTCTCCAGCCATCGCTCACTAAATCAAAACGCACAATCGATTCTAGAGCCAAGAGATCATCAAAAGTCTCATTAGGACACTTTCCATTTATTCCTTGCTTTCTCACACACTGTGAAAAGTAAGAGATTTTCATGAGTCCTACGCAGTATTCCTGTAATATTGCCAGAACATCTGAGTGATACGCAAGTATTACAATGAAGATGGAGATCCTGCTTGAGCCAACATCAAACAAGCTCATGGTAGGTTACACGTGCGGTTCTTTTAGAACCAATCTTGTGAAAAACTAGAAAGAAACAGTGGTTTAATTCTTAATTGAACTTAAACTCGTTCCAGGCCTCTTCGCATTATCATATGATCTTGCCAGAACACTCAGAGTGACTCTGTATTGATCACAGTGACGAGTGGAAATCCTTCTAGTGTTAACATCAAACAGCACTTGGTATGTGACGTGCAAGATTCTTTATGAATTGAGCTCGTGACAACTGGAAAGCAACGATGGTGAAAATCTTAATTGAAATTCACTTGTTCCAGGTTTCATGAATTGACGGCTTCAAATCACAAGGATAATTTATCCAAGTGATTCACTCTTTATGTTCGCAGTCAGCTTTGGACGGTCGAATAAAGAGAACGGGTTTACCCGCGAAATCCTGTCAGGAAGTTACTTAATTGAAACTATCCATCACGGGTACGATATCTAATATCGTCCAACGGTCTTCACCGACCGGAGGTAAAATGCTACCGAATTAGAATAAAATGTTCAAAGCCATTTTATTCGTGTCGTTGCTGTGTACCTGTTAAAGACGGTGGCGTTGCTGTGTACCTGTTGAAGACGGTGGCGTTGCTGTGTACCAGTGAAGACGGTGGTGTTGCGGTGTACCTGTAGAAGTCGTTCCCACATACTTATGTTTTTCTGCATCAAAGTTTAGAAAAAATTCAAGAAAGTACAAGATAAAGTCTTCCGCTGTACCAAACTCTGAAACTTTCGAGAATCCAACAAAAGGACATAAGTGTGTGGAACATGGAGTCACGAGGAGGCAAAATTCACAAGAAGGCAAAAGATCGCACGTGAAAGGCCAAAAGAACAATGCTCTCAAGCCAAAGCCTAAAAGATCAAACCAACATATTCACAACAAAAGAAAGAAAAGAAGAAAAGACTACGAGCTAAAGAACGAAGACTTAGTATAGTATGCTAGGTTTAGAACTTTGTAACGTGAAGTGACCTCCCTTAGGGGGAGATTGTTAGAAATACGTTTTTACGTATATTAGAAGTATCGGTCACTCCACAATATTATTTATGTTGTAATAGCTCGTAGTTAGAGTAAGGTTATTAACTTAAGTAAGAACCGGTCCATGGGCTTGTCATGGACCGGCCCAAGCCCAATGTTTGCTTGGAAGTATAAATACCCCTTTCCACCATGGAAAGGGGTTGGTTGTTGAATGTTTCTCACTTTCATTTATTGAAATAACACATAGTTTTCTCTCTCTTTCTCTCTCTAACTTTCTCTCTCTAGAAATTATCAACCCCTTCATAGATTCATAGGTTATCAAGATTCTACATTAAATGTATCTTATCTGAAGAAGTTATACTGGTGGAAACATTATGAAGGCAGACATCGCCTCATACATTAGTAAACATCTAACTATTGCAAAGGTCAAGGCTGAACGCCAAAACCCATTAGGATTGCTTCTATAGCTTATTATTCCTGTTTGGAAATAGGATAGAATAACCATGGATTCTTACGATAAATCTTCCAAGATCATCATCTGAATTTGGTTCAATTTGGGTCATCGTCGACAGACTGACCAAATCTGCTAATATCATTCTCTCTAATGATAGATTCTCGATGAAGATATTGACTTTTTTGTATTTAAAGGAGTTGTGTAAGCATTGTGTGCCTGTATCGATCATCTCTATCAAGATCCTAGCTTCGCATTGAAATTCTAAAGATTTGCTTAGAAGTTATTGGGAACGAATCTTGATGAGAGTACTTTTTACCACCCCAATCGAAGGGACAGGGTAAAGTAATGATACAAACACTAGAAGTCTTGTTTTATGTTTGAATAAATGACCTTTGGTAATGAATGGGATAATCGTTTTCCTTTGGAGAGATTATCATTTATAATTATCGTATTAGGATCGAGATCGAATCTTGTGAGGATCTAAGTCTAAGAGCACCTGTAGGTGGGAGTTGGGATGAAGATACCCGACATACACCCATTGTGAGTTGAACATGTCTTTTGGGTTTAAGGTTGTCTATGATGACAAACCTAACCTTACAAAATACCCGACCTGCGAGACCTGAAATGATTGTTGAAATTAGGATCTGATTATTGACTGCCAGTAGTGGGTAGGAGGTTATGTGAATATGAAATGTAGATCTTGAAGTGAAGGATAGGTAGCGAAGTTATGCCAAAAATTTTCACCATGGAAAAAGTGAATTGATGATCTAAAAGATCATGGGAATTAAGTCCCCGTTGTATGGGACCATTGAGATAATGTAAAAAGTTGGTTTGAAAGGCATATAAGCTGGATCTACCCGAGGACTTCAAGGGCTGCATAAATTATGTTCGTATATCGAACTTGATAAAATATCTATCAAGTGAAAATCTGATTACTTCCTGATGAAGTTTGGATCGGCGAAAAGTTGCATTCATCAAAAACCCGTGATGTTCATGGATAGAGAAAGTAAGTCAACTTAAGTCTGATCGTATTCCCGTAGTTATGTTTGATGAAACTCGCGTATTGTAATGAATTACACTTGAGAGAAAAGAACGGATGTGGAGGAAATGCCCACATGTCTTGATTCTATAAGAAGCGAGTAGTAAGATAAATCGATCTTTGAGGACAAAGATCCTCTTTAGGGGTAACTGCTGTGACAATCCGTCAATTTATGTTCGATATTTTATTCTCAAGTATTATTTAAAAACATTATTTTAATGTTATATTATGAACTCACTCATTTTGGGAAGAAATTTGGGTTTACGTCTTAAAGTAGCATCGACTACGTCTAAACCGGAGAACTCTACGTTACGTGCTTACGTTTACATACACCGTTTTTGGGTGACAGTCCGACATTTCAAAAAAAATATTATTCTCGAATATTATTTTGGAAATTTTTAATTTGTGTTGGTTCATAAACTCACAAGTTTACCAGAAGAGATTAAGACTTACGTGCATAATTTAGCGTCTTTTACGATTAAACCGGAAACCCTAGGTTTACGTATTTACGCTTTTGAGCTCCGTTTTTTATGAGACAATTTTTATTAGATTCGTTTTGTGCCGTTGATTCATAATTTATAAAAACGTTTTTCATAAAACGACCAGAGGGCACGCAAATCGAGGAAACTAGAATCGAGGAGTACCTGTAAATTAATGGGGATGAGACAAGTTTACACTTGCCCACCCCCATACATGTGGTGGTCAAGCTTCACCAACACATCTATGATGTGTCAAAGCTACAAGATAACTAAGGGCACTTGTCCTTAGTTTTCACCCAAAACCACTAACTCTTAAAACTAGCTACCATTTACCATCTAACTCATTTTGTTACATGCAAACACACACAAACTCTCTCTACCCTCCCTTTTTTGTTGTCCATACATCACCACAAAACACCATTTGATCAAAAATTAAACCATGAATCTTGTGTTTAACTTGCACAAGATGAAAACTTATTGAAGACTTGTTGATTTGAGGTGATCTTAACAAATAGAAAGGAGATTTCATGAAGATCAAGGTCTAATTTCTCAAGGAGTCTACATATTCTTGGTGATCCTAGAAGTGGTCTTGATATTTCATAAGATTGGTTACCCAAAACCAAGTCTTATTCATCCAAAAATCTCAATCTTTCATCTTATTGAGTGGTATAGAGATTGTTTACTTCCTATCATCTTGTTATTTTGTAAAAATAATCATATATTTTCTTTATAAATGTATATGTATATGATGATGATTTATGATCAAAATATTATGTGGGGATTTTGTGTTAATAGATTGGGTTAAAAAGATTAAAATCTACAAGTTAAAATGTTAAAATCTTGATTAGATTTATGGGCTGTATAAAACAGTAAGTATCAATATGAACACTTGGTTAAATGGCTTGGATTATTGAATATACAGATAGATATATGATTTTACATATGTGGTGAGTTGGCCACTCAATGTAATCAATAAAATGAGCAAGATATGATCAAAATACTATTAAGGTACAAATCTGTATAGTCTGTTTTGGACGAATTATTAGGGATACTTAGAGGATGATTGTGCAGTAGCTAAACTGGAGTTATTTGTAGCACATATCATGTAGTTTGTTCTGCCCAAATTTGAGCTTCTATCTCCTTGTAGAACTCAAGATATGGTAAAAATGGTAGAAGTGACTTTGATAATCAGATTTGTAAATAAAAGTATATAATATAAAATGAGCACTCAAGTAATATTATTATAAAATAAATACAGTAAACCCACTAAATAATAATAAGTAATATAAAATGAGTTATATACTATGATAAATAAACTTGGCATTTTATAAAATTACAAACTCAAATGTTTTCTAAAGTTATAAAACCATATATAAGTTTTACGTCTTTTCAGCTAAAACCGAAAGATTAACGTTTTCGCTAAATAAAACTTAGACGGTCGGAGCTATCTAATGAAGCATTTTTTTAACATATATACTGATATGTAAGTACATTTAACAAGTAAAAACCGATAAACCTGAGCTTTATAACTTATAGACATTAACGGGCCAAAGTAGACTTATTGGACCATTAGCCCAACTAGTTTGGCTAAACACTAATGGATTTACTCATGGGCTTAACCCACTTGGGCCCAACATATTACTATATGCCTGGTATTAAAAGTATAAATGGACTAATATAATGTATTGGAATTTTAATGGGCTTATTGGGTCTTAATATGTAATTGGGTTGAAACTAGTATAACTAGTCTAAATTGACTAACACATAACAATTATAATGTTGTATGAAGAGATAAAATCCCACTTGATCATCATCATACTTATGATATCATCATATATACATAACCATTATTTTTATAAAGTCATTGGACAAGAGTCTAAGACCGAGTATTATTTGTCTAGGTTTCCGTGATTGAAGCACGTACCGTACATCCAAAATGCCGAAAGCCCGCCTTTCCCAATCAACGTGAGTTCATAGCCTTGCACTCTTTTAAATGTTTTATAAACCCGCGAGGGAGATAACATGTTAGTTTTAATAAAAGTAGGACACTAGTTGTCCCGATTGTATGCTTATTGATATGGACCCGAATGATTATATGACCCGATGAATGATTATATGACCCGATGAATGAAATGAAATAGATTATTATTAGTTAGGTTATGTCACTAAAAGTCCCATTAGCATGAATTGTGAACTACCGGGATTTGGTAGACGCTTATGCATATAATAGCACTATTTGGGGAAGATCACCCCAGTTCGCGCCTTGACGGTTGATCCCCGTCATGCCACATTGATTGGTAAGCAAATTTATGTATGAGAAGATTTATATAAGCGTGATTATTGTGACGACACGCTGTTTTAGATGGGCAAAGGAATTACGGGTTAGTTACCCGTTGTTTGTTATAGTAAGTTAGTAATGTCATGCGGCTTATAATAATCCAATAACAAAAATACTGATATATGCATTGAATTATAATATATTGCATGATTAGCAATACGGGGTCTTATTACTAATATTATGTTCGTGTTTTGGTTTTACATAACTATTTTCATATAACGGTTTTTATTTAACTCTATACAATGTTATAAAACGTATTGTATGATGTTTTTGCGACAATGATTCGTATAATGGTTTTGAAGGCAAAAGCATATATTATGATTTACGGCAAAGATTTGTATAAATTGTCTTTGGCCTATTTTATAGTCTACGACAAAAGATTTGTACAAAATGATTTTTGGTAATAATTATATACCGGTGATGTACTAATGGTTTTTATTAAACTCTATGAATTCACTCGGCGTTTTCGCTGACCTTTTTAACGTGTTTTATCTCAGGTACTTGAAGGTAATTCTCGGGAAGACGACAAGAATTTATGGCCTGCATTCAAATAAAATTTCCATTAAAATGTTTTGTAAAATTGTATGATATATTATGACTTGAGGACCTATGTAATTTGATATTTATGAATGGAAAATGCTTTATTATTAAACGACGCGATTTTTAAGCGTTGTCTATGATTTGAGTAATGTGCTATCCCGTAACACCAACGACTCTTCCGCTGAACTAAAGTATGAATATTTGGGGGTGTTACATATCCCAGTCAAGATACTGCAAATAAATATAGAATGGAAGTGTCAAGAGAACATCTATAACTCCAGAGTGAATGATGGTGCGAGTATAAATTTCTTTGCTCTTTTTAATAATACGATTAGAAATTCTATACTTGATCATTTCCATTCTATCATATCAGTAAAATCTGAACTGTCATATTCAGTTTCTATTGTATCATGAATTTACAATGACTTGGAAGGTATAAAGTGCATGTAAAAAGTTGCAATGAGAGACACTGTATTAGCATAAGCTAATGTAGATAATTATATGCAGGTTGTATTTTTCACCTTCACCAAATTGAGAAACTATAACCATCGAACAGAAAAATAAAGGCATAAATAGTAATCTACTACTTTTTAATAACTCTAGTTATTTAATTTCATTTTTACACTATATCTACACATATACTAGATACTGGATTTCACGTATTCAAACATGACCACCTGTAGGTTATTTCAATTATTCACATTTGAACAACTATAGATAAGTTCCATACAA
Organism: Glebionis coronaria; assembly: GCA_025667525.1. Taxonomy (NCBI): domain Eukaryota; kingdom Viridiplantae; phylum Streptophyta; class Magnoliopsida; order Asterales; family Asteraceae; genus Glebionis; species Glebionis coronaria. The sequence continues at coordinate 271,809 of JANFOE010000127.1, read as the reverse complement.
GTACCAAGAATATCCTAACAACACACTGTGTTTTCTCTAGTACAACCGCGCTATAGCATCAAACATTCTTGAAAGACATATACCCTCGATGGGAGCGCATATTCGCATTATTCCCTTAATTAGTTATTAATCGATGCCTAAGGTTAGTTTATGACATGATTCCCTAAAATGTTATTGCTATGATTCCCTATTTGTTGTTAGCTGATGCCATGTGTTAGTTTAATATGTGATTCACTAAAACTTGTTGGTTATATGATGCCCTGCACAAACAATGAAAAGATGCCCCCTCTTGTAAACGTTAAACTGAATACATAGATCGTGCTTGTTGTGATTCCCTTAATTGTATGTTAACTGATGCCCTGGTTTAGTTTGTTATGTGATTCCCTAAAACTTGTTTGTTATTTGCTTTCTATGATGCCCTACACATACAAATAAGCAAATGCTCCATCTTGTAAATTTAACTATGCAATATCATTAGGTTATGCCCTATTCAACAAACGCGCATCCATGTTTCATTATTTTTTGTTTATACATATTGCAACGATTCAAAAAGCGTCTTCCTATACAATATAGCCACACTGATCCCATGTTTTTTTAACAAACGTATGCCTTACATCTAACAGTATCCGTTCACTAAAACATATGTCTTAAGTCTAACAGTATTCGCGCACTAACTAATTAATCAAACAGGTGTCTTAACTTACTTACTAGAATCTCACTTAACTTGCAAAGTGACCAAGGTCTAAGATTTACCTTCTTATTTCATAAATACATAAAAAAATTCAGAAAACAACAATAAATTGAGCATTTCATCAAACACTTGATATGTAGTTTTAATAAACAAGTTTTTATGCATCATTTCTCAATAATTTGCTCATGTTCTGAGGATAAACTTCCATTAAATCTTCAAAAAATAATCGAATCATTGATTTAAATTAGATTAACCTTCAATATAAATGATTAATTATACAAGCAGTGAGTTGTGGTTTATATTACTTAAAATGTATTTTTCTTCATGAAATGATGTTGCTACTGTCAATCATAGTGGTCGGACAGTGGTGGTAGGAGACTGGTCGGAACAATGTTCAGATAAGAGGTGGTCGGACAGTAGTCTAAGCATATAAACGGCGTACATAGTGCAGAAGATACCGGTGTGGTGGTGGTGATAGCTTTGCAGTCAGTGGTAGCTTGGACGTCGGTGATGTTGGGAATAAATGTATGTATATTAGTTCCCCCTGCTGGTTGGTCAAAGTTCCCCCCTGCTAGAGTAAGTTTCCCTTGCTGAATAACAAAGGCAGGGGGATTGGTCCCCCTGCTAGAAGTCAAAGACCCTGCTTGCATGGATAAACTAGGAAGAGATATTGATGCGTTTCTATTACTACTCCAGAATAGTTTCCTAGTTTGTTAGTAGTGATCTTTTACATGGGTCCTTATGCTATAAAAGGACTAATTAGGTTTACATGGTTGATATATCTTTTCTGTCATTTTCATTTCATAGCTTTAAGGTTGTAAAACCCTAATACCATCTTAGGTATTCGTATATCATTAATATATTAAAGCTTAATCGTTTGTTTCAATATTTGTTCTTGTGCTAAACATTACTTTCCGCATCTTGTTTAGTTACTTTGTGTATAGCAAAGTTTCTCTCATAGTAGTTTGTATTCTTTCTCACTACTATAACCCTTAAACAAGCTAAGGTTTAAGATCTGAGTTTGGGATCAACAAGTAGTATTAGAGCTTGTTTAGAAACTTTGATTAAACCAAGAACAACACAAACCTCACATCCATCCACAATCATGTCTACTGACTCTATTTCATCCACAAACAATAATGCACTCAAACTTCCAATATTAGAGCCTGAAAACTTTGAAATATGGGAATTCAGGATTCAGCAATTTCTCAAGATGGAACATTATGCCCTATGGTAGGTCATAGAACTTGGTGATCAGTTCACCAAAACAATAGCAGTTGAAGATAAGAACAAGAAAAAGGTAGATGGTGGTAAAAGCTCCAAAGGTGATGGAAAGAAAAAGTCTGCTGCTGTTTCTGACAAAGAGATCCAATTGAGAAGACATGATGTTAGAGCCCACAGTTCTTTGCTGTTGGCTCTACCTGATAGACATCAGCTAAGGTTTAGGAAGCATAAGACGGCTAAGGATCTTTGGGAAGCCATTAGTAACACATTTGGAGGAAATGAAGCTACCAAGAAGAAGAAGAAGAATCAGATGATAGACCAATTTGCTTCTTTTAAAGCAAATGGTGATGAAGCAATTGGTTCCGTCTACAACAGGCTTCAAGATCTAGTTGCTCAACAGGATTCTTTGACATAGATGTGTCAAGAGAACATGTCAATGCAAGATTTCTCAACAATCTTTAAAAAGAATTGTTTGTTTATAAAGCCATTTGGCAAAATAGAGATGACATTGATGATATCTACAACAACCTGAAGGTTTTTGAGCATGTGGTCAATGAAATGAAGGCCTTAGGGACTATTCCCACAAACTCAAGTGGAACTACTGATTCCCCTGATAACATGGCTTTCATCTATCAAAGTAGTGGAATTGCTGCATCAGACACAAGCAGTATGATTGAAGTTTCCCCTGCTACATACTCTATTGGTTCAAAAGGAGAAGAAAGGCCTGTAGCATTTAGCCTTTTTACACTGCTTGTGCCTTTATTGCATCACAAGGATCTCATGGTTCCACAGTACTACATGAAGATCTTACTCAAATTAGTAAGCACAGTCTGGAGGAAATAGACATCAAGTGGAATATGGCTCTACTTAGCATGAGAGCCAATAGATTCTATAAGAAATATGTGAAAAAGATTTCCATTAATCCTTCTGATGTGGCTGTATTTGATAAGTCAAAGGTGGAATGCTAAAACTGTGGCAAGAAAGGTCACTTTGCTAGGGAGTGTAGAGGTCCAAAGAATGGAAGCAACTATAGGAAGGAATGCAGGGATGAGGATTCAGAGGCTAAGGTTATGGTAGCCATGCAATGAATAGATGGAGTAGTTGGATGGGACTAGAGCTCTATGACAGAAGGTGTTGAAAGGAACCAAGCTCTAGTTGCTGAGGAGAAAGAGGAAGAATTTGCTCTCATGGCTATGTCAACATCTAGTTTAGACAATGAGGTATATGATGACTCCTATTGTACCAAAGCATGTAGGAAAAATACTGAGTCATTAAATGACCAGATAAGAAAACTATATGTTGATAACATAAATTGTGGTAATGATTTAGATAACTATAAACGTGCTTTAGAACAATTAGAGTCTAGCATTAGAGAATATAAGCAAAGAGAAAACCAATATAGAGATCACATTGGAATTCTAGAAAGAGATGCTAGAGAAAAAGATGATTCCATTAAGGAATTAACTAATGAAGTTGAAATCTTTAGAGCTAATAAAAAGGTAGATGAACAAACTGTTGAAAATTTTGGAAAAGCTTCTAAAGATCTAACTAAGGCTGTTGAAATAGGAAAATCTCCAAGAGATAAAACTGGTTTTGGTGTTAAAAATGAACATGCCACTTTTACACCACCACCTTCTAACATACATGGAGCCACTCCTATTAAAGATCTTTCTTGGACTGGTCTTCCTTGTTTTGCCAAGCAGGCAGACATTGAATTTAGCTGAAATGATTATATAAAAACTAGTGAGGTTAGGGACTTTAAAAAAGAACAAGCTGCTTTAAAGCAGTGGAAAATAGATAACCATGTCCTTTTCTCTAGAGAAGGTTTGTTTGGTAGTGACACTAGTTCCAAAAGTACTTCATCTAGGACTAGTAGTACTTCAGAAGATAAAATAAAGATCACTAGCCCAAAACCTTACAAAACCACTACTAGATATGAAGAAATGTATAGGCCTAGACATAATAGAAATGTGGTTAGAGGAAATCAAAGGAACTGGAATAATCAAAAGTCCATTCAACTAGGAAAATACTTTGTGAAAAATACCAAGCCTTGTTTCACATGTGGCAGTTTTGATCACTTAAACCAAGACTGTAAAGCAACCAAGGGAATGGTGGCTGCAAATCCTTTAAAGGAAATGCAACCACAAGCTTTTTTATTGAATGCAGGGGCAAAACCTTTTTCCCCTACCAAGTATATTCCCCCTGCTTTGAGAAATAAGGTAATTAATAAGTATGTTGTGCCTGCCTTGAGAAAGAAAAGTGAAGCATACCCCCAATCTAGCTCTAATGTGACCAGGCCAACATCTCATAATGCATTTTCATCTGGCCATCAACCTTACCAACGCACCTATAAAGGCCAAAACAAGCAATGGGTTCCCTCTGCTAAGCATAAGGATTCCCCTGCTAAGCCCAGGGTTTCCCCTACTGGCAAAGTTATGGCCTTTAGAAACAAGGGTAGATGGGGAAAAGCTGTGAAATCCTCAGCTTGTTGGGTTTGGGCCCCCAAAAAGGGTAATCAATCCAATGGTGTATCTTTAGCCTTTGAAAAATTATCTTATATTGATACACGAGGTAGATCTAAGTCAGTAATAGCTTGTGTCCCCAAGAAGAACTAATTTGTTTTTCTTTTTGCAAGTAACAAAGCAGACCAAGAATGACAAGGCCTACATAAAGCATATCTGTCAAATTTAGTTCCCCTGCATGATAATGATGGTGTCTCATTTGGAGATGGACATGGTACAATCACTAGGAAAAGGACCATTGTGACTAATGGCATGACATTTGATAATGTCTATCTAGTGAAAGAACTGAAGTACAACCACTTTAGTGTGTCTCAGATGACTGATAACAAGAACTTTGTTCTTTTCACTGATACTAAGTGTCTGGTGTTGGGAAAGGAGTTTAATTTACCACCAAATACTCCTATTGTACTAAGAACACCAAGGCAGAAGAACATGTACACCATTGACTTAAAAGACATTTCTCTTCAAGACAATGAGAACTGTTTTATTGCTAAAGCCTTAGTAGATGACTGCAAGAAATGGCATAGAAGACTTGGTCATTTAAACTTCAAAAATATGAAAAAATTGGTTAAGTTCAATCTTGTTCATGGTCTGCCTTCTAAGACCTTCAATAATGATCATACTTGTGTTGCTTGTTTGAAGGGAAAGCAACATAGAGCTTCTTGCAAATCAAAAGTTGCCCTCTCCACCATCAAGCCATTGTAGTTAATTCACATGGACCTTTTTGGTCCTACATCTGTGGCAAGCATGAACAAGAAGTGGTACTGCCTAGTGGTCACTGATGACTACTCAAGATTCACATGGAACTTCTTTTTGTTTGAAAAGAAGGATATAGCAGGAGTACTCAAAGACTTCATAACTCAAATTGAGCTTCAAAAGAGTATGAAAGTAGTGACAATAAGGTCTGATAATGGTGGAGAGTTAGGAACAAAGAACTGGACACTTTTTGCACCAGCAAAGGGATCAAGAAGTAATACAACATAGCTATGACACCTCAACAAAATGGAGTTGCAGAGAGGATAAACATAACACTCATTGAAGCTGCAAGGACCATGCTATCTGATTCCAAGCTTCCAGTTATCTTCTGGGCTGAAGCTGTAGCCACTGCTTGTTATGTTCAGAACAGGGCCTTGGTGGTAAAGGCTCACAACAAGACCCCTTATCAGCTATTCAATGGAAGACATCCTTTGATTGACTTTTTCAGACTTTTTGGGTGTCATGTAGTAATACTCAACACTCTTGATCATTTGGGAAAGTTCAATGAAAAGGGGGATGATGGACACTTTGTTGGTTAGTCACTGACAAGTAAGGGATATAGGGTCTTCAACAAGAAGACAAGTGAGGTGACAAAGAACATACATGTGCATTTTCTTGAAGACAAGCCTGAAGATTTACAAACAGGTCCCAAATGGTTCTTTGATATTGAAGTGCTTTCTAAGTCTATGAATTATGTGCCTATTATTTTGGAAAATACTAACATTTTAGGTACAAAAGAACCAACTGTTGTGGAGAGTTCACCATTGAGGTACATGATTGTACCTTCATTGTTCCCTACTGATGAGGCTTCCAAAGGAATTGATTAAGAAGAAGACATCTTTCAAAAGGATGGACAACCAGTCTCTTCCCCTGCTAAGCCAAATCATGAAAGCAGTGGAATGTCTGAAAGCAGTGGAATTATGGATTCCCCTGCTGGACCAAATGTTTCCCCTGTCGTTGAAGAACCAGCTGTGAATGTTGTTAATGATGAAGAAAGAGAATCCCCACTCATATCTACATCTTCACCAATCACTTTATCAAGAAGTGGAAGTAGAATCATTATGTATGGAGGTCCAAGCTATTCAGAGTTACACACAGCTCACCAACATCCATCTCTAAGTCATGCAGTATCCTTTCGGAAATCCTTTGAAGAATTCTTTCCCAATCAAGATAGTCCCATAGAACTTGATTTAGGAAATGATGAAACTGAAGTCATCATGAATATGCAGCCTACCTACAGGATAAATAAAGATCACCCCCAATCTCAAATCATTGGTGATCTTGATACTCCTAAACAAACAAGGTATTCAGCAAAGGAACACAACTTCATGCCAACATCACAATGAAATTCAATCATGAAAATATGCAATGTTGTCTATTTACTGCCTTTTTGTCACAAGAAGAGCCAAAGAAGATCTTTCAAGCTCTAAATGATCCAAGCTGGGTAGAGGGCATGCAAGAAGAGTTACTGCAGTTTGACATTCAAGAGGTTTGGATTTTGGTGGATTGTCCAAACTGGCAAGACCCATTGGGACCAAATGGGTGCTTAGAAACAAGAAGGATGAGAGGGGCATAGTGGTTAGAAACAAAGGCAGGCTAGTAGCACAAGGATACACTCAAGAGGAAGGTATAGATTATGATGAAGTATTTGCCCTAGTTGCCAGAATTAAAGCCATCAGACTATTTCTGGCATATGCTTCTTTCATGGACTTTATAGTGTACCAGATGGATGTTAAGAGTACCTTTTTATATGGCATCATTGATGAGGAGGTGTACGTGATGCAGCCTCCAGGTTTTGAAGATCCAGAACATCCAGACAAGGTCTACAAGGTAAAGAAGGTAATGTATGGACTTCATCAAGCTCCTAGAGCCTGGTATGGGGCTCTATCCAAGTATCTCTTGGATAATGGATTCAACAGGGGAAAGATTGATCAAACCATGTTTATCAAGAAACAAAAAGGTGACTTTCTGTTAGTTCAAGTATATCTAGATAATATCATCTTTAGATCCACAAACTCTATGCTCAGCAAGGCGTTTGCCAAATTGATGCAAGACAAATTCCAAATGAGTGCAATGGGAGAGCTCAACTTTTTCTTGGGGTTACAAGTTTAGCAGAGGAAAGATAGGATCTTTATTCCCCAAAACAAATATGTTGCTGAGATTGTGAAAAAGTTTGGAATGTGTGAAGGAAAGAAAGTCTCCACTCCTATGGACAAAGAGCATCCTTGGGGAAATGAGGGCCCATGGAAACCTATTGATGTCAGAACCTATAGATCCATGATTGGATCTCTCATGTATCTTACAACTTCAAGACCTGACATCATGTTTACTTTAGGACTTTGGTATCCAAACGAGTCACCCTTTAAGCTGGTAGCTTATTCAGATAGTGACTATGGAGGTGATAACAATGATAGGAAGTCCACACTAGGTGGATGTTAATTTTTGGGGAGCAGATTTATATCTTGGCAGTGTAAAAAGCAAACTATTCTGGCAACTTCCACTACTGAAGCTGAATATGTAGATGCTGCTGCATGATGTGGACAAGTTCTTTGGATTCAGAATCAGTTGCTTGATCATGGTTACAACTTTCTTAAAACCAAGATATTTATTGACAATAACAGCACCATTTTCATAATTAAAAATCATGTTTTTCACACCAAAAAAAAACATATTGAAATCAGACATCATTTTATTAGAGATTGTTTTGAAAAAGGGTTGATTGTCCCTTAGACAAATGATACAGAACCTAATGTTGTTGATCTTTTGACAAAAACTTTTGATATAGGGAGATTCCAGTACTTGGTAGCAAGTATTGGGATGGTCAATCCCTAAACAGATGTCTGTAGATTTGTGTGTATATTCAGGATTATATTAGTGCTTGTTGTTGTAAAATTGCTAGTCACTTTTTCCATGATTTTTAATGCCACTGCTTTTGAACAAAGTTTCCCCTGCTTGGGTTAATTCCCCTGCTAGGGTAATTTCCCCTGCTTAGGGTTTGTTCTTTTTAAGTAGTGACATATGGTTTTTAGACTAACAATGCAGAGTTCAATATGGAGTATGGTACACCCTATGACAGATCTGGTATGTACTCTATGTTTCAGGGGAGGTTAGGCCACACCTTTAGGATTCAGGGTATCCTTAGGATACTCATGTATGATTCTAGATCATACCCACTGGTGAGTAAGGGCTTGGGATAATGACAACTTGCTGCAAAGCCTGTTGGAGTTCTTAGACCTTGAGACACTACAATATGTACTCAAAACTCTTGATTGAGCAGCTTGCTATGCAAAATGGGGATTTTGATTGCATGTTGTCAAGACTACTTGACAATAAGAAGGAAATGGTTGGGTTGGAGTCCTGGGTATGCTTATTTTAATGGGTTGCCATGGTGCAAGGTTACTTATGTGTTAGATTTTTTTAGGACTTTGCTGAATGGAGGACTCTTGAGATTCTGTGTATCTACGTTGCTTATGCAAGTCTGTGCATTAGGACAAAGCTATTTAGCATTGACCTATTCAAGTTAGTCTAATACCCTTAGGAAAGTTTTCCCTACTTTTGATATTCATTCCCCTGCTAGTATAACTTTCCCCTGCTTTGCAAAACATTCCCCTGTTTGACTGTTGACCGACAATACCGTTACCCTGCTTATAGCCGTTGGGCCTGCTTGCTAACTTTTTGGTTAGGGAATATTTTATTAATTTCAAAAGATATTTAAGGCGCTTTCTTCGCTGATTGTAACCTTTTTATTATTATTTCAAATATATTACTTTCTTTGCAAGATTTATTTCTGATCTTTTTTCAAATTGATAATTTGGTCCAATCACAGTCCTTCAATTCGTCTATATAAACTCAATTCCCTTAACCAGCAGGCCTAACTCATTCAGTCGATCATATCCCACTAGTTTTTGCAATTTATAAACCTTTAACTTCTTCAAACGTTTTCAATGTCTCTCAATATCTCTCCTAACCGTAACCAAATTGCTATTTTATATAAAGAGACTGCTGAATTCACTGATGTTGTTGCTTACCTAAAATCTAGTTATTTTAGGTTAGCTCTTGTGATCAGTCCAAGGATTTACACCTCACACATCCAACAATTTTGGTCTAATGTCATGACTGAAACAGTAGATGGAGAGGTGACACTTAAGAGCCTGGTTGATGTCCACCCCAAGGTGATTACACTTGCCTCCATTCGAGACAAATTAGTCTTGAATGATGAGGGTGGGGTGGTTACCATGCCAGAGGCTAAAATTTTTGAGGGTCTTATAAACTTGGGGTACAAAATTTCTGCTAATAAAAAATGTAAATTTTCTAAAGGTCAGTTTGCACCCCATTGGAAGTATTTGATTCATACTATTTTGCAATGCTTATCATCTAAAACTACAGCTTTTAATGAATTTGGGAGTCAAGTTTCTTCTGCCCTGATTTGTTTGGCAGCAGGGCGAAAATATTATTTTTCTCAAATGATTTTTGAAGGTATGGTCAAAAATTTCAAAAGCAATTCAAAATTCTATATGTATACAAGGTTTATAGAGATTTTATTGGATATGAGTCAGCATGGTCATATTCGACACAAAGATCACTTAACAGCTAAGCCCACACTACCAAACTACTCACCACTCTTGCAGCACCTACCCAACAATTTTCTGGCAAGGCAGTTCCTCTCACTCAAACTATGATGAACCAGATCCGAAGAGAAGCTGCTTCACAACCAAGGGCAGCCCAAACCACTCTTACTGATCCCCCTGCTTCATCTACTGATACCCCTACTAGCCAACTACCCCCTGCCAACCCACAACAAGAAAGAAGGACAAAAACCAGGTTTTCTAGGTCTCCCTTGCCTAGTGATCCTTCACAAGTAGCATAGAGGAGAGTCTCCAAGGGTTTGGAGCAAACTGAGGTTTTGGCTGCCACTACTGTCTCATCCCCAAGGGGTGAGCAGGATAGTGACATCATAAGTAAGTCCACTTCCTCAGTTAGTGATACCTAAAGAGGAGAGCATTCTCCTTCTAGGGTTGAGAGCAGCATGAAACCACTATCCTTATTGGAATTGACGACTATGTGTATGAGCTTGAAAAAGAAAAATACACAACTGGTACAAACTGTCAAAAAGCAAGGTCTAGTCATTAATAGCTTGAGACCAGACTTGCCACACTTGAGGGGAGGAGAAGATAAAAGCTGATCATTTCCACATATGAGGATGCTTCCAAAGGGGAGGAAGTACCTCAAACAGATGAGTCTACTTAGTGGTATGCTTTTCCAAGTGACCAGGAACTTAGTAAAGAGAAAATAGTTAGTGAGGAGAAAGGGAGTGACAAGGGGAGTGCAACAAAGGATGTAGCCCAGACATTGTTAAATTTGGTTCATCAAGAAGAAGCCCATGCTACAACAAAAGTTTCCCCTGCTAGCAATGTTCCCCCTGCTATAAGTAATCCCCCTGCTATTACTATTACACCGTCAAAAGCAGCTTTCTCTCAAACCTTTGCAAGGAAAAGGAGACAGCCAGCTCAGAAGGGGATAAAGATTGGAGAGACTGCTCCCAAAGCCAAACCAGTAGTAGATCAAAAAGACAAATGTAAGGGGAAGATGATTGAACAGCCCAAAAGGAAGTACAAGCACAAAACACCTGAACAACTAAGGGCTCAGTCTGAAAATGATGAACTTGTAGCTCTAAGAGTGCATGAAGAAGAGCTACACATGCAAGATGAGAGAATGCAAAAGAGGAGAAAAGAGGCACAACTGGATGTCTCCAAGTTAGATCTCTCAGAATAGGAACATGTACGAATGAAGCCTAGAGAAATGATCAAACAAGTTGAAATAATGCATAGAGAGATGGATGACAGGGTACCTAATGTTAAAGAATTTCTGGAACAATGGGAGAAGGAATTAGTGAATGCTCCTTTGGAAGAAAGAAATGAACTGACTCTTCTGATCTTCAACTTTCAAAAAGAATACTTAGAAAGAAGAGCAATGCAGATTCAAAAGGACAAATAGTTAAAGTCTGAAAGGAAAGGCTAGCACATTACAAGGTTATTCTTAAAAGGTTCAAGAATTGGACTGATCAACATTTCAGAAATATGAAATTTGCTGAAATAGAGAAGGCAGCCATTCCAGTGATGAGGGCCATAAGTGTTGAGAACTTTATTGGTATAGGTACTCCTGAAGAATCTGAGTACATTAGAAAACAAAGTGAAATGATGAAGAAGGCTAGGGAGGATAGAAAAAGGAAAGCAGAAGGACAAGTAGGTGAAACTATTAAAGTAGTAAAATCTTCACAAGCAGGTGCATCATCCCAAGCAGGTGGATCTTCCTTAGTAGGTGAAAGATCTGCTCTTAACTCACAAAGAGCAGCCAAGAGAATGAAGATAATAGAGAAGATTGGAATAGTCACTAAGGAAAGTCAGCATCCTTCCAACAAAGAAACTGATCAACATTTAATCTTGGAGGAAAATGATGAAATTGCACCAAGTGAGTTTGGGAAGAAGTATACTATAGTGGAGTATGTAGTGCAGGAGTATAAAGGTATGTCCTGGTGGAAACTTACTCGGGCTGACAACACACCATAAACATTCCAAAGACTAGATCTTCTGTTTCAAATACTTGATAGAGAAGACCT